>JAKOGI010000763.1:22500-32500 GCA_029747015.1 Carnegiea gigantea | reverse complement strand
ATGTACATTTAGACTCATACGCTTGATGCATCATAGGATATGACCATGCTATGTTCGGGATTCCATCTAGACTGTACTTGCTCATTCATAAGATGTGCATGGGGTATATATCAGAATCCTTCTTTTTTGTGAAAACACTTTACTTAGCCTTGAAATCTCATTCATAGGGTATTCATAGGGTGCACACAGTTCAAATCTCATTCACATTTTGTTCATAAGAAATGCACAGGACATGCACAGAAAGCTTTCCTTCTTTTCTTGAAAACACTTTGCTTAGCCTCTTGAGGCCCATAAAAACTCTTTTCCTAGCCTCTTTGAGGCTCATTTTCCTTAAAAGAAATCTCTTTTGTATTTGTCGCATAATGACTCCTATAAGCTTTTCACATTTCATTCAACTGGCCTCTTAATGGCCCTTGAAACTTTCTTTCTTTTGACATACTTAAAATTACAAAATGCCAACTGCTTTTCTTTGCTTATTAGGAAAATACATCTGGCATAAGATCATTACAGGGTGCTGATTGGGTAAGATCTATTCTCAAATCCCATAGTGAGACCTAATGCTCACGCTAAGCTCTTACTTCTGGGATGGCAACATATAACATATTGGACCATTACCATTGTCAGGGTCTTCTAGGGTTTCCTAGTACAGGACTTACTCCCTAGACTAACATCATTCATATCATATTGTCCAAAACACATTATCTTAGCCAATTTAAAGCGTATGGTCATAACGGCTAATAAGTTTGCAGCCTCTTACAGTGAAATCCTTTTTCATACATCTCACTCTCTTTTTATTTAAATTCCTTAGGGATTCCCTTGTTCGAGCGAGTTCACTCCCAAAACTGTATTCGTGTGTTTAAAATAGGCCATCGATTGCTAATAGTTATGGTTGCTATTAGTTACAACCATGAAAACTTTCTTTTTCAAACACACCCTCACTTGCAAGGTGAAACTTAATGATATAAAGGGAAGGGAGTTTGCACGTGACACATTTAAACACTTCATAATCAACTGATGTATCCTCAAGGGGAAACCAAGAGGATGGGAAGAGATGGAAGAAGAGTGCAAAGAAATCAAGGCAACTTTGAATTCACAAACTCACCTTAGATATGGATAGATAACCGGATCTAACACCCACCTTGGATACAGAAACACCACCAAGGACTGATGTTAGGGCCCTTAACCACCTCTTAGATACAGAAACACCACCAAGAAAGAAGTTAAGACTCTTGCTAGATCACCACTCAACCCGACCAAAGGAAGAGATAAGCTAGAAGAGAGTTTGAGAGTTCAAAGCAGCAAGGCTCAACTTCATTCAATGTTCAAGCATAATGTGGCCGGCCAAAGGGCCTTGAGGAGGTTTTAATACAAAGCTTCAAGTACAAACATAGGCCTTAGGTTGCACTACAAGCTAAACTAGGCAAAAATACAAAGATCAAATCAAATCATAAAAGGATAGATGCATCCTCCACTTGACACCTCTTCAATGCTAATCTTGAGGATGATGTGCCGGCCTAGGGGCTAATGGAAGCTTCCTTGGCAGCTTAGTACTCTTCATGATGACTCTTGCAAGTGGGTAAGCATGGATTAGAACAAAAACACCTCACTCTTCTCTCCTTGTACCCGGTTGGCCATGGACTGGATTTTAGGGTGTTTTGTGCCTTGTTTTGGTGGTTAATAGCTCCTCATGTGTGTAATTTGGCTGAGGTTTTTCATGGCCACTTGATAATATTTTTAAAGTACTTTCAAACCATAAAAGTTTCAAACCAAGTAGAGGAGAAATGGGCCACCAAACAGCCTCTTGTTTCAGCCACGTCCAGTTCAGCGCCAGGATGTAGCAGTTGACTTTGCTTGAGGTTTTGAGGTATCAAATGATCTCCAAATGACTTGCAAGCGGTCTTGATGGAAAGAGCACATCTTGAACTTAAACGTAGGCTTCCTGCAACCCCATTTTAGCCTTGGGAAGGTTAGGAAATAACGTGCACAAAACCGGGTTTGTGCACGCCGGAAATTCCAGTTTTGACAAAAAAATTCCCTTGCTCTCCTAGGCTGATTTCTTGCACTTTGGACATGAGATTTGGACTTTTTGGGTTTCCTTGATGGCCTTGGATCATGATAGGAGATGGGCCTCCATCATCCTCCCCTTGTTGAAGAGAATTTGCCCTCAAATTGATAAGATGATCATCCTCCTCATAAGGGCTAAGGTCGGCTACATTGAAAGTGGCCGAAACTCCATACTCACCGGGCAAGTTTATCTTGTAAGCATTGTCATTGATGCGCTCTAACACTTCAAAGGGGCCATCGGCTCTCGGCATCAATTTGCTCTTCCCCTTAGAAGGAAGCCGTTCCTTCCTCAAATGAACCCATACCAAATCACCGGGGTGGAACACCATCTTCCTTCTATGCTTGTTGGCATGGTCCTTATAGGATGCATTTGTCTTCTCAATCTTGGCCCTCACGGTTTCATGGAGTTTTTGAATCTCTTCAACTCGTTCGCTAGCCTCCACGTGAGGCTTCTCATTCATTTCTCTTGGAACAAGATCAAGGGGACTCAAAGGATCCAATCCGTAAACTACCTTGAATGGAGATAGACCCGTGGCCTTGCTAGGTGACTTGTTGAAGGCGAACTCAGCTTGTGGCAAGGCTAAGTCCCAAGCTTTGATGTTGGACTTCAGTAGCACTCTTAGGAGAGTTCCCAAAGTCCGGTTGGTGACTTCGGTTTGCCCATCCGTTTGAGGGTGGCATGAAGTGCTATACTTGAGCTTGGTTCCCATCTTCTTCCATAGTGTCACCCAAAAATGGCCAAGGAACTTGGTGTCCCTATCCGAAACAATGGATCTAGGAATGCCATGTAGCCTCACCACTTCCTTGAAGTATAATTCGGCAATGTGGGTGGCCTCGTTGGTCTTGGTGCAAGGTATGAAATGGGCCATCTTAGAGAAACGATTAACAACCACGAAAATTGAATCCTTACCCCTTTGTGTTCTTGGAAGGCCAAGAACAAAGTCCATGCTTACATCTTCCCAATGATGATCGGGAGTGGGTAAGGGAGTGTATAGGCCGTGGGGTAGGAGGTGGCTCTTGGCAACTTGGCAAGTTGCACATCTCTTCAACACACCTTGTACATCTTTGCTCATACTCGGCCAATAGTAACGTTCCCTTAGCATCATAAAGGTCTTGTTTTCTCCAAAGTGACCGGCTAGAGATCCACCATGGACCTCACGTATGAGTAGCTCTCTTGTGCCACACTTAGGCACACACAATCTTGAACCTTTGAACAAAAACCCATCCTGGACAAGAAAGTGTCCTTTGGGGTGCCGAAGACACTCCTTGTAGAGATCTCCCAATTCTTCATCATTCTCATAGAGGGACTTCAAGTGCTCAAAGCCAAGAATGCAAGCATCAAGTTGGAATAGAAGTAAGTGCCTCCTCGACAAAGCATCGGCTCCTTGGTTGAGCTTCCCGGACTTATGCTTGATGATGAAGTTGAAAGATTGCAGGAACTCCACCCACTTGGCATGCCGTGAGTTAAGTTTATGTTGCCCTTGAATGTATTCCAGGGCTTCATGATCCGAGTGCAGGATAAACTCACTAGCTACCAAGTAATGATTCCAATGCTCAAGGCACCTCACTATGGCATAAAACTCCTTATCATAGGTTGAGTATTTTCTCCTTGAGTCACAAAGCTTCTCACTAAAGAAGACTAAGGGCCGCCCCTCTTGAGTGAGAACTCCTCCAATGCCAACTCCGGATGCATCACACTCTACCTCAAACACTTTATTAAAGCAAGGCAAAGCAAGAACCAGTGCTTGGGTGAGCTTGGACTTGATGGTTTCAAAGGCCTCTTGAGCCTTAGGAGTCCACTTGAATGTTGTGCCTTTGATAACTTCGGTCATAGGGGCCATAATTGTGCTAAAGTTCCTAATGAACCGCCTATAGAATGAGGCAAGCCCATGGAAACTTCACACATCATGGATGCTCTTCGGGATTGGCCAAGATCGAATCGCTTCCACTTTACTCTCATCAACCTTGATGCCTTCACTTGTGACAATGTAACCAAGGAAGGTTACCTCATGAGTGAAAAACGTACACTTCTTGAGGTTACCATAGAGCTTTTCCTTCTCCAGAACCTTCATGACTTGAGTGAGATGTTGAAGGTGCTCTTCTTCATTCTTGCTATAGATGAGGATGTCATCAAAATACACCACAACAAACTTGCCAATGAAGGGCCAGAACACTTGGTTCATGAGCCGCATGAAGGTACTTGGAGCATTTGACAAACCGAATGGCATGACTAGCCACTCATACAAGCCTCCTTTGGTCTTGAAGGCCGTCTTCCACTCATCTCCTTCTCTAATGCGGATTCGATAGTAACCACTTCTTAAGTCCACTTTAGAGAACACTCTAGAACTATATAACTCATCAAGCATGTCTTCAAGGCGGGGAATTGGATATCGATACTTGATGGTTATTTTGTTGATTGCCCGACTATCAACACACATGCGCATACTCCCGTCTTTCTTTGGAACAAGGAGGGCCGGAACCGCACAAGGGCTCAAGCTCTCTCTAATCAACCCCTTATCCATAAGCTCATCAACTTGCCTTTGGATTTCCATGGTTTCCTTGGGGTTTGCTCGGTAAGCCGGTTTGTTTGGGAGGATGGAACCGGGTATGAGATCAATGTGGTGTTGGATGGTTCTTTGTGGAGGTAGGCCGGGAGGTATTTCTTCGGGAAAGACATGGCTAAAGTGTTCAAGGAGGGAAAGGGCTAGGGGATGTGACGGTGTGGGGGTTTCGGACTCCTCAAGAGTGGCTAGGATCCACTCCTTAAAAGCCTTGAATTCATGGTGAGAAGCCTTAAGGAGAGGCTCACTCACTGCTAGGAGCATGTCCGAATGGTCATGGCTTGGTTGGGGCTTGTTTTTGTGGAGTTGGGAAGGGCTTAATGGGGCAAGGGTGATCTTCCTCCCATCCTTGTGGAAGGTGTAGGTGTTCAAATAGCCATCATGCATGACTTTCCGATCAAATAACCACGGTCTTCCCAACAAGAGGTGACATGCATCCATGGGGATGATATCATACCACAATTCATCATGGTAATGCTTGCCAATTGAAAGTGAAATCAAGCATCTTGAATTAACTTGCAACCCCTTACCTTGATTTAGCCATTGAATGTTGTAGGGGTGAGGATGAGCCGAAGCTTGAAGACCAAGCTTCTCCACCATAGTCAATGATGCTACATTTGCACAACTCCCACCATCAATGATGAGGGAACACACTTTGCCTCGAATGGTACATCTTGTATGAAAGATGTTCTCTGTTTGTTCCTCAAGTTCTCCTCTTTTGGTACTCAAGGCTCTCCTCAATACAAGTAGCTCTCCTTCATCCGCCTCTTCAATCACTTCCTCTTGTTCCTCCATGTAGTACACACCTTCTCTTTCTTCCTCCTCTACTCCCTCTTCTTCCCTTTTCTCATCCCATTCGGCCAAGGTGATAACCCTCCTATTTGGACACTCCGAAGCAATGTGCCCAAGACCTTGACACTTAAAACATCTTCTTTGGTCATTTGGCTTAGGGTTGGGACGGTTTTGGGATGGAGGACTTTTTTGTGGAGCTTGGTTCTTTTGTGGAGGTGAGGGTGTAGAAACCGTAGGTTTAGGAGGTGGGTAAGAGCTCCCCTTGTTGAAAGGTTGGCTCTTGGGATAGGGTTTGGGAGGTTCTCTTTTGTAGAGCTTGGATTTTCTTTGTTGTTCTACTTTGTGGGCTAAGACACACACCTCATCAAAAGTAGTGTATTGTTGTAATTCTACCACATGAGCATATCTAGGATCTAACCCTCCCAAATATCTCACTATGGTCTGTTCTTCGGGCTCCCTCAAATCACACTTGATCAACACTTTCTCAAATTCCCTAGTATACTCCTCAACACTCATGTTGCCTTGGGTAAGGTTGTGAAGTTGGGAGTAATTATCTTGTAGGTAAGATGGGGGTAAGAAACGGACTTTAAGTTTGGCTTTCATTTTCTCCCATGTTCGAATCTTTCCCTTCCCTTGCCTAGCCCTCTTAGCTCAAAGGTTGGACCACCAAAGAGAAGCATATTTACGAAGTCTAAGGGCAATAAGTTTTACCTTATTTCTCTCCAAAATCTCCTTGCAATCAAAGATCCTCTCAACGGTTTGCAACCATTCTAAGAACTCATCGGGGTTTAGCTTCCCTTCAAACTCTGGAATTTCCACTCGGATGTCTCCATGGTGTGAGGTTGTTTTCCTTCCTCTTCTCATTCTTCCATAAGCCTCTTCTTCACTTGATGAGCTCAAGTGTGGGGCTTCTCTTGCTTCTGGCTCGGAGTCAGAGGAGTTAGAAGATCGGGAACTCCTAATCTCCTTGCGCTTTTGCTTCAAAGAATCTCCGAGTTGTCGCCTCAAATACTCATTTTGACCTTTGATCTCTTCATTTTGCAGCTTCAAGGCCTCATAATTCCTCATGAGGGCCTCAAACTTCTCTTCCATGGTCATACAAGTAGTACTCACGTTGAAACAAGGTGGTACTTCCCGGGCTGAATGTGGCACGGGCGTGCTCTTAAACACGGGGTGACCGTGCTCAGGGTCTGAACGCGAGTGAAGTTGGGATGTGGCTGGGAAAGGGGTGGCACGGTCGTGCGACATGGCATGGGGTGACCGTGCTGAGGTTCTAGATGTGGGGGAAGATGAAATGTGGCCGGGAAAGGAGAGTGGCACGGTCGTGCTCCTTGGCACGGGGGGACCGTGCCGATCTTCTGGGCAGTGGAAACCGTGGAGCACGGTTTTGGTGTTTTGTGGGGGAAATGTGTTCGGGTGTTTGGAAGGGTGTTGGGCAGCAAGCTTAGGCCTAGGGAAGCCTTAGCTCTGATACCAAGTATGATGTATCCTCAAGGGGAAACCAAGAGGATGGGAAGAGATGGAAGAAGAGTGCAAAGAAATCAAGGCAACTTTGAATTCACAAACTCACCTTAGATATGGATAGATAACCGGATCTAACACCCACCTTGGATACAAAAACACCACCAAGGACTGATGTTAGGGCCCTTAACCTCCTCTTGGATACAGAAACACCACCAAGAAAGAAGTTAAGACTCTTGCTAGATCACCACTCAACCCGGCCAAAGGAAGAGATAAGCTAGAAGAGAGTTTGAGAGTTCAAAGGAGCAAGGCTCAACTTCATCCATTGTTCAAGCATAATGTGGCCGGCCAAAGGGCCTTTGGGGGGTTTTAATACAAAGCTTCAAGTACAAACATAGGCCTTAGCTTGCACTACAAGCTAAACTAGGCAAAAATACAGAGATCAAATCAAAGCGTAAAAGGATAGATGCATCCTCCACTTGCCATCTCTTCAATGCTAATCTTGAGGATGATGTGTTGGCTTAGGGGCTAATGGAAGCTTCCTTGGCAGCTTAGTACTCTTGACGATGACTCTTGCAAGTGGCTAAGCATGGATTGGAGCAAAAACACCTCACTCTTCTCTCCTTGTACCCGGCTGGCCATGGACTGGATTTTAGGGTGTTTTGTGCCTTGTTTTGGTGGTTAATAGCTCCTCATGTGTGTAATTTGACTGAGGTTTTTCATGGCCACTTGATAATATTTTTAAAGTACTTTCAAACCATAAAAGTTTCAAACCAAGTAGAGGAGAAATGGGCCACCAAACAGCCTCTTGTTTCAGCCACGTCCAGTTCAGCGCCAGGATGTAGCAGTTGACTTTGCTTAAGGTTTTGAGGTATCAAATGATCTCCAAATGACTTGCAGGAGGTCTTGATGGAAAGAGCACATCTTGAACTTAAACGTAGGCTTCCTGCAACCCTATTTTAGCTTTGGGAAGGTTAGGAAATAACGTGCACAAAACCAGGTTTGTGCACGCCTGAAATTCCAGTCTTGACAAAAAAATTCCCTTGCTCTCCTAGGCTGATTTCTTGCACTTTGGACATGAGACTTGGACTTTTTGGGTTTCCTTGATGGCCTTGGATCATGATAGGGGATGGGCTTCCATCATCAACTCAGCAGAATTAGCCACACATGGCCTCGCAATTCACACGATTGCGGTTAAGCACAACCCAAGCTCCCTCCTTACACAACACCGATGACAAAGAACCTCAAAATTATCATCAGCTCATCCTCAAACCATCCAACTACCAACTCAATTTTCAATTCCATAACCATAGCATGTTATCATAAAAGTCAAATGAAATACCTACGCATAAACTTACCGAGCAAGTAGCAACAATCCAGTAGCTCGATATAGCATATATAAGCATATATATATATATATATATATATATACACACACACACACGTATATCTACATTGCATTGACTCAAATAAAGTGCTTAATGAACTGAAACAAACCAATAGGGTGTGAAACTAACTTGCGTTCATATTTCACATTTAGGAAATAAGCATGTCATACTTATGTCATCTTCAAAGCATAGCTAACTAACTAAATATGTCATTCTCAAAACAAAACTAACCAACTAAACATGCCATTTTCAAAGCATTACTAATCAACTAAACATGTCATTTTGAAAGCATAACTAACCAGCTATACATGCCACCTTCAAAGCATAACTAATCAGCTAAACAAGTCATTTTCAAAGCATAGCTAACCAGCTAAACATACATCGATTTAAAACATTCTTAGGTTGTTTCAGAAGCTACTTTCGAACATGACTTAGCTAACTAGCACGCATTGATTCGAACATGAATTGACTAATTTAGCATGCATCAATGTAACACGTTCTTTATTCACAAAATACTCAATTTACTAATCGTAAAAGCCTCAAATTCTACTCCCATGGTAGCCCCTTCCCAGGTCCATTTTCGATCCGATTTTCAGCCTCTTTTTAATCAAATTATAGGATGTATCTAAACATGCATAATCTAAACATGCTAGTTCAATCCTGACGCTACCAAGCAACATTTCAAGCATAACCGCTAGTTCAATCCTGGGCAGTTTATCATCAACCTAAACATGCATAATCTAAATCTGAGTTTGGTTGAACAAAACGTACATAATCACTTCTCTCATTTTTCAGCTAATCTACCTAACCTTAAACTAACATGCAACATAACTTGAGGGCTAAATCGTTTTAAAATTACTAATAATTTAGGAGGCGAGAAACACCTACCTCGAATCCAAGCTAGGAACCCGTTCTAAGGGCTTATGGGAATGATTTGGATGCTGGAAGACCCAGTTCATCCCATTTTAGCAGCTTAACCACCAATTCGAATCAGTCTTTCATTAACTCGGTTTCTGACCTCTAGATTGCATGTCTGATGCTACTGTGGCGGTTGTCAGACTCGACCCTGCCCATGATGGACGTCTAACTGTCATCACACCGGCGTTAATTGTGCGCTGTCACACCCACCACCGCCCCGACCTTCTCTCTCTTGCCCTCACTCAGTCTCACTCTCTCTCTCTCTCACCTTCTCCGCGTGTTTTGCCAGGGACCAGCGCCAGGGAGGTCGCACCAGGTGTGACAGTGGTTGGCCGCCAATCGCTGGCATCCCTTGGTCCTCCACTCTCTCTGGTGGTTGGGTTTTGCAGGGTTAGGGTTTGAGAAACCCCACCCTGCTTGGGTGCATGGAGGAGAAGAAGGGGGTTTTGGCCCCTTTTTGATCCTCCCTTCTTCTTCTTGCTTTTTTCCCCCCTTTCATTTGGGTTCAAATGCTACAACGGCTCGATTCCCGACCTTGAATTCGTTAACAGTCAGTCTACATTTGGGTTGAAGCGTTCTAAAACCAGCATTCTAACTAGATTCGAGAAATGACTAAATAAATCGAAAACGATTTTGAAGGCTTGGGTTAGCATCAACTCAAAAAGTTTCTAAACAATTAACGATGATAATAATAATATAAATAGTGACAACATATTCTTTTTAATAAAATTATCGTTCACATAAACACATTGATAATAATTTAACTCATATATTTAATAAAAATACGATTTTATAACGTAAAAAGACATTACACTC
>JAKOGI010000763.1:5000-17500 GCA_029747015.1 Carnegiea gigantea | reverse complement strand
GCCTGCTGGTTTGTAAGACGTTCGTCGCCTAAAATGAACCTAAATCGTCGAACTATCAGTAACTGATCCAACTGAATAGTCGATAGGTTTAGGAAGTTTAAAAGCGAGCTAAAAGTGAGTTCAAAAATGTTTTGAGGCTTTGGTTTGTTTATGTCTCTTCCATTGAGTTCAAAAAGGATTGAAACGAAGTGAAAAGGGCAACAGAAGGAGTTTTATTACAAAACTTGGTTTGAGTTATATGCTAGCTAAGTGCTTTAAGTTTAGAATGAGTTTTGAATTGCGAGTTAGCAAATTCATTACAATTTTAAAAGGGTTTCCAAGTTGAAAATGAAAGAACCATAACCAATGGTAGGGTTATGGGCTATTGTGCTAGATAAGCATATATATTAGTATGCATAGATACACATATGTGAAAGTAATTACGTTTATGTTTATGTGTACATTAAGGAGCAACTCTAGAAACTTTAAGCTTATGTCTGAGAGCCAGGGATTGTGGTTTAGTATCCCACCTAGCATAACACAAGCTATGTTAAGGTGACTCAGGGATGGTGGTTTGAATCCTGCCTGAAGTCTCATTATGTAAGTTATGTCTTAGTATAGTATGATGTCTGTCCGAATAGGCGTATGTTGCCGCTCAAGTTTAGTCGGCTCGGGATGGCTGTAACAAAGCACCTCTAAGAGTTTAGCCTCCTCACTTATGTGATCAAATTGTTATGTATGTTTCTTTCAATAAACGATGATCTTAAGCCAAGGGTATTTTCCTAATGAATAAGAAAAGCAGTTGGCGTTTTGCCTTTTTAAGTATTTCAGAAAGAAAGTTTTTAAGCGTTATTATAGGACCAACACGGAAGAGATTATTTTAAAGAATAAGAGCCTCAAACAGGCTAAGAAGAGAGCTTTATGATCCTCAAGATTTCTAATAAAAGCGTTTTTATGAGCCCTACAAGGCTAAGTAAAGTGTTTTTTCAAAAAAAGTAAGGAAAAATTCTGTGAATGCCTAATTAAAAGGGTCCTAAGCACAGTTGAATGCGATTTTAAGCAATATGTGGCCATACTTTTATAATGCATCGAGCATATGAAATTGAATGTGCATGTTCTACGAAAGAAAGCTCCTTTCATAATCTCTACCTCCTATGTTTAAGCATCTCGTGTAACTGCATTGGGCAGGCAAGGCATAACTCACATATATATGGCGTAACCTATGAAGAAAGTTCTGTGCTTCGCCTCGTTGCTTGCTTATGTGTTTGACTACTTATTAGTAAAGGAACTTAGTCATTCAGGGACCTAGAAATGTGTTTGAGTGGTTAAAATGAAGTTTATGGTTAGTGATCCTTCCATAGCGGTTTTATGAATGCCTAATATGATAGTAAAGTATGAATACGTGACATATGACTATCAAAGATATTATTGCCTACAACGGTTTTGGTTTTAAGGGGGTCGGGGGACACTCACTTAGCATGTAGTTGCTTATCCCACTACTCTTTCCCCTTTTTCTCCAGGTTTTCTTTATGACAGGAAGAAGTTGAGTCAGCTATACTGAAATGGAGGTTATCCTTGCTTAAAGGGAGTTAAATGTGCCCATAGTGAAGTAGTCTCACTGCTTGATGATGTTATAGAATGTATTCTTAGTTTGTAAACGTATGTAAACCAAGTATTCTAGTTCATGTAATGCATATGGTATAAAGGTCGCTCTCTATGGCTGTATGAGCCAACCATCTAATTAGTTAGATGTCTTCTTGGTCAAAATTAGTTATGTTTTGGGATGTAAACCCTAATACTCCGATCGTATGAACCGTTGAATTGCATCTTTCGTTTCTTCTTTATTAATGAGCTATATTGTTTAAGTACTCCAAGCGAGTTGCTCGTTGAGTTATGAACTCCGGTGTATAACTGTTGAGCTTGTTTTAAAATGTTGTACGCTTCCGTTGATTGTAGGGATTTATTACAAGGGTTTTAGCTTGGAAATGGTCAGTTTTTAGGGGAAACTCTGTCCGTTTCGCCTCGAAATTTCAGTCAAAAGTTAAGAAAATGTAACGCTTCTGGCCGTAGGGGCTGGGGGTGTTACATTGCTGGTATTAGAGTAAGGTCCTGCAATCACAGGTCGTGACCTGAGTCTTGCATTTCATTTATTCATCTGGGAATACGTTCACGATGATGTGATATATACTTGCTTTGCTGTGTAAATGTGAGTTTTATGTGAATACTAGCCATTTACCTAGTTAGGTGCGGCTTAAGTGAGCTTATTAATCGAGTGAAGGAACAAATTGCTGAAAGTATAAGCCAAATAACTTGTATTCTCCTGAATGAGTTAAGTGATAGCTCAATCAAAGTTGTTTTGCTTATAAGCCTTGGTGATTTCAATTAAAAGTTTAAAGAGCACATGATTTGAATTCAAATGATTGGAAAAGCCTTAAGTATAAGCTCATCTTTGCTCCTAAAGTGTGGTTTGCTCCTTGGGCCCTATAATGGAGTGAGCAGACGCTCTTAATGGTTGGTAGGGAATGAGCTAGAAGTAGTTAAGCCATTCTCCTTTCAAAACATAGAAACCTTGAAAGTTAAGATCCTTCCTAATTAGTGAGTTAAGGTTTTTCTTCCGCATAAAAGACCTTTCTAATTCCATCGTTAGGCCTTACTGTTGCGTCTGAAGACTTACATTTGCTTTACAATGATGTCCGTACCTTGTTCTATGAGCATAAGCTTCTATGTGTACCTAGATGTATTGAATACTTGTCAAGATGCATTCGTTGCTTGATATGTTCATAACCATATATGTGTTTTGTGAATGAATTGTTGCACTTCTTGGTTTTTGCTTGACTTAAGTTGGGTTAAGCTTGTGATTGGACTGGCCAGATGATTTAACCTTTGTAATTCATAGCATGGCGAGACCTCTGACTCATTATTTGCATCCCTTGAATTCTATGATTCCATGTTATAGCTGAATAATTGCATACACATGTATCTTAATGCATAATGAGGTAGCCATAGAAACTTACATGTGCTTATTCTTGCCCTTGTATTCTACATTACTCAGAGTGGCACAGTGGAAGCGTGTAGGCCCATAACTCACAGAACCTAGGAATGTCAGTGGCATATGCTTTCGCTTTGTAATTTGCTTGCTATATGCGTATTAGACGGTTTCATGTTGCTTATGATTCCTAGACTTGAAATTGCTGAATTGCTGATTCTTTGTGATACTATTGTGCTTTAGTGAGGCTACGTGGTGCTATGTGATGTCCTTGTTACCTTAATGTGTTATAGGAGTCCCCAGGTTAACTGTTTCAAATCTAAAAGTGTCTTGAATTCATGATTTAGAATGAGACTACTTGTATGTGACCAGGAGATATCATCGCCCAATTACCCTACTTTTAGATTTTGATTCATGATGATGCATATGCATAGAGTTGTTATTACTATGCGGATCGAGTCTAGATGGTTAAAAGTCTATTTTCATTTTTTAAACAAGTTTGATATGGTTTTCCATGCTAACTCATTTGCCCTTCTTCAATGCGATTTGCCCTCGGCGCCTAAATAGAGCGAGTAGATGCTTGAAGAGGATTACCGAGGAGGAGACTGGATATCATAATTCTTTTTCCAGTTTTCAACTAATTATAGAACTAGATTTTGGATTATTAGTGCGAGTTGTGTAGATTGTGTCATGTGTGTGCACATTTTAGGTATGACTAAATATAGTTTGAGAATTTCGTGGACAAAATTCTTTTAAGAGGGGAAGAATGTAACGCCCGCATTTCCTAATTTACGTTAAGCTGGTCGTATGGCCTTTTTGTGTCGTAAAATCGTATTTTTATTAACTATACGAGTTAAATTCTTATCGATAAGCTTGCTTATGCGATAATTTTATTGAAAAGAGAATTATTATTATTATAGTTTTGGAATTTAATTTGTGCTGGATTGTACCGATGGTTTAATTTAGTCATTTCCCAAATATGATTAAGTTGTCAACCTTACAATTTGTTTCGTTAGTTGTTACATCAAACCCTGACGTATTTGGGAACAAATAATCGATGAGGGATCGTATTGTCGATTTGGGTTTAGAGTATGAACTACAAAATCAGACTACCAGTGCTATTTATTAAACAACTTAGAACAAATGAAAAGCAGGAGGGGTATTTTTGTGAAAAAGGGGCGCCCGGCCCCCTTCCCCTTCCTTCCAGCGCGAAACCCCGATCCCCTGTCTCTCTCTCTCTCTCTGCTCTGCATCTTCTTCTTCCTCCTCCATCACCATGCATGACCACCAAGCTCCCAAAACCCCCAATTTTTACTCAGCCCAGCTTAAAAATCCCCCAGATTTCGCCTCCCCATCACCAAACCAACCTTTTGATGTGAAATCTGGGAAAAATCGGAAACAACCCAACAAGATTTCGACTGAATTGGGCTGCGATTCGATGCCCCAGATGTGAGCTAAAGCTTGGCTGTGCAACCTAGCTTCTAGTTGCTTCAAATCCTCTATAAACTGGGAGTAATTCACAACCTCAAGCACCCACCACAAGTTCTAGTCAGTGAGCGGGCATTCGGGTTGAATTTAAGGTTCAAATTGCACGGATTTAGGCGTGGTACGACATCCATTCATGTGGTCAGGGAGCAAAGAGTCGAAAGTTGGAGTTTTGAGCATCTAAATGTGAGCCCAAAACCCTTAGAATGAGCCTCCAACCTGGAACCAAGGTGGGTGCTTCTCGCCTCCTAAGTATTAGTAGTTTCGAAAATGTTTGAACTCCGATTGATGTTGCATGTTAGTTTGGATTAGCTATGTTCACTAGGAGTACGAAGAGGGAAAGGGGAATGTTCTGCTTGATTGAATTCGAATTTAATTATGCATGAATAGGCTGCATGTTAAGTTCAGAAGTTACTTGCTGTGACCCTGTTAAGCATGCCCTGTGTTCGAATTAATCTCAGTTCAGATTATGCATGTTAGGTTGCCTAAGGATGCTTAGAAATACATTGTGCATTGATCAAAATATGTTTGCTTAATTAGTTAATTCATGCTTAAAAAGTAGTTTCGAACTTCATGTTAGCATTCGAATCGATGTTTGTTTAATTAAGTTAGTTTATGCCTGAATAATAGCTTTGAAATGAAATGTGAATGCTTAGAATCGATGCATGTACACATAATGAATTCATGCTCAATTAATAGTTTTGAAATGAAATGTGAATGTTTAGAATCGACACATGCGCACTTAGTTAATTCATGCTCGCTTAATAGCTTCGAAATGAAATGTGAATGTTAAGAATCGATACATGCAGACTTAGTTAATTCATGCTCGAAGAATAGCTTCGAAATCAAATGTGAATGCTTAGAATCAATACTTGTGCGATTAGTTAATTTGTACCTGAATAGTGACTTTGAAATAATAAATGAACACCTCAAATCGATGTCTCCTTATTTAGTTAAATCATGCATATAGCTTTAGAAATAAGTTATAAATGTTGAAATGAGCATGTTTACCCCTTTATTGTAATACATAAATGTAATCGAGTTTCATGCCCTGTGAGTTTAGCTCAGCTTGCTAACCGTTCGTTTCAAGTTAATGCGATATGGATATATATATTTATGTATATATGGTTATAACCATTCGTTGTAGCGCCTTGCTGAATTATATCTACTTGCTCAGTAAGTTATGTATTGGTAAGTTTACAAACCGCTTTTCAGTATGACCTAGGGCTTAGAATGCTAGATTGTGAGATTGACAACGAGATGGTTGTTGGATGGTTTGAGGTAGAACTATGAGTGGTCGGAGGTTTCCAGTGTGTGGTTATGGTGTGAGGAGGGAGCTTGGGTTGTAATTTACTACAGTGTGGAGTACGAGGCCATCTATGGCTTATTCTGCTAAGTTAGATTATAAAGTGTTATGAATGTGCCATGTGTGAAACCCTTCCCTCGTGAAATTGCTAAATGGTGCTATGTGAATGATTGGTGAACTTACTAATCTTCAAAAGGGTCGTTAAAAGCATATTTTCACCATTTTAAATGTTTCTAAAGGTTCACCAATTGCCTATTGGTTTGTAAGATGTTTGTAGCCTAAAATGATCCTAAATCGTCGGACTAATTAGTAACTGACCCAACTGAATAGTCAATAGATTTAGGAAGTTTAGAAGCAAACTAAAAGTGAGTTCGAAAATGTTTTAAGGCTTTGGTTTTTTTTGTCTCCTGCTTTAAGTTCAAAAAGGATTGAAACGAAGTGAAAAAACGCAACTGAAGGAGTTTTATTACGAAACTTAGTTTGAGTTATATACCAGCTAGGTACTTTAAGTTTTGAATTAGTTTTAAATTGTAAGTTAGCAAATTCATTACGATTTTAAAAGGGTTTCCCAGTTGAAAATAAAAGAACCATGACCACTGGTAGGGTTGTGCGCTATTGTGCTAGATAAGCATATATATGAATAAACGCAAGTATGCATATGTATATGTAATTACGTTTATGTTTATGTGCACGTTGAGGAGCTACTTTAGAAACTTTAAGATTAAGTTTGAGAGCCAGGGATGGTGGCTTAGTATCTTGCCTGGGATAACATAAGCTATGTTAAGATGACTCAGGGATGGTGGTTTGAATTACACTTGAAGTCTCAGTATGTAAGTTATGTCTCAACATAGTATGATGTCTGTCCGGATAGGCGTATGTTACCTCTCGAGTTTGGCTGGCTCGGGATGGCAGTAACAAAGTGCCTCTAAGAGTTTAGCCTCCTCACTTATGTGATCAAATCGTTATGTATGTTTCTTTTAATAACGATGATCTTACGCCAAGGGTATTTTCCTAATGAATAAGAAAAGCAGTTGGCGTTTTGCCTTTTTAAGTATTTCAGAAAGAAAGTTTTTAAGGGTCATTATAGGACAAATACGGAAGAGATTATTTTAAAGAATAAGAGCCTCAAAGAGGCTAATAAGAGCGGTTTATGATCCTCAAGATTTCCAAGAAAAGCGTTTTTATGCGCCCTACGAGGCTAAGTAAAGTGTTTTTCCAAAGAAAGAAAGGAAAAATTCTATGAATGCCTAATGAAAAGGGTTCTTAAGCACAGTTGAATACGATTCCAAGCAATATGTGGCCATATTCTTACAATGCATCGAGCATATGAAATTGAATGTGGATGTTCTGTGAAAGAAAGCTCCTTGCATAATCTCTACTTCCTGTGTTTAAGCATCTCGAGTAAATGTATTGGGTAGGCAAGGCATAACTCAGATGTATATCACGTAACCTATAAAATAAAGTTTTGTGCTTAGCCTTGTTGCTTGCTTATGTGTTTGACTACTTATTAGTAAAGGAACTTAGTCATTCAGGGACCTAGAAATGTGTTTGAGTTGTTAAAATGAATTTTATAGTTAGTAATCCTTCCGTAAGGGTTTTATGAATGTCTAATATGATAGTAAAGTATGAATGTGTGATATGTGACTATTAAAGATATTATTGCCTGCAACGGTTTTGGTTTTAAGGGGGTCGGGGGACACTGACTGAGCGTGCGGTTGCGCATCCCACTACTCTTTCCCCTTTTTCCCCAGGTTTTCTTTATGACAGGAAGAAGTTGATTCAGCTATACCAAAATGGAAGTTACCCTTGCTTAAAGGGAGTCAAGTGTACCTATTGTGAAGTAGTCTCGGTGCTTGATGATGTTATAGAATGTATTCTTAGTTTGTAAACGTATGTAAACCAAGTATTGTAGATCATGCAATGCATATGGTATAAAGGTCGCTCTGTATGGCCATATGAACCAACCATCTAATTAGATAGATATCTTCTTGGTCAAAATTAGTTATGTTTTGAGATGTAAACCCTAATACTCCGGTTGTGTGAACCGTTGAGTTGTATCTTTCGTTTCTCCTTTATTAATGAACTATATTGTTTGAGTAGTCCGAGCGAGTTGCTCATTGAGTTATGAACTCTGATGTATAACTATTGAGCTTGTTTTAAAATGTTGTACACTTTCGTCGATTGCAAGGGTTTATTATAAGGGTTTTAGCCTGGAAACAGTTAGTTTTTAGGGGAAACTGTGTCCGTTTCACTCCGAAATTTAAGTTGAAAGTTATGAAAACGTAACGCTCCTGGTCATAGGGGCTGGGGGTGTTACATTGATGGTATTAGAGTAATGTCCTGCGATCACAGTCCGTGACCTAAGTCTTACATTTTATTTAGTCATCTGGGAATGCATTCACGATGATGTGACATATGCTTACTTTGGTTTGCAAATGTGAGTTTTATGTAAATACTATCCGTTTACCTAGTTAGGTGCGGCTTAAGTGAGCTTATTAACCGAGTGAATGAACAAATTGCTAAGAGTATAAGCCAAATAACTTGTATTCTCACGAATGAGTTAAGTGATAGCTCAATCAAAGTTGTTTTGCATATAAGCCTTAGAGATTTCAATTAAGAGTTTAAAGAACACATGATTTGAATTCAAATGATTAGAAAAGCCTTGACTGTAAGCTCATCTTTGCCCCTAAAGTATGATTTGGTCCTCGGGCCCCATAATGCAATGAGCAGACGCACTCAATGGTTGGTAGGGAATGAGCTAGAAGCAGTTAAGTCATTCTCCTTTCGAAACATAGAAACCTTGAAAGTTGAGATCCTTCCTAAATAGCGAGTTAAGGTTTTTCTTCCGCATAAAAGACCTTTCTAATTCTATAGTTAGGCCTTACTATTATGTCTGAAGACTTGCATTTGCTTTACAATGATGTTCGTGCCTTGTTCTATGAGCATATGCTTCTATGTGTAATTAGATGTACTGAATACTTACTTGTCAAGATGCATTCATTGCTTGATGTGTTCATGACCATATATGTGTTTTGTGAATGAATTGTTGCACTTATTGGTGTTTGCTTGACTTGAGTTGGGTTGAACATGTGATTGGACTAGCGAGATGATTTAACCTTTGCAATTCATAGCTTGGCGAGACCCCTGACTCATTATTTGCATCCCTTGAATTCTATGATTCCATGTTATAGCTGAATAATTGCATACACACGTATCTGAATGCATGATGAGGTAGCCATAGAAACTTACATGCGCTTATCCTTGCCCTTGTATTCTACATTAATCAGAGTGACACAGTGGAAGCGTGTAGGCCCATAACTCACAGATCCTAGGAATGTCAGCGGCATATGCTTTCACTTTGTAATTTGCTTGCTATATGCGTATTAGACGGTTTCATGTTGCTTATGATTCTTAGGCTTGAAAATGCTGAATTACTGATTCTATGTGATACTGTTGTGCTTAAGTGAGGCTACGTGGCGCTATGTGATGTCCTTGTTACCTTAATGTGTTGCAGGAGTCCCTAGGTTAACTGTTTCGAACCTAAAAGTGTCCTGAATTCATAATTTAGAATGAGTCTACTTATATGTGACCGTGAGATATCATCGCCTAATTGCCGTACTTTTAGATTTCGATTCATGATAATGCATATGCATAGCGTTGTTATTACTATGCAGATTGAGTCTAGATGATTAAAAGTCTATTTTCATCTTTAAGACAAGTTTGATATGGTTTTCCATGCTAACTCATTTGCCCTTCTTCAATGCAATTTGCCCTCGACGCCTAAGTAGAGCGAGTAGATGCTTGAAGAGGATTGGTGAGGAGGAGACTGGATACTAATGTATATATTCAAGAGGTTCATTTTCATTTCTCAAACTCCACTTCAAGGAAGGTAAAAGTCCAACAAGATCATGCCTGGAAACGTTCACCTCTGGTTCCATTATATGAATTCCATGATACAAGACACTTTAAGGAGTTTATGTTGAACTTCAAAGTGCCTTTCTCAAAAGGGATTTCCAAATGGGGATTAAGAGCATCATGCACCATGCCCATAAATCCTACTACTATTATTGAGTTCAAGGAAGGTTAAGAGAAGTTTAAGGAGGCCAAGTAGAGAGCCCTCACATGCAAGAAAGCCGTGGAGATCCCTAATGAGCTAGCACCTAGCTCATCTACATATACCCCCAATTTTATCACGCTTTTGCAGCAAAATATAATGGGCTAAATTGCTGATGGTGCTTACATTAATCTAGCTTAAAGAATAAGCTTTCCAACAAGACCAACCACCTTTTATTTGGAGTTCATTTGGTTAGTCAATCTCAGCCTACAAAATCGGATATCAAACTGCAGGCTAGTTTTAGGCAGTCTCCACTCTTTGGCCCATAACTTTTTAACGGCTGATCCAAATGCTATGAAACCACCTCCCCTAGAAACTACACATCCTAAGCTTTCCAATGAACCCAAGATCATCGAATTTGGACCAGTAACCAAGGCGATATGCCTGGTTGAAGTTGGGGTTGCTGCTGATGTGAATGCATTTAATGCAAAACGCGTGAGACTTGTGAATGCTTTTCATTTCGGCTATTGCTGCTTGGTTCCTCCTCCACAGCCGAGTTTTTTCCCCTCTAGCAAGGCCAAGATGTATGAGAATGAAGGGTGCATGAATCCCCTTTGCTGCTACACTCTTTTCACACCAAAAGACATCAAGAGACACACCTCTTCACCCTTGGTGCATCCGAATGTAGCTGCAGTAAATTTACTTGTTTTCTTTACACCCTTTCATGTATTTTTCTTCTACCTTTTCGTGTGTAAGGCCTTTACTATATAAGAGCCATAGTTTAGAGTCATTATTCATGAACTTTCGGATTAAGCAATACAAATTCAGCATTTGAGCGGATTCTCATTTGTGTTTTCAAAACCTGGTTCTATATCTTGAGTGTTGGCAATCTCAAGTGGTGTTCTAGGTTTCTTATTCTCATCTAGGTGGTGATTAACTTTTGTATCCTAGATTGGGTTAAGGGATTGCCCAAGGTTTGGCTTGAGTGGCTCCATTGGATTATCTCAAAGTCAAGTCTTGAACTATCCTTTTTACTTTCCTTGTTTTCTCAATTACAAAAACTACAAAAATACTTAGCTTGGTTTTTTGGGCTCTCTTACATATACATCAGATACCATAAGCCTTTTTTCGGTTTTCAACTAATTATAGAACTAGATATTGGATTATTAGTGCGAGTTGTGTAGATTGTGTCATGTGTGTGCAAATTTTAGGTATGACTGAATATAGTTTGAGAATTTCGAGGATGAAATTCTTTTAAGAGGGGGAAGAATATAATGCCCGCATTCCCTAATTTACATTAAGCTAGTCATATGGCCTTTTTGCATCGTAAAATCGTAGTTTTATTAACTATACGAGTTAAATTATTATCGATGAGCTTGCTTAAGGGATAATTTTATTAAAAAGAGAATTATTATTATTATTAGTAGTTTTAGAATTTAATTCGTGCTGAATTGTGCTGATGGTTTAATTTAGTCGTTTCTCGAATACGATTAAGTTGTCAACCTTACAATTTGTTTCGTTAGTTATTACATCAAACCCTGACGTATTTGGGAACAAATAATCGATGAGGGATCGTATTATCGATTTGGGTTTAGAGTATAAAGTACGAAATCAGACTAACGGTGTTATTTATTGAACAACTTAGAACAAAAGAAAAGCGGGAGGGGCATTTTTGCAAAAAAGTGGCACCCGACCCCCTTCCTCTTCCTTCCCACGGAAAACCCCGACCCCCTGTCTCTCTCTCGCTACTCTACATCTTCTTCTTCCTCCTCCATCACCATGCGCAACCTCCAACCTCCTAAAACCCCCAATTTTCACTCATTCCAGCTCAAAAATCCCCTAGATTTCGCCTCCTCATCATCAAACCAACCTTTTGATGTGAAATTTGGGCAAAATCGGAAACAACCCAGCACGATTTCGGCTGAATTGGGTTGCGATTCAACGCCCCAGATGCGAGCCAAAGCTTGGCTGTGCAAGCTTTTAGTTGCTTCAAATCCTCTATGAACTTAGAGTAATTCGCAGCCTCAAGCACCACCACAAGTTCTAGTCAATGAGTGGGCATTTGGATTGAATTTAGGGTCCGAATTGCACGGGTTTAGGCGTGCTTCGGGGTCCGTTCATGTGGTCAAGGAGCAAAGAGTTAAAAGTTGGAGTTTTAAGCACCTAAATGCGAGCCCAAAGCACTTAGAATGAGTCTCCAACCTGGAACCAAGGTGGGTGTTTCTCGCCTCCTAAGTATTAGAAGTTTCGAAAATTTTTGAACTCCGATTGATGTTGCATCTTAGTTTGGATTAGCTATGTTCACTGGGAGTATGAAGAGGGAAAGGGGAATGTTCTGCTTGATTGAATTCGTATTTAATTATGCATGAATAGGCTGTATGTTAAGTTCAGAAGTTACTTGCTGTGACCCTATTAAGCATGCCCTGTGTTCGAATTAATCCCAGTTCAGATTATGCATGTTAGGCTGCCTAAGGATGCTTAGAAACACATTGTGCATTGATCAAAATATGTTTGCTTAATTAGTTAATTCATGCTTAAAAAGTAGTTTCGAACTACATGTTAGAATTCGAATCGATGTTTGTTTAATTAAGTTAGTTTATGTCTGAATAATAGCTTTGAAACGAAATGTGAATGCTTAGAATCGATACATGTACACTTAGTGAATTCATGCTCAATTAATAGTTTTGACA
>JAKOGI010000762.1:95000-419263 GCA_029747015.1 Carnegiea gigantea | reverse complement strand
TATATATATATGTGTGTGTGTGTGTGTGTGTGTGTGTGTGTGTGTGTGTGTGTGTGTGTGTTTTGTTTTGGGTAAAAAGGATGAATTTGATTGCCAATAGACAAACGGAGTTACAACCCTATAGGCAAGCAGATTTGGTCCTCATGCTATATACAAAATCAGAGTAGTAAGGTATCAATGCAGTTCTGGAATTTGTTGCTGGTACTGTTTAGGAAGAGAATACAGATTATCACTTGTTCTTTTATCCATTTCACTGTCTAATGCATTGGGATTTGTCGCCGCTGGAAAATGTTCTGGTTCCTACCTTGCCAAATGTAATATACTGTTGCTGCATGAACTGCATAGGTGACCTGCACCTTGGCCTATGCTCCTCTAGTTTTGATGAGATGCTGCAGGATCTCCTGGTGGGAGGTAATAGGGAAAGACCACCATTGTTGAATCTCTCTCCATATGTCACGTGCATAAGAGCATTCGTAAATTATATGAATGTGACTCTCATCAGCTGCGTTACAAAGAGAACATGTGGTATCCAGCTGCAATGAATATTTGCTTAGTCTCATCTTGGTTGGCAGCCTATGCTTGATAAAGGACCACACAATGAATGCATGTCTGGGGATGATAGTTCTTGACCAAATCACCTTTGCCCACGTCACCTTCGGGGTATTGCCTTGTAGCCAATGATAACCTTGCTTCACTTTATAATGATCTTTGCCCTGCCAATCCCCGTTCACCATATCAGTACATCCCTCCTTAAAGAGATCTTTAACAAACTAGAGTTTCTTCTAATACCAACTACAGTTGTTAGGAGTTTGACAATCCCACCAGCTTTTGCCCTTCAGATAGCGCCCATGTACCCATTTCACCCACAATTGATCCTTTTTAGAGAAACAGCCCACACTAATTTGGCGATGAGGGCTTTATTCCATGCTTCAAAATCCTTTAAACCAATCCCTCCGTGTGATTTATTTAAGCTTGTGTGGTGCCATGAAATATGTGGAACTCTTTTATAATCCGGGGTCCCCCTCCATGAAGAAGTTTCTACACAGCTTTGTGAGTTGCTTCAGAACATCATTTGGTATAATAAAGATCGAAGCCCAATAGTTGAACATATCAAACACTACGCTATTAATCAGCATAGCCCTACCAACAAAAGAAATGTTTCTAGTCCCCCAGAAGTGGACTTTAGCCATGACTTTTTCCCCTAGTCCATTACATTGCAGCTTGGTTAACCTGCTTGAAGTGATGGGAACACCCAAATATTTGATAGGAAATTGTTTTTCTGGTAACCCTGTCAGTTAGAGACATTGTTCCTGAAGTACCTGAGGGCATCCTCCTAAGACTATTTGGGATTTTCTAAATTTTGCTTTTAGGCCTGCACTTTCATGAAACTCTTTAAGAGCTGACATTATTAATTGAAAAGTGGGAGGGGATGCTTTGCCAAAAATGATCAAGTCATCGACAAACATAAGATGTGTGAGACCTATTTTCTTACAGTATGGGTGGAAGTTAAAACCTGGGTGCAGGCTGATACTATGTATAATCTGAGAAAAATACTCCATGGTAATGACAAAAAGCAATGGTGAGAGGGGGTCATCTTGTCTTAGTCCCCGTCCTCCTTTGAAGGTCCCATGATCTTGGCCATTTATGTGAACCGTGAATTGAACTGAAGTGACATAAGCCAGTATCCATTTTGTAAATATCTGGGGGAATTTCAGAGCTGTGAGAAGATCCTGTAGGAAAGTCTAATGTACTGAATCAAAAGCCTTTTGGAGGTCAACCTATAGTAGGCATCGAGGAGAGCTATTCTTTCTATGGTATCCTCTTGCAATATCCTGGCATATAAGTATATTATAGAGAATTTCTCTCCCCTGAATAAAAGCTCCTTGACTTGGATTGATGATATGGGGGAGTATTTCCTTTATTCTTTGGCAAAGAAGCTTGGAGATACATTTGTACAAGACGTTACAGCAGGATATTGGGCGAAAATCGGAAGCATGTTTAGGACGAGTTACCTTAGGGGGAATAACCAATAGTGTTGCGCTTATGCTTCCAGGCATCTTTCCAGATTGAAAAAATCTTTTAACCGCTGTACACACCATGGGACCTGTTGTGGTCCAAGTGGTTTTGAAAAAACCACCTGTAGCCATCTGGGCCTGGTGACTTTGTATTTGGTATGGAGAACAATGCGCCTTTTATGTCCTTGTCAGTGAATTCTTTACACATCCCCACTTGCTGATCCTTGGTAATCAGGGGCCCAAGTGATATTATCTCCGTGTCCATTCTCTTCCTTGGGCTTTCCTTTGTACCAATTAAGTTTCTGTAGAAATGAATCATAACTTTCTGCAAAGTTTGTCGAGAGCTACAAATTTAACCACTACTTCAGTTATTAAATACTTTTTACAGCATAGAGAAGTAGAGATCGATCCACAAGGAAAGATTGTTTTAAAAAGGCTAGCTTAATCCTAAATGATTTTACTAATCCAATTTATTAAATCTAATCTTAATAATTCTAAAATAATTAAAATCTAATGAATAAAAATCTGAAAAAACACCCAATGATGCTGCTAAATATTTTGGATTATATTCTAGAAAGAAAACAGTAAAAAGCTTTCCTAAATAATCTAGAAAAATAAAATCAGAATAGTAACTGAAATTCTAATTAAAAATCAAAACAGCAAATAATAAATAGAAAATAAATATTAAAAATGTCAAACAGTAACCTAAAATATTATTCTTCAGGTATATAAGCTTATAACTCCTCAATTGTATCTAAATAATTTCAGAAAAATCAAATCAGAAAACTACGACAGAAAATCAATGCAGAATATTAAATCTGAAATTAGAAATAAAATAATCTGCAAAAATATAAATACGAAAATAATCAAGAAAATTACCCTAATTCTAGGACACACTTTTTGGACCTAACCACACCTAATAATCGTAAATTAAAATTAAAAATCGAAATTTTCAGAATTAACAACCTAAAAACCTGCACTTATCAATTTCTCAAAATAATTCTGAAAAATTATCAAATAACTTCCAAACATTACGAAATTAAATATGGCCAAACTAGGACAATATATAAACCCTAGGAACTGATAAAAATCGAAAAATAACAAAAATAACTATTTTTAGTCTAATTTCTAACAAACCGGTAATGAAATACTAAAACTGAGTATAAATCAATCTAAAATTATAACTACTCCAAAAATCAAAATCTAAACTATCTAAAATTACCTAGACACTCCTAAAAGACTATACTTTTGGGGGGGGTTCGATTGAAATTATATTGAAGCTAATAAAAATAGAACAAACTAATCAAATTAATTCTAAGCAACAAATAATGATCAAAAATTGTCAAATTTATGAAGGATACTTAGTATAATCTCAATCCGCCACGCAAATTAATATTTAGCATTAACACACAAGTTAATTTCATTCATGAGTTAAACTGTAGAAGACATCCACCAGCGGTTCTTCCCCGTTTTTCCTTAGATTCTAGTTTAATTAGGTCCAACCCTAATATAAACCCTACTAGTTTTGATAACCTTCACACCAGCGCAAGAATTTAATCAAACTAGAGCATTAAGAATTAGAAAAACATCATTTAACACTTTGTAACCAATTTACCAGCAAATCGATTTAACAAAGATCTAAAGCGATTACCTAATTAAAAGCGATGGGTTTGAGCCATCCATGATTAATTAGGGTGATACCTAAGCATAAAAGACTATAACTTTTACGTATTATAATCTTCTAAACTATCAATCGAAATTGTATTAAACTAACTAGCATGCATTCTAATTAATTTAACACGAATATCATAAACGATAAACGCTAATCGCTATAGAATCATGAATATGAATCAACTAGGCAATAAAGCATAAGACTTATTTCAAAATAGTAAATTTAGCATGGCTTCAAGAAGATTATACTAAGCAAAAAGGAATTACTCACTCATATTAAAAATAAAATCACAAATAACCAAAGGGTTCATGTTTAATAATTAACTAAACAAAATAAAAATAAAATTAAAAAAATAGGTAAGGCGTGATAGGGTGATTGATGATGAGTATGGTGAGGAAGAAGCATGCGTGGGCTTGTTGATGACGGGAGGAAGATGGTGATGGTGTGATGTATGATGATGATGGGTTGTGAGATGATGATGATGGGGAAGGAGGAAGTGGCGTGGGGAGATTATAGGTGTCGGTGAGATTGAAGAGGTGGCGTAGGTTGATGTTTTACAAAGATGATGATAATGAATCTCGGGAAGGAGGGCAGCCGTGGGCTTATATTGATGGAGGAGGAGGTGTGGGGTTATTTTGGTGGGTTAGGATTCTTCTTTAGGGTTTTCTTCTCCTTTCTTCCTTAAACTTCTTCTCCTTTAAGACTTCTAGCTCTTCTCCAACTCTTGAAATCCTAGCCCAGACAATATCTTCATTTTTGTCATTTTTGGACCGTCTTCTGCCCAAGCATGTAAAACCCGAGCCTCAACGACTCGTTTTCTCCTCTTTATTTAAACAATGCCTAACCTGAAAAATATATGAAAATAATGTAAATTAGATGCAATAATGTGTAAAATATAATCAAAATAATTAATAAAACAATGCATGATTAATGACTTAACACTTTCCCAACATTGTCAAACCCCTCCACTGTCTGGCCATTAGAATCTGTAATAGCATATATGTAGTTAGCCAACTTTCGCTGTTTTGATTTTGCAAAGAAGAGTTTATTGTAGTCGTCACCGTATTTAATCCAATCAATCTTGCATTGTTGCTTAATTAAAGCCAAGCTAGAGGCGAGAATTGCAACATAATGTTCCTTTGCTTCCTTTTTTCTATTCATCAGATGACTGTTCTGCGGGTCCTACTGTAGTTGTAATTGCAATGAAGCTAGATGGTCCCGGGCAATTTCCTGCTGGGCTTTTAAATCAGTATAATTGGCTTTATGTAATTTTGAAAGCATAGGTCTCATGTTGGTTAGGAAGAGGCATAAATTTTCTATGGGATCAACTTTATGAGTTGTCATTTGGCTCGCGACTAGGTTTGGGAAGTCTTTGTGTGAGCTCCACATGTCACAATATTGAAACTTGGATTTTGGACAAGGGGATGAGTGGAATTGTATTTGGAGAGGTGTGTGGTCTGATAATCCAGGGGCCATATGGAGAGCTTGAGTGTAGTCAAAAATGTCATACCAGAATGCATTTATGAAGACTCTGTCTATACGACTCTACACCTTTTTGTTTGTCCAAGAGTAGTAAGGCCCTGATGATGGAAGTTCTTGGATTTCACGCTGGGTCACCATGCTTTGTAGTTCATTTATTTCATGTTCAGTGACATCATTCCCCCCTATTCTATCCTCTTTATTCATAACTGCATTAAAATCCCCCATTATACACCATGCTTCGGTCATATGTGTAGAAATGTCCTGCAGCTCTCGCCAGAGATGTTGTCTCTGCTGTTCATGGTTCATCCCATAGACCATAGAGATGTAAAACAGTTTGTTTGAGAATTGCTGAGTCGCCTTGCAGTGAATGAGTTGGTCTGACATATGGGTAACTTCCACATGATAGGCACCGGGATTCCAGGCTAGGCAAATATGCCCTTTACTATTGTGATTGAAATTATGCTGCCATCTTCAATTTGGGAAAATCTTTGCTGCAATTATTTCCACCTTTTGAATTTTTACTTTGGTTTTAAGTAGTCCCAGAATACCAATATTATGTTTATGCAAGAAGATCTTGATTTCTTCTTGTTTATTCGGCCAATTTAGGCCTCGAATGTCCCAGCTTACTATATTAGTCATTTGAGCTTGTATTGGGCTCTTGCTCCACTTGTTTTGGGACTTCCTTATCTGGTTGCAGCATATGAAAAGGGTTTGCTACCATTATCTCGGGATTGTAATGTTGTGGTACCGTTCTTGCTGCTGCTTTTTTGGTCACTAGTGTGAAACCGTCTGAGTCTTGAATTGCAGCTGTAGTTTTTCCTTTGCTGTTGGTGCTGCCATTCTGGTGAGGCAGGGGATGCTCAGGTGCTGGAATTAGTTGCTGCTGTTGAGGTTGTGAAACTCCTTCAGTTTACCCCCGTTCCACCCTTCTCCATTCCTTGCTTGGTGCTGTTTTTTTTTCCTGCATACCTCCTCAAGATGGCTGAACATTCCACAAAAACTGCATTTGGAGGGTAGCCATTCGAACTTCACTGGTTGACGAATTAAGAGATCCTTTTTATTAAACAATTCCACATACTCAGGGCAGGACCATCTAAAGGGACATCAATCAATAGTCGTATATAGTTGAGCATTGATTTTTCAGCTGTGCATTTATCAATTTTCAGGGGCTGCCCAATTAGGCTTCCAATCTTGCTCAAGCTTCCTAAACCCCAGTACTTGATATCTAAATCTGGAAGTTGTCCCCATAAGGGTAAAGATTTGATTGATGCAGTATGGAGGTTCATCTCTAGATTCCAGCTTTTAACTATAAAAGGCTTGCTATCAAAAAAATATATTCCTTTCTTCTCGACTTCCAGTTTATCCTGCCAATGTGAGAACCTGACCAAGTATAGCCCTCTTCTAACTTGAAGGATTCTGTCAAGTTCATAGGCATCCCAAATCCTATTTATGTAACCTTTAATCACCTCTAGGGGAGGATTTGCACCCAGAACTGCACATAGCACTGATGTATTCTAGAAATCAATTTCGGCCTCAACATCTTCTTGAACAAGTTAGGCATACTTGTTTCCTTTGATAATCGGAGCAGGAATAAAACTCAAGGTATTACCATCATCCAAATTTACCAGAGATGCATATGAACTGGTTTGGGTTACCTTCTGAGGAGTCGGACCTGCAGCTGAGTTTGACCCATTTACGTTCGGATTTGGTCTACTCTTCCCTCCTGTTTGAGGACCGTGCACATTTTGAGCTTCAGTGGTAGAAATAGCAAGGGCACCATCGTTTGATGTTGGGTTACTTTCAATTTGCCATGAATCGAGTTGCTGGCTAGCGTTTGGTGTGGAACTTGGTCGTCCCCCTTGCCCCCCTGGCCTGTGCAATCGCCGTGATGGGATCGAGAGGGATCTGGGTAGCTAATTTGAAGGGACTTGCAGTATTTGTGGCCTCTAAAATCTCCAAATTCGAATATGAGCTGGTATGAATTACATCTGGGACTTCGAAGGGACTGTCTCGAAGGGACTCCGGTATTTGTGGTATGAATCGAAGGGACTTCGAAGAAGCTGAGCCTGCTTCTGGGCGCGTCCCGTTTATGAACGGTTTAGGACTAACTTCCACGTCTGTATGAGAAACAGGCGAACAATGAGCTAATGGTGATGAAGCGGATGGGGGTACAGTAACACCTGATGTGGGAATTACTTCAAATTGCCTAGAGATTTCGGTTTACAGACTAGCATTTGATCTGGATCTCGGTCGCCCCCTTTTCCCCTCCGACCATGGCACACTCTGAGAGGGAGCTCAAGAGGAGAGCTGGGGAATCGTATATTGTATATATATGTATATATGTACCTACATATATATATATGATCACTGCCGCAAGTGCATGGGTGGTCATAGTATGGATAAAAAGATCGCTCCTCATGGACCAATGTAATCTATCGAGTTTTTTCTATCAAAATATGCTAAGTAAAATTCCAATTCAAGAGGGTTTAATTTAACAACTTCAAATTCACTAATTTTAAAGCAATTGAGGAAAGATGCCCATGAATTCATGTAGGTATGAAAGGTGATTGGATCAAAATGATAAGCATGTGCTTTTCTCTAATCGGTTAATATCGAGGAATTGTAATCTCTCTAGAAATTTAGTCTATTCTTTCGAAATCAACCAAATTTGGCTAAACTAAGCAAAAGTCATTCTTTTAAACTAATTTATCTTAATTGAAGTTGAATATCTTCGATTACTCTCTAGTCGTCCTAACATGCCAATCTCTCTTTCAAGACGACGTTATGTCAGGTTTTATCAAGCAGTGTAATAGTCAAATATCACCTTTCAGTTTTTCACTCAATTGTTTCAAGTACATAAGCAAACTTTGGCAAAAAATCCACTCACAACATGATAATCACTTGATAGAACGAAACCAAACCAATCAAGAAATAAGCACAATTCTATAGATTGAAACATGATCCAACTACACTTTCTTAAACTACTAAATCTCTAGACAAAATAAAACTATTCACGCATGATAAAAGATTAAACAATTACTCAACGTTTTGGCGACATCTGAGAGGAAGAGCTTGACTGAGATAGCCTTTCAACCAAGGGCTTCAAATCGCCTCTAAATTAAACACACACTCTGATGATTTTTCACTGAAACAATAATCAAACTAAGAATCTAAACTAAAAAGAACAAATTTTGAGAAAGAAGATGAACTATGCTATCTTTGCGTCTTGTCCATTGCTGCTGAGCGAAGCCTTTTATAGAAATATTTGGATGTTTTCAGCTACATAGTCGAAGGAAAATGAAGAGGCAACAGTTTCACCTCTCACCACGGTTCGACCGTGGTCTCGGCTGGAGCCGATTTTCTGCTCTTTTCTTGCTTCACGGGCGTAGCAGCATATGGGTGTCTGTGGTGGAGATCAAAATACATCCAATAAGGGTCAAATGTTGGGTAAAAAGGTCTAAAATCCTGCAAAACCTATCAAATAACCATACCCAAGCATAAATCGAGAATATAGGTATAGATTATGACATTAAGCATATAATTCTCCTTAAAATGTGGCAAAATAACCCTAAAATGATGTATGCATTAAGCACTTGTCAAACTCCCCCATCCTTAAACTGTTTCTTGTCCTCAAGCAATGCTAAAACCAAGAAGATACAGAACCTCCTCAGGATAGATGTAAGTAACATTCCAATGGCAAAGCTAATCCGAAGGTAGCCCAAAAAGATGTAAAAATCATTATCAAACATATTAGGGAATGAAATTTTCGAAAATCACTTGATAGACTAGAATGTCAAACTTGAATCAATTCCCTCCGCCCCAAATCATCAAATACAGTCATTCAACATATGAAACAAATGAAGCTAGCAAGGCTGGTAGCACCTCACTATAGTTATGTGGTACTCATCACTCATGTGTTTGAAAATGCATACAAAAAAGTTCCCTCAACTCTCATTCTTTAGACTCAAATCTACCATAAGCTTGATAAGACTCTCAAATTCGCCATCATTAAAATGCAAACACTAGAAAATCATGAGGACTTTCACAAGATTATAATGGGCTATCAGTAAAGGTAAGAGGGGAACAAATTTTTTGGAAATGGGGAGCTAGAAGCCATAAACTAAGAGCTAAACGATTCTAATGCATCATACTATATCCCTCTTAAACCATTATAATTTATCAATAAAATGCATCCCCAATTGAAGAGAGAAAGAGTTGAAAATATAAGAATTTACAATACCAACAAGGCTAACACTTCCTTTCTTTTTTTTCTTTCATGTTGTTTTTTTTTTTTTTCTTCTTCTTTTTTTTTTTTTTGAAATAAGTTAGCCAAGGGCAATTCATATTGAAATTTAAATTCCAACTCTTCTCTAGACTTTGTACAATTAAACAAGGAATTTATCAAGATCTCACATCCCTTCATCAAACAACCAAAACCCACTAAAAGAAAGCAATCCACCTTACTAGTGCCCTATCAAACTTGATGCAAAAGAATGAAATGCTCCTTTAGTCTTGGCTTAAGGGTAAGATAATCATTTGGCCATAGGCTAATAGGAGGTTCAAATCAAGAAAAATGGACATATGCTCAAAGGGGCTAGCAAGGGATATACTATACAACAAAGATGGCTATTTAGCCGTTGGTTTTAACAAATTAAAGAAAAATGCCTCAATTATATTGCCTAAATGCATATGTGAAATGCGATTTTGAATGAGAATCAAAGCAAGTTCTAGAGAAATGATGTCAAAGAAGAGTCACGCATGAAAGAAATATGAGACCAAATTGATAAATAGTCTTTAAAAGCTCAAAGCCTCACGGGACATCTACCAAGGTTATAACTAGCTCATTAGTAAATACATGCTAAAATTCATGTAAAGACTCATAAGTTAATCAACTCACACTCAAAATGTGGTCAAAACATCGATCTCATTTTCACAAACTCATTCTCAAACATTTTATGCACAATTTGGGCGAATCAAAGGATCAAACTAAACCAAAGAAGTCTACCTAGTCTACAAAGATCATCATCGGAGGAATTTTTTGGTTTTTTTTACTTTTTGTTTTTTTTTTTTGTTTTTTAAAAAATTTTTCTACTACATGCATGCTCCTAATAAGAATGCAAATGAAAATGCAAAGGGACTAAAATGCAACCTAGAATGAAAAGAAAACTAAATGCACTTACTAAAATACTACTAAACAAAACTAAAACCTAAAACAAAAACTCCAAAAACTATCACAAACAACATATACAAAGTATAAGCATACTAAACCAATTCAGGCATCAGATGCCAAATATAGTAACTAACTCCCCCATGCTTGAATCACACATTACCCTCAATGTGGGCACACAATAGAAAAAGGAAAGGGGAGTAGCGCAAAGTAATCAGAAAGGAGGTGGTGGAGGAGGATGGGGTGGTTGGCCATAAGAGATATGCCAATTCCGCTAGGTCTCTAGACATGCCATATAGTCCTGAAAATACTGAGTCTGGGTTGCAAGCATTCCAAAAAGCTCATCGTGGCATTCTTGGGCAAAGTCCCAAAGAGCGGCGTTCTCAGAAGCAATAAATGCTCGCAGGGAAACTTGCTCCTCTTGAATGGATCTAAGGGCATCTTGGAGGTTGGTATAGTTATAAGGGGTGGTTGTGAGGAAGAACTAGGTCCTGCTTGACTAGAATGAGGGGCTGGATAATGGGGTGTGGGTTGAACAACCTCAATACCACCAGGTACCCAATAAAGGTTAGCCCGGTGAAGTAAGGTGGTTCGATCAACATTGAGAAGCGGAAAAAGCCGGTCCCAGGTAAATCCAACATAAACATCCAGCCTCAACTTTACAAAAGTTCATAATTTCAAAAGCAGCTAGATCAAGCTGCTCGGACCCAGAAACTCTATCCTCAGGGTTGGGCTCAATACCCAAAAATCTAGCAATAGTAGTCACAATACCACCTATGACTATCCTACCTTCAGTGCTAACAGCAGCACTATGCAAATGCCTGGCCAAAAACGAACTGGTGTCAAGCTAGACACCCTCAAGAATATAGGACAAAAAATACAACTCAGACAATCTCGAGACATTCAGACTATCGTCCCAAGTAAAGAAACAACAAGCTAAAATACGCTGAGCTACTCTAATGCAAGGGTTCCTAATATGAGTGCTCTTCGATGAACTAGTGCTGTACCTAACACTCCTCGAAAGTTCGCCCCAAAATGCATTCGGATTGAATTGACGGGGGACTTGGCAGTTCGGTAAATCCATGCTAGGTGGAAGAGCAAATGTACTATTAAAGGTACCTAAGTTCAACTCGTAAAATTGTCCCTGCAAATAAAATGATAGGTACCCGGCTTGACATTGAGGCTCTCTAGTGACCTTGACATGGAGTGTACTCAGGAACTCTAGGGTCAGGTCCCGGTATGTATGCTGTTTTATTTCTAAAAAGTGTCCCATACCACCTCATGCAAATAACCATCGAATATCATCTAATATTCCTAATCAAGCTAACAATTCCTCATCATAATATCTAGTTGCCACAACCATACATTCATTCAAACAAGTATATCTAGCAACATGATTAGGATGCGTTAAACCAAAGCAGTGGGGAATATTACCTTGAGCACGCACATTAGAAGAGGTTCAAGATGTCCTTTGAGGTTGGATTGGTGCTTGACTTAAGGATCCAACTTCCTTGATACTCCTTTGCATTTCGGTAGGTGCCATTGTTGCAAAATGAACCAAAAACCAAAACTAAAACCTAAATAAGAAAATTTGAAGAAGAAACATGAAGAAATGAAGTAAAAAGAAGAAGAATAAGAGAGAGAAAAAGATGGGTATGGTGGATGAGTAAAGTGAGATGAGTTTGAAGAAGAAGATGAAGAAAGAGATGAAATTTATGGGGGGAAGAGAAAGGATTAAGTGAAAAGGGATGATTTTGGGTGAAATGGATGAAAAATTGAAAGGAAACGAGGTAAGAATGGAGGTTGTAGTTATGGACGTTTAGAGAGAGAGAGAGTGTGTGTGTGTGTGTGTGTGTCGTGAAGAAGATGAAGTGTGAGGGAAAATAAGCGAGCACCACAGTTAAAGACCTAGACCGCGGGCCGTAGCAAATCACCACAAACCGTGGCGTTCACTATGGTCCAACCGTGGTGTTCGTTGACTCCATTTTTTTTCAATTTTTTTGGGTTGGCACCCCACGGCCTCGGTGCTGGGTACCTTGGCCGTGGTGCCAAAACATTTTATTCCATAGTTTTTGTTTTCTCTCTTTTTTTTCTTTTTTTCTTTCAAACTACAAAAATAGTAAAAATCAAAGCTAAGGGAAAAAAAAAGGAAAAGAGCTTAGGTTGCCTCCCAAAAAGCTCTCTTTTAAGGTCAAGGGCTTGACTCTTCTTCTATGCGCATTCCGGATCAGTAAGTGTATGGAAGTTGCCCTTATCACGGACCACAAATTCAAACATTTTTAATCGAAGGTACCATCGCAAAAGCTCAGGTTGAAGGTCCTTCGTCTCCATAACTTGACACCATAATGCATTATCGATGTACAAAACCAAGCGCACTCGTAGCCCATCAGACGAGCTACTATCGACTTGTTCAACCCCCAAATCAAAATCTGCATCAAAGCCTTCCATAGGGGGCAAAGAGAGAATAGCTTGGGCAAACTTGCAATAGTCACTCATAGAAAACTCATTAGAAACATGGGCCTCAACCTTGGGCATGTTAGGTGGCATAGGAGCAGCAAACTCCACCTTAACATACCTTTGGTCGGCATCCAGTTAAAGTTAGGAGGATCTTCACAATTCAAGACATCCTCCATATCAATCTCAGGGGAAGGGGGAAATTCATCCAATACAGAAGAATTAAGAGAAACCACTTTCTCCTTCATATGACAAAACACAGCATAGCGTCCTTCCACCTCAAAAGTTATACGTCCATTTCTTACATCAATATGGTAACTAGTTGTAGCCAAAATGGGCAAACCTAGGATAATTTGAGCATCATTGGTCTCGGGCATATCAACTATGATAAAGTCCTCCAACACGCAAATATCTCATATATTGACTGGTACATTATCCAATCTGCCTATTGGTTGCATCTCAGAACCATCTGCTAGCTATAGTGAAAAGGGTGCAGCTTGTAATGGTCCTATGTGAAACTTATGAAACAAAGAATATGGCATTATACTGATGCTTGCACCTAGACCACATAAAGCTCTCTCAATTTTCACCTTTCGCACAATACAGGGGATAAAAAAACTACCTGGGTTAGGGAACTTAGGTGGAAAAATTGTGGGGATCTCTATAGTGTTATTCTCTATCAATGTGGCAGTCTTGCTACCATCATTCCTCTCCTTACTTCCAGCCATGACTATTTCCTTATCCTCTTCCATTGGTATATCCTCAGGGTCAATAAAGTCCTCTACTTCTTCCTTTAAGGTGACATAATTACATTGCTCATGAGGGTTAGGTTCGGGCTTGCTAGGAAGTCTATATGGGAGCGTAGATGAAAAGCTAGCTTTCTTGCAATCTGGGCTTCCAATATCCTATTATGAGTTGTAAGTACATCAACCTTTGAGGCAAATTGCTTAATGTACTCATCCTGTTTTTGTTGTGCCATAAGCATACTTTCCATCATTACTTCTAAATTGGACTTTTGGGGTACTTGAGAAGGGAAAGGAGGTCTTTGAAGACCGAAGGATGGTCTAGCATTCATTGGGGCATATTCGAAGGGTTTAGATTAGACCTATATGAGAAGGTCGGACGATTCTTCCAACCCGAATTGTAGGTACTAGAATAAGGGTCATTGGCCGATCTCGGGTTGAAGTTTTGAACATAGTTAACTTCACGGGTCTTGGGAAAAAGGGCTCCCAACTTAACAATTCAAAGCCACATGCTCAATAGATCCACAAATTTCACAAGGGGAGGGACACTAGAATTCACAGCATTAACATTCATTCTTTGAGTCATAGCATCTACTTTAGCAGAAAGTAAAGTAAGCGCATTAACTTCAAGCTTACCTCCAACCCGTTTGGGTTGGCCTAGTTTGGTGGACCATTGGAAATTGTTAAGTGTCATCTCCTCAATTAAGTTATAGGCTTCATCTACAGTTTTGTTTATCAAGGTTCCTCCCATCACCACATCAGTAGTAGACCTTACAGATTCGGTCACACCATTATAAAAAACTTGGATAATCATCCAACATTGAAGACTATGATGGGGGTATAAGTGCAGCAAATCTTTAAGCCGCTCCCAAGCTTCGTAGAGCGTCTCTTTATCTTTTTGCATAAAGTTGGTGATTTGATTCCTTAAGCTGTTCGTTTTGCTCAGAGGGAAAAACTTAGCGAGGAAGGCTCTTGTTAACTCATCCCAAGTGGTAACACATCCCGATGGCAAAGAGTGTAACCAAGCCCTTGCTTTATCTCTCAAGAAGAAGGGAGATAAGCGCAATCGGATGGCATCAGTAGATACTCCATTAAACTTCAATGTGTCGCATACCTCTAAAAAGACTGAGAGGTGTAAATTCGAATCTTCCAAAGGAGTGCCTCCAAACTGGGATGGAGATGAGTACTGATTTGACCTCGAAATTGTTGGCATCAACAGTAGGGCGAGCGATGCTTGAGGCGATCCCTTGGACTCCAAGGGCCATGAAATCTCGAAGTGCCCTTCATTGGTCACCTTCTCCTCCTGCCATGTTTGTTAAATTCTTTCTTACCTCGCGTCTTTCTTCTTCAATCCTTTGCTTCTTCCTCGTTAAGCGGAAAGTCCTTTCAATCTCGGGATTGAGTTCGTAGAAGATTGGATTTCGCATGAACGGGAAAAATTTCTACAAGCACTATCACCAACGCTGCTAGAGCAATCAAACAAGAAAATAAAAAGAAAATGCAAAAGGCGATAAAATATTTAGTCACTTTCGTAAGACTAACTCAATAGTTAACAAATTGAGTCCCGACAACAGCGCCAAAAACTTGACCGCTGTCATAAGCGAACCGGCAGTCATAGTATAGATAAAAAGATCGCTCCTCAAGGGCCAATGTAATCTATCGAGTTTTGTCTATCAAAATATGCTAAGTAAAATTCTAATTCAAGAGGGTTTAATTTAACAACTTCAAATTCACTAATTTTAAAGCAATTAAGGAAAGATGTCAAGGAATTCATGTAGTTATGAAAGGTGATTGGATCAAAATGATAAGTATGTGCTTTTCTCTAATCGGTTAATCTCTCGGAATTGCAATCTCTCTAGAAATTTAGCTTATTCTTTCTAAATCAACCAAATTTGGCTAAACTAAGCAAAGTTGTTCTTTCAAACTAATTTGTCTTAATCCAAGTTGAATATCTTGGATTACTCTCTTGTCCTTCTAACATGCAAATCTCTCTTTCGAGACGGCGTTTATGTCGGGTTTTATCAAGCAGTCTAATAATCAAATGTCACCTTTTAGTTTTTCACTCAATTATATCAAGTGTGCAAACAAACCTTGGCCAAAAATTCACTCACAACATGATAATCACTTGATAGAACGAAATCAAACCAATTACAAAATTTGCATAATTCTGTAGATTAAAACATGATCCAACTACACTTTCATAAACTACTAAATCCCTAGACAAAATAAAACTACTCACACATGATAAAAGATTAAACAACTTAGAGGAAGAGCTTGACTGAGATAGCCTTTCAACCAAGGGTTTTAAACCGCCTCTAATCAAACACACACTCTCAAGATTTCTCACTAAAACAATAATCAAACTAAGAATCTAAACTAAAAAGAGCAAAATTTGAGAAAGAAGATGAACTATGCTATCCTTGCTTTTTCTCCATTGCTGTTGAACAATGCCTTTTATAGAAAAATTTGGATGTTTTCAGCCATACAGCCGAAGGAAAATGAAGAGGCAACAGTTCCACCTCTCACCACAGTCCGTGGCAGGCACTACCGTCCGACCATGGTCTCGGCTGGAACCGATTTTCTACTCTTTTCTTGCTTCATGGGTGTAGCAGTACATAGGTGTCTGTGGCGGAGGTCATTTATCTTATTTTCAATACTTGCACATGTAGCATCCACATAAGCACGATATGGACCAGTATGAACATCATGATCAGAAGACTCACAGTAATCACACAAAACAGGAGACTCATAAGCGTAAGATGAATCATATAAGTTCATAAACTGATCCTAGTGGTAAGGAGTAGCACGGAAAGCAGACTCACCATGAGTTGGGTATCCAAAATTCTTTGTAGCTGGTTCAAACTCATAAGTATCCCAAGCTAATTTTTCAAAGAAATCGCAAACCTCATCTTGAGTTCTAGACAACAATCCTAGTACACCTCCAGGACATACAGACTCAATATAACCCCAAGATACAGAATTTCAAACCCACGGCGATGACCTCACAAATTTTTCATTTTTCAAAACTTTGATTCAATTGAGCACGATAATCATTTAAGTTTTGACAAATAACTCCAAAAAGGTTCATGCTCAAATTGTGGGAAATTAAAAACTAGCATTCTTGAATCTGTATTTTTTCAATTTCAAGAATTTTTCAGTTTTTTTTGGATTTTCAATTTTTTCTTTTTTTAAAGATTTTTTTAAACGAAAGAAAAAGTAATAGAAAAAACAACGACTCTAAGACAACTAACTATAAACCAATGACTAAAACGGAGAAACAAGACACTCAAATTAAGTGAACAAAACAAAATAAACTAACAAAAAGAAGACTATATAACAAAAAGAAAAGAAAAACACAAAAGGCTCAATCAATAAGAATTGACCTAACACAAAAAATCGAAAAGGAGCACATACATAAAGCTTGTACATCATTTTCGTAAATCAAAAATCTAAAACAAAATAAAAGCGAAAAATAAAATAAAGTAGAAAACAAAACTCCTAAAATAAAACAAAACTCCTAAAATTCCACACAATCACAAGGAACATAAATGTATTTTTTAAAGATCTTTTTCTGTCCCTAAACAGTGCAGAAAAATCCAAACAGATTATTAGTTCTAAAATTCATAGAAAATTCCAAACAGTTCTGAAAATTCCACAAACATTCACACAGACTCGAAAAATTATGCTGAATCCAGAAAAAATATTAGCACAGCAAAAATCACACCAAAAATGCTCCAGAAAATTTGAAATAGAATGTGAAATTCATAAAAAAAAAAATATATATGCACTATATTGCTTTTTTCGGGATCAATTCTACTGTGTTTCTTTTTGCTGCACATAAACTAAATTGATTAGGACTGTTTTTTCAGTAGTAAACAACCTCTAGGATAGCATCCTTCTACCTCAAATGTAATCCATCCCTTTCTTACATTAATATGGCAACTAGCTGTAGCCAAAATGGGCCAACCTAGGATAATTTGAGCATCATCAGTCTTAGGCATATCCACTATAATAAAGTCCTCCAATACCCAAATATCTCCTATATTCACTGGCACATTATCCAATCTGCCTATGGATTGCGTTTCAGAACCGTCAACTAATTGTAGTGAAAATGGTGTGACTAGTAATGGTCCTAGGTGAAGCTTATAAAACAAAGAATATGGCATTACACTAATGCTTGCACCAATATCACATACAGCTCTCTCAACTGCCACTTTTCCCACCATGCAAGGGATAGAAAAACTACCTATGTCAGGGAGCTTAGGGGGAAAAATTGCAGGAAACTCTACAGTATCATTCTCTTTAAATGTGATAGTCATGTCACCAGTGTTCCTTTCTTTACTTTCAACCATGATTATTTTCCTACCCTCCTCCATCGGTACATCCTCAGGGTCAGTTGAGTCCTTTATTTCTTCCTTCAGAGTGACACAGTTGCACTGCTCATGAGAGTTAGGTTCGAGCTTGCTAGGAAGTCTGTCTGAGGGCGTAGATGAAAACCTAGCTTTTTGGGCAATCTGAGCTTCCAACATCCTATTATGAGTTGTAAGTACATCAACCTTTGAAGCTAATTGCTTAATATACTCATCCTGTTTTTCTTACGCCATAAGCGTACTTTCTATCATTGCTCTAAATTGGACTTTTGGGGCATTTAAGAAGGGAACGGGGGTCTCTGAAAACCAGGGGGTGGTCTAGCATTCATAGGGCGCATATTTGATGGGTTTGGATTAGACCTATAGGAGATATTCGAATGATTTTTCCAACCCGGAATATATATACTAGGATAAGGGTCATTGGCCGGTCTCGAGTTAAAGTTTTGAACATAGTTAACTGGGATCTTAGGAAAAAGGACTCCTAACTTGACAATTCAAAGTTACATGCTCAATAGAATCACAAATTTCACAAGGGGAAGGGCCACTAGAATTCACAGCGTTAACATTCATTTGGTCCAGTCTTTGAGTCATAGCATCTACTTTAGCAGAAAATAAAGTAAGTGCATCAACTTCAAGCTTACCTCCAGCCCATTTGGGTTAGCCTTATTCAGTGGACCATTGAAAATTATTAAGTTCCATCTTCTCAACTAGATTATAGGCTTTATCCTCGGTTTTGTTCGTCAAGGTTCCTCATGCTACCACATCGATAGAGGACCTCACAGACTGGGTCACACCATTATAAAAGGCTTAGATAATCATCCAACGCTGAAGACCATGATGGGGGCATAAGCGCAGCAAATCTTTAAACCGCTCCCAGGCTTCATAGAGCGTCTCTTCATCTTTTTCCATGAAGTTGGTAATCTGATTTCTCAAGCTTGCTGTTTTGCTCGGAGGGAAAAACTTAGCGAGGAAGGCTCTTGTCAACTCATCCCAAGGGATAATGCATCTAGATGGCAAGGAGTGCAACCAAGCCCTTACTTTATCCCTCAAGAAGAAAGGAAATAGGCACAGGCAAATCGCATCAGTAGAGACTCCATTAAGTTTTAACGTATTGCACACCTCTAAAAAGACCGAGAGATGTAGATTCAGGTCTTCCAAAGGCACTCCTCCAAACTGGGATTGTTATACCATCGAAATGAGTGCCGGTTTGAGCACGAACTTGTTGGTATCAATAGTAGGGTGAGTGATGCTTAAGGCGATCCCTTGTACTCCAGGGGTAACAAAATCTCGGAGCATTCTTCTCTGGTCACCTCCTCCACCCGCCATGTTTATTGGATTCCTTGTAGCCTCGCGTATTTGTTCTTCAATCCTTTGCTTTTTCCTCCTTAAACGGAAAGTCCTTTCAATATTAGGATCGGGTTCGTACAAGATTGGACTTCGTATAAATAGAAAAAATTCCTGCAAGCACTATCGCCAACACTACCAGTGTAATTAAACAAGAAAAGTAACAATAAAAGACAATAAAATACTTAGTCACTTCGGCAAGACTAACTCAATAATTAACAGTTTAGTTCCCGGCAACAGCGCTAAAAACTTAACCACTGTCGCAAGCGCACGGCTAGTTGTAGTATAGATAAAAGATATCGTTCCTCAGGGACTAATGTAATCTATTGAATATCATCTATCAGAATATGCTAAGTAAAATTCTAATTCAAATGGTTCGATTTAACAACTTCTATTCGCTAATTTTTAAATCAATCAAGGAAAAATATGTTTAGGAATTCATGTAGTTATGATAAGTGATTGGACCAAAACGACAAACATGTGCTTTTTCTATAACCGGTTAATCTCGAGGAATTGCAATCTATCCAAAAATTTAGTCTATTCTTTCAAACTCAACCAAATTTGCCTAAACTAAGCAAAAGTCATTCTTTCAAACTAATTTGTCTTAATCCAAGTTAAACATCTTTGATTACTTTTTATGTCCTCCTAACATGCAAATCTTTCTTTCGAGACGATATTATGTCAGGTCTATAATGCAGTCCAACAATCAAATGTCACCTTTCAGTTTTTCACCTGATTGTTTCAATCGCGCAAGCAAACTTTGACCAAAAATCCACTCACAATATGAATAACACTTGATAGAACAAAAATCAAACCAATCATAAAGATAAGCACAATTCTTTAAATTAAACATGATCTAACAACATTTTCATAAATTACTAAATCCCTAGACAAAAATTAAACTACTCACACTTGATTAAGGATTAAACAACTAACCAACGTTTTGCAAAATCTGAGCGGAAAGGCTTGACTGAGAATAACCTTCAACTAAGGGCTTCAAACCTCCCCAAGATCAAACACTCACACTCAAGATTTCTCACTAATACAATAACCAATACTAAAGATCTAACTAAAGGAATAAAAATCTGAGAAAGATAAACTAATGTTATTCTTGCTTACTATGCATCCTTTCTTCTCTGCTGCTGCTGAACGAGGGCTTTTATAGGAAAACCGAGATGATTTTAGCCACACAGCCGAAGGAAAACGAAGAGGCAACGGTTTCACCTCTCATCACAGTTCGTGGCAGGCACCATGGTCCGACCGTGGTTTGGGGTGGAACCGGTTTTCTGCTCTTTTCTTACTCTACGGGCGTAGCAGCACATAGGTGTCCATGGGGGAGGTCAAAATACATCTATTAAGAGGTCAAATGTTGGGTAAAAAGCCTAAAATGCTGCAAAACACATCAAACAACCATACCCAAGCATCAATCGAGAATAGGAGCATAAATAATAACATTAAGCACATAGTTCTCCTAAAAATGAAGTAAAATAGCCCTAAAATGATGTATATATTAAGCATTTATCACTTAGTTTAGGCAAATTTGGTTGATGTCGAAAGAATAGACTAAATTTTTAGAGAGATTGCAATTCCTCGAGATTAGCCGATTAGAGAAACGCAGATGCTTATCATTTTGATCCAATCACCTTTCATAACTACATGAATTCATAGGCATTTTTCCTTAATTGATTTAAAATTAGTGAACTAGAAGTTTTTGAATCAAAACCCCTTCAATTATAATTTTACTTAGCATATTCTAACAGACAAAGCTCGATAGATTATATTAGTCCCTGAGGACGATCTTTTTATCTATACTACGACTACCCGTGCACTTGCGGCAATGGTCAGGGACACTATTCAATTGAACCTTATGTCTTAAACATAACTCTAAGGAATGTATGGTTGAGATTATCAATCTCTGTAAATTGAAAGTTAGAGGAATGTCAGGGTCCAACACCGACTAAGTTCAGCTAACAGTCAAAACTTTCTAATTAGGTTTTAATTATTTTGCTAAATACGGTAGGCCTATAACCAAAAAAAGTATAGTATTTATGATATAAGTAGTAGATTATGATAACTAGTACCGGTAAAGTCATTATAAGAAGATTAATAATTTAAAACAATCATATTTCTTGAAAGAATCTTTAAAATAGTTTATTTGCGTATTTTACCCGATTCCGGGATCTTTTTGTAATTTTTAAAAGTTTAGGGGCCAAAATAATAGAGCTGGATGATAGACTACGTTAGGTCGGGTTCGTGTTCATGTCGAATTTAAACGCGTTCAGAATTCCTCGACTTGAACCCGTTTATTAAACGGGTTGAAAAATCTTGACCTGTACCCATTTAATTTTTAAACGGGTTGACCCGCTTAACCTGTTTAAGATAAACAAGTCAAGTTTAATTGCTTAATTAATGATTTTCACATTCAACATTTTCAACTAATATGTAATTACAATGTTAAAAATTAAGTTTACATATCATATTAAATAATTACTCTTTAAAATTCCCCTAATTCGTCATAATTCACAATTTTTAAAAAATTTTATATTCTTAATTATCTAATAAAAAGTAAATGGATAAATAACAAATGAAAAAATGAGTTAATTTATTTAACTCATTTAATTAAATGGGTTGAACGTGTCGGCTCATTTAATTAAACAGGTCGAAAATTTATACCAAAACCCACTTAACTTCGTGTTGGTTTCGGACGGTAATCGTATCAGGTCAGCTTTTGCCAACTCTACAAAATAATAATAAAAAGGACTAGGAAGTCATTTTCCCCAAAACTGGAGTCATTGAACGGTTAATTTTTTCAAAACTGGGACCAAACAATTCATGCATCAAAATTGGAGGTATTAAAGTGTTAAATTTTCGCACTTTGTATCACAAGAGATATTGGCATATAAAATTATTATTGCAAACTCTTCCTATCTCCCCCTTAATTCATGTCAAAAATAAATATAGTGCAATTTATCTAAATGGCAACTAATTGAATGAATATATCAAAACCTTAACCTTGCAATACAACACATAGATCAAGGATTCCAGTGAGTACATCTCAAGCTCTAAAAATGGATAATAACATATAAGAATTCTCATGTATGGAATACGATAATCGCGCATGTATAGAAAATATCTAATTTCCTTACAGATTCTAAATGCAATATGGATGAGCATAGGATATGCCACAGATGATCGTAGTGACATGATTAAAATATATACTCCCTCTTATAAAAATATGTTCAAATCACACAATATCAATCTTGGCTCATTAATAAGATAAGGGCAAGAAAAAATTACACACCATTTACATTGTTTACCCCCCCCCCCTAAAGAGAAAATTAATGCACTATTCTATATAGGAGTCTAGGATAACAAGATCAAATATGTTAACACTTAGAACAATTATATTAAGAACACCTTATGATCTCTTCCATGACTAAAATCTTAAAGCGTATAGTCATTAAGAATATATCATCTTTTCCTTTGAAAAAGATTAATTAGATAATCCAAAAGGTTAAATTATAACCAATTTCATGCTAAAAATGATAAATTGCATCAATGCTAATATTATTAAGATTCAAAACTACATACCTGGCTATAAAGTTTTAACTACATAGTCAAGCTTTTTCTCCCCTTTAATAAAAATAAATGGACCATACAATATCATCGATAGAGATAAGCCATACATAAAGATCACACACCCGAAATTAGTTTATATCTTCCCCCATAGTACTGATTAATCATTGATAATTTGTGGAATAAAGAATAACTTAGTTCATGTCAAAATCAAATGTAAGTTAAATATTATTGATGGCTCAGATTGTAACTATTCAAAATTATATAGATGTGGAGATAATAGCATATAAAGATTATACCATGTAGATCATGCTCTCTCTCCGCTTCGCAACGAGACGTGTGATGTCAAGCATAAGGCAATTGATATGTACCATTAAGGACTCATTATATCTCCCAGTCTCCCTCTTAATTTATGTCAAAATTATTATAACATAAATTATATGTCAATGGAATATTGATTCGACAGAATATTAACACTATGAGTAAAATGTTGGATGAGATGTACATAAACTGCATGCAAACATGACGTTGTCATAATTATCTCTAATATGATACATGCAATTTCATGAATAAGGTTATAGGATCATAAAAGATATGCGAATATTGACTATTACAAATTCATGTTCTTTCCTCTTTGTAACATCAAGATCATGTGTAATTACAATGACCTTGTTCTTCCCTTAAAATATGATTAGTGGATCATACATTTAGAGCAAGATACTGACAATGAAGAACATATTCTCTTCTCCTCTTAGAAATGCTTCTCAGCTAATGCATGTAAGCCAATTCATGTAGACGCTAAAGTGTCATAATATATCCTAGATTATAATGATCACATACATACAAGAGTGCCCACAAAAAAATAAGAGAGTTGTATATATAGATAACAATTGAGAGACTATCTCAAGTGCATCCAAATTTTCTCAATCTATCCTTAACTAATATTGTATTCAACTTCCAAGTAATCTAACTTCCCTTTTCCAAGAAATAAATAGCAACATAACACTTATAATGTCTTACTCTAGGGGTATGCACGAAATGAGTCTCAATTACGAAAGAAATTTAGACCAATTTATTAATTATGATATCAAATGAAAATAATAAGCATTGATTTAAAAATTAGATATTGGACTGACCATAAATTATTATATTTAAAATAGGAAAGTTACTTCACCATTTCATATATAATACTGGTCAGATTGTTTGTTATCATCAAAATCAACATAAGATTTTTAGTGTCAGCAATCTGCCCCTTTTTGATGATGACAAACAATTGAAGGCCAAAAAAAAAATCGAAAAACATACCTTTGTTTATGTGTATACTTACCATCATATTCTTCTTCTCCCCCTTGTCATCATTGAAAAGGGATGCAAGACATAGCATGAAGTAGAGCCTAGCGCCCTTCTAGTATGACACTCATTAATATCAACAAAACGTGAAGCTCATAGGCTCATAGTCAATGACATTCCATCAAAATTAACTAAATATATTAAAAACCATTCTCTTGGATAAAGGGTGCAGCACTTTGGATCATAAGAGATATTGACATATAAAATTATTATTGGAAACTCTTCCTATCTCTCCCTTAATTCATGTCAAAAATAAATATAATGCAATTTATCTCAATGACAACTAATTGAACGAATATCTCAGAACTTAAACCTTGTAATATAACATGTAGATTAAGGATTCCGCTGAGTACATGTCAAATGCTAAAAATGGATAATAACACATAAGAATTCTCATATATGGCATACGATAATTGCTCTTGTATAGAAATTATCTAATTTTCTTACAGATTATAGAGGCAATATGGATGGGCATAAGATATGACATAGATATTGTGGTGACATGATTAAATATGTACTCTCTCTTATAAAAAATAATTGAATCACACAATATCAATCTTGGCTCATGAAATGTATATAAGGGCAAGAAAAGATTACACACCATCAATTACATTATTTATTCCCCCTTAAAGAGATAATAAATGTAGTATTCTATATAGGGGTTGAGGATAACAAGATCACGCATGTTAACACTTAAAAAAATTATTATTAAGAACACCTTATGATCTCTTCCCCTATAATGAATCGATACTAATGACTAGAACCTTAAAGCGTATAATCATTAAGAACATATTCTCTCTTCCTTTTAAAAAAAAAATTAGTTATAGACAATCTAGAAGGTTAAAAATATAACTTAGTTCATGCTAAAAATGATAAATTGCGTCAATGGCTACTATCATTAAGATTCAAAACTACGTACTTGGCCACAAATGTTTAATTGCGTAAGCTTTCTCTCCCCTTCAATAAAAATAAATGGACCGTTCAATATCATGCATGCAGATAAGCTACCTATAAAGATCACACATTAGAAAATTAGTTTATATATTCCCCTATAATACTAATTAATCAGTGATAATTTATGGGATAAAGAACAACTTAGTTCATGTCAAAATTCAATTAAGTTAAATCATATTGATGGCTAAGACTGTAACTATTCAAAATTATAGAGCTATAGAGATAATATCATATAAAGATTATATTGTATAGATCGTGTTCTCTCCCCCATTCGTAAAAATAACTAGACATATAATTTCAAGCATAGGGCAATGGATATATACCATTAAGGGCTCATTATATCTCACTCTTAATTTATGCCAAAATTATTATAACATAAATTATATGTCAATGGCATATTGATTCGAATAAAGTATTGAAACTATGAGTAACACGTTGGATGAGATGTAAGTAAATTGCAAGCAAAAATGATGCTGTCATAATTATCTCTAACATGATATATGCAATTTCATGAATGAGGGTATATGATCATTAAAGATATGTGATTGTTGACTATTATGAATATATGGTGTTTCCTCCTTGTAATATCAAGATCATGTGTAATTATGATGACCCTATTCTTCCCTTCAAAACATGATTAGTGGATCATACATTTAAAGCAAGATATTGACGATTGAGAACATATTGTCTCTGTCTTCTCCTCTCGCAATATGGTATATCAGACAATTAAAAATGTTCTTTCTTACTGATAATTTTTGATAACACAATTACGTTGTACTTATAATCTGTTATCTATTTTTCTTTTATTTTTATTCAAATAAACCATGAAGATGCTATAATCTTATCAAGATCTTATTTATATAAATACAAAATTTTAGATGACAAATAAGCAATTAAATAACTTTTGTTTTGATCAGATAACTAAGGCTTGTTCTTTTTGTGGGTATATTACAGGTGTGGAATGAGTGAGAGTGGAAATGAGTGAGAAGAAATGGGTGGGAGTGGGTACGAGTGGGAAGAAGTGGGTGAGAGTAGATAGGAGCGGTTTGTTGGAGGTTGGAGTGGGAAGGAGTGGGAAAGAGTATTGATATTAATAATGTTAAAGATTTGTGTAACATCATCATCATAACAACAATAACAACAACAACAACAACAACAACAACAACAACAACAACAATAATAATAATAATAATTAATAATAATAACAATTAACCATAATAATAATAATTATTAATTATCATTAAAAATAAAAACTACAATGATAATTCTTATTGATATCAATATCAATAATAATCATTAATATTAACATTAGTAGCTAATATTAATATTGATATTAATATTAATATTAATTACTAATATTAATAGTAATAATAATTATTATTATTGTAATAACAATTATTATCATTAACGAATATTAGTAATAATTACATTAATAATTACTACTTATATTAATAATTATTATTATTACTGTAATTAATAATAATTAATAACAATAATGATAATAATAAAAATAACTATATACTAATATTAATAATAACTAATTACAATAAAATTGGTAATTAATAATATTAAGAATAGTAATTATAATGGTAACTATTATCAACAATAACAACAAATATTAATAATTATTAATTAATCATTAATTAATTAATTGATTATAATAACAATAATAGTAAACAAAAATAATTACTATTAGTCCTTTTTACAATTAATAATAATTATTAATAATAACTATTAAATTATTATAATAATAAAAATTGTTGATTAATAATAAAAATAATAATGAGTCATTAATTATTATTATCAATTAACAACAATAATTATAATAATAATTCTTATTAATCTTGATAATATTCATATTAATTATTAATATTAATAATAATTATTATCATTATTATTAATATTAGTGTTAATAGTAATAGTAAAAATTTTTATTAACCATAATACTAATAACAATTATTATTCTAAATATTAAGCATAATTACTATGAATCTTATTATTAACTAGTAATAATGATTATAATAATAACAATTATAATTTAATAATAAAAATAATAATTAGTCATCAATAATAATTAATACTATTAATAACAAAAAATAAAATAATAATTACGATTAATATTAATAGTCATAATAATTGTTAATATTATTAATAATAATTAAAATTAAAATTAATATTAATAATAATTATTATTATTATAATTATTCTAATAATTATTATTATTAATGAATATTAGTAATAGTCACTAGAATAATTTATAACATTATTAATAATAATAATCATAATAATTATTAATGTTAATAATAATCATTAATACTAATATTAATATGTTAATATTAAAATTAATAATTGGTATTAATTATTTATCAACAACGCCATCTCCCAGTGTAGATCCCGCTTTCGTGGGATTTGAGAAGATCCAGATGTAGGCAACCTTACCTCTACCGACATCTCTGCTCGTAGAGATACTGAATCAAAGAGACTCACCAAACAAAATTTTATGAAAATATTTTATAGAAAAAGGATTTTGTGAAAATATTTAATAAGAAAACTAAGAATATGCAGCAGAGAATGAACTAAGAAATATTAATAAATCAGGTGGCTATAACTATGTAAACATAAGAATAACATAGAAGAGGAAGGTACATACCTTAACAAACAAAGGTAGATAAACAATGTCTCTTTCCAAATGTATGTACTACCTGCATACAAATACGACACGAAAAAATCATAATCCAAACTACCCTACTGCAATCGAAAAACCATAATCAAATCAGGTGACCAACTCTCTGTGATATAAGATCCTGATCTCATCCCGCTATAATCTCCTACCCTGAGCCATGTCCTCTGTCAATCGTACAACTTTCAAGTCCTCTCTAATCATCTCGTTCAAACTCTTCTTACGTCGTCCCCTCTCTCGTTTACCTTCGAGGATGTTAATCCTTTCACATCTTCTCATTGGAGCGTCAACACTCCTTTTTACATGGTCAAACCATCTGAGTCTTGTTTTTCTTATCTTATCTTCGATGGGAGCCACTTTAACTACATCTCTGATTACTCCATTTCTAATTCTATCCATTCTCGTATAACCACATATCCAATCATCCTCATCTCTGCTACCATTAACCTTTGAACCTGTGTCTTTTTTATAGACCAACACCCTGACCTATACAGTACAGCATGTCTAATTACCATATTATAAACTTTGTCTTTTAATACTACAGGCATCCTCTTGTCACGAAGCACACCTAAAGCATATGTTCATTTTTGCCAAACCACTTTCATGCACTGATTAATTCGTCAATATCCTTATTCTGTTGAATGATCGAGCCTAAATATTTAAACTTCTCGACCTTTGGTATCGTCATCCCATCAATGGTAACTTCTCCCCCCGCATCTTTCCTTCTACCCAAACAACAATGTAGGTATTCAGTTTTCGATCTACTTACTCTAAAGCTTTTAGGCTCCAGTGTATGTCTCCATCACTCCAACTTATCATTAACTCCCTCTCTGGTCTCATCAATAAGAACAATGTCATCTGCGAATAATACACACCATAGTACATCATCTTGAATTCCTTTTGTAAGTTCATCCATAACTAGAGTAAAAAGAAAAGGGCTTAAAGCGGAACCCTAATGCAGGTCTATACCAATGTAGAAGTCATTGTAGCCCCTCTTAGCGTCCTAACACTCGTTCTTCCTTATTATTTACATTAATGAATAATACAAATAAAAAATAATTAGTAATATTATCGATAATTAGTAATAGTAAAAATAATAATTAACAATATTAAGAAGAATAATCAAAATATTTATTAATATTATTAATAATAAAAATTAATATTAGCATTGATTAATATTAATGATGATTATTTTAAAATTAATTAAATAATAATATCTAATTGTTATTATTTTTAATATAAAAATAATTACTGTTAAAGTTGTAATTATTAATTGATAATAATTATTATTAAAAATAAGTGATAATTAACAATAATTATTATTATTATAGTATGTAATAACCGGGGCTTTCAACCTTAGGCTAAATGTTTAAGTTAATATTTTTATTAACTTATTTGATTGAGTTAGCTATATTAGGCTAATTTTTGCATGATAATTGGGTGTAACAATTATGTGAGTAATTTTTATTAATTTTCCTTGGTTAATTACGCGATTTTGTGAAATTAGCAAATTGTACCGGTGGCTTAATTTAGTCATTTCCCGAATTCTATTAGAATGTTGATTATTAGAGTGTTTAGACCTGAATCTAGACTGCGTGCTAGCAATTTGAAGACCGAGAACAAGAGTTGTTTAGCAATAAAACACAACAAAAATGGGGGAGAAAGACAAAAGAGGGGGGCGAAGGCCTTTTCCTTTTCTGGGAAAAAGGCACAAGGGGGGCTCCCCATTTAGGCTTCACCGCGACCCCCTCCCTGGCAACCCACACAAGAGAGAAGGAGAGAGTTTGAGGGAAAGAGATAGAGAAGGGGCCGGCCAGGTGGTTGGCGACGGCGGCAGCACCGCGCCGGTGGCTGGTCGGCCGGCACCCAACGAATTAATCTCACACAACAGCCGTAGAACAGAGAGATAGATCGAGAAATCGAGCGAGAAAAAGGGGGCCGCAATCACTAGCAGTCACAACAGGAAGACGCTGGCAAAGCTGAGCCGGAAGGGAAGATGACGATAGCCGTTCGTCGCCGGCAAGCAAGGAGGAAGGGAGAGGAAGCAGCTCGGGGGGAGCGTGAAAAATTGAGGCTTGGGTCGAGCTCTAACCACCGTGACCACCACCTCGACCACCACCGAGCTGGTCTGACCTGATCTAGATGGCCAGGGACTAGGACCGAGCAAAGGAGGAGGTAGAACAAAGCAGCAATAGCAGGAGAACTACGTCACATGCATCCAAACCGAACCTTAGGTCGGTTCATAGCTTGGAGTCCAGGGGGTGCTTCCTAATCCCTAAACCTATTACTAATTTCCAAATGTTTTTGAAATATTTGTGATAGCTAATTTAGTAGTTAGGTTGAAACTATAACGAGTTGAGAAGTTGAAAGTAGTGGGTGAATCATTTGGGTTGAATTAAGTAGTTTTGAGGACAGTTGTGGTTGGTGCGGTGAGGAGGGAGTTGGGTTCTGATGACATTCGTGAATTTACGAAGTGTAATTTTGTGTTGTGATGCCATGTATTACTTGTTATTTGCCTGAATCTAGTTGTAGCATGCTGTTTAATTGAGTCGTGGCTTGCTCGCCCTTGATTCAAGTGTTTACTATGCGAGTCTATCGTGACTGAATTCCATGCCAAAGTACCGTGATTTTGGCAATTTCAGATTGCTTATTTTGTTTAAAGGCCTCATATTGAATAATTTGTGAACCGGAAGTCATTCTGATTGAAGCTCGCTTAATTCACTTTAAGCATGCACTACTTTTCTCGCAGTAATGCTTTTGAATGATTAAATTCTTCATCTAATTGGTTTAAGCATAGTTTGTTCATTACAATGAAAAAAAACAATGCCTTAATTACTTAAACAAGTGACTTGACTATTTAACGACCCCTTACTTCTTTCTTGAAGTTACTTAAAAGGGTCATCACGTTGGAAACAACGCGAATTACAAATGAATATGTTGTGATATGCTTAAAGATGTGCTTTAATAAGTAGGTATGCGAAATACCGTGATATAACAAGCATGGTGAGTTTTGTGATTAGTAGAGATTGTAGACCATTCGTTTGACAAGGATACTTTTAAGCGAAACTAACTATAAATGAGTTGTAGTCATGTAAGGTTTTAAGTCAAGTTTTAATGACGTTTCCTTTGAAAAATGAATGTGTATTTGGCCATTAGCTCATTTAGTAGCATAATGTGACAAGATGAATGGTTCTAAGCTTTTCAAAAGTTGAACGACCCCGTCAAGGCGTTTAGCCTTCATGAGAATGAAAGTACCATTGACATGATGCAATGCAAGTTTTGAGGAAAAATGTGTTGTGAAACGACTGTTGCATTTGAAATGTAAAGAAATCGGGATATTCGTATATGAATGCAACTATTAACATTTAAAAATGAGTTTCCATGTTGCTTGACTTTAAGAGTGAATGAACATGCAAAGATTAACTTGTTTTAAGCATATTTTACCAAATGAATGGTTTTATGCTTTCAGAGTCGATGTGAAATCATTAAGGTTTCGAGCCTCATGAGAATAAGAATGTCATTGTTTGTGATACAATGAGAGTTTTAATATAGACGCATTTAGAGGTGAAAATGCATTTAAAATGTTTTGGGCTAGGAAAATGGTGCTCTATATATCTATATATATATATATATATATATATATATATATATATATATATATATATATATATATATATATATATATATATATATATATATATATATATTATATGTGTGTGTGTATATATATATATATATATATATATATATATGATGATTAGGGAAAATGCCCGATTCTCAAGAACCCTAATACCTAGGGAGATAGACCCAGAAGAGGGAATCCTAGAAGACCCTGACGAGGTTGATATGTTGCCCAGGGAGTAGACTCAGAAGTGGGAACCCTGGAAGATCCCGACAAAGATAATATGAGATGTGAGTGACGATCTCATTGGTACGATGGAACGTGAGTGACAGCCTCACCCGTACCTAGCACAGATATGAGATTCCAATGCCTGTGAAAATGATTTTGTGCGTGTTATATGATATAAACGCCTCGTTTGAGGGTAATGCTGGTGTAAAGATTTAAAAAGGTGCATATTTTCTTGAAAAGCATTTTATTGAGCTTTCAACTATATGCCAAGTGCATAACAACGGTTTTATAAGAACTCCTATTGGTTTAAAAGACATGCATTAACCATACTCTCTTGCAAAAGAAGTTTCACGTGGCCATTATGCTCAAACTCTTTAACGAAAGGTGCTTATATGTGGATTACGTGTTCTATTGCATCCCATACCTAAATTGTTACATGAGATAGCTTATTAATGAATCTTGTGTGCGTGTTGTGTGACGTTATGCTTATATTGTGTGATGTTATGTTGATAAAATGTGGAATTACCACGAATAAGCTATAAGAGACCTAGTTCAGGCGAGTTAAGTACCTTGAACGTGAATTAGAAGGAGTATAGGGTTACCATCATGCTAGAAACGCCATTGAGGTGACGATAGATGTGGAAGACCCGACATGCTGATTATACGATATTAAATATCATATTGTGTCTGTATGTAGTACTTATAGTATAACGTGCAACTGCTTTTGTTTTCTAGGGATTGGGAATTGATAAACCTCTATTTTTTCCGTTTTGACCCTTTAATTTCACTAACTTTTTCTACATATTCCCTGAGATTTGCAGAATACTTGGTAAGAATTGCTTGCTTTTGCAAACAATTATCTCATCTTGACTAATTCTTCTTTTTGTAGGTGTGTTGCTCTCAAATTGAAGAATTTCGGCACTTATCGGACTAAAAGTGGGCAAGGAGCAGAGCTATATGGAGGAACAAGGTTTGTAGATCAACTAGAAGGGTCAAAGATTTGAAGGACCTAGGAGAAGGCTGTTGCATGGGCAGCCATGCATGTAAGCATGACCATGCAAGATGGATTTGAAGCTCGAAAAGTGCACGGCTGGGTGTGCAGATTTAGCATGACCCGCTGGAGGCAGAAACATTCCTACAAAAACGCACGGCTAGCCGTGCGTTGTTGCATGGCCGTGTGTCCCCCGTTCTTCCGTGTGTTAACTATTTTCTTCGGGGGCTGTTTGGGGGTATCTGGAGTTTTATTCGGGAGAGCTCTCCCTCCTAAGCGATTTTTAGGTCTTCTTTGGGTATTCCTACACTTTAATTTAGATCTAGTTGTTGTTTTGAATTTGATTGTTAAGATTGTGCCAAGACGCTTGAAATTCAATTGAAGTTCGTTTCTATTCATCTTCCTTTGCGATTTCCATCAAGGTTCGTACCCTAAATATGTTCTTTAATTCTTCACTTAGATTTGTAGTTGTTTCGATGTTTAGAGGCTAAATTCCTCATCTTAGATTGGGATTAGCCTCTATTATATGAATTGAGATTATGTGCTAGGTTTTGTGAATGCGAATCCATGGTTGTTATTGAATTTTCACTTTGTATGCCGAGTGTTCGATGGATTGCCTGAGAGGGATGTATCCATGTTCTTAATTAGGGTTTAGGAGGTCAATGAAAGTTGAATCCTTAACTTAGAGCAACTTAGTGAGCGATTGATGCTTTAACATGAAAATAGTTAGGGTTTCAATACGGGATTAAAGATTACTCGATTCTATGACTTTGTTAACCCTAGTTTCATAAAAATAGATAACTAGGATTACTTAGTCAGTCTAATGACCTTCGAAAGTATGCGTAGATAGACCTAAATTTGTAATCAATCCAATTCAATCAACCATGTGGGCGTATTTCCATAACCTAGACAACAACCCAAGAAGCATAATAGTGTGGTGAACCCCAATCTAAGAGCTTCGTTATTATTGATTTATATATTCAACAACTCTCCTTTTGATCTTACTTGAATTAAGTGTTACAGTTAATCTAGTGGTTAAAACCAAGTTGCTTGTGGAATACGACCAGTACTTGTCGTTGCTAACTGCAATTGGCACTGTCCACTTGCGATTACATTTTGAGACTAATAAGTTTTTGGCAACAACTCTCCTTTTGATCTTGCTTGAATTAAGTGTTACAGTCAATCTAGTGATTAAAACCAAGTTCCCTATGGAATACGACCCCTACTTACCGTTGCTAACTATAATTGGCACCGTGCACTTGCGGTTACATTTTGAGACTAACAGGAATCATTCACTAAGCGTGTGGTTGCTCATCCCCCTATCTTTTCCCTTTTTCCCAGGTTTTTGATGTGACAGGTAGAAGTCGACTTATATACGCCAAGTTGAAATATTTCCCCTACTTTGTAAAGGGTGTCATGTGTGTACATATAGAAGTAGGCTCATGAGTTAAACGATGCAATATAACGTATCCCTAGAGTTGTAAATGTATGTAAGCAAAGTACTCTAGTTCATGTAATGCATATTGTTTAGAAGTCCCTCTGTACGGCCATATGAACCAACCATCTGATTAACCAGTTGTCTTTTTAGCTAAAGTTAGTTATATTTTGGGATGTAAACCCCAGTACTCCGGATGTGTGATCCGTCGAGTTGTATCTTTTATTTCCTTCTTTATTATTGAACTTTAATGTTTAGTATACTCCGGGCGAGTGGTCCGTAGAGTTGTGGACTCCGGCGTATAGCCGTTGAGTTTATTTCTTTGTTCTTTTATACTTCTACTCAATGCAGGGATTTAATTAAGGTTTTAAGCCTGGGAAATGGTTAGTTTTCAGGCGAAACTCTGTCCATTTCGCCCCAGAATTTAAGTAGGAATTAAGATCGTTGATACTTCTAACCCTAGGGATTGGGGGTGTCACAGATGGTATCAGAGTAAGGTCCTGCGACCATGGGCCGCGACCTGAGTCTTGTATTTCATGTAGTCCCCTAGGAACACTTCGTGATATTATGACATATGCCGTACGCTGTGTGCAGGAGCGCCTTACAACATGGATGTTTACGACTTTGTGTGGCTTGAGTAGGTCAATTGATTGAAAGGGGCAAGTTGTGCGTTAGTGTAGGGGTGAAACAGCCCCCCACACCTTGAGGTGGCGTTGTGGGTGCTCCATTGGTGCAATGTTCCTAACATGCTAAATGACTTCACTGATTGACGTTTGTGTGATTCAGTTAAGCCGATCAGATAAATGTGAGTTGTGTGTTAGAATATGAGCCCAACTAACTTGCATATTCTTGTGTGAGCTACGTGATGGTTCGAATAGCAAATGCTTTATTTGTGCACCTGAGTAAGGCAATCGAAAGTTAAAGCATGTTGATTTAAACTCAAATGATTGAAAACCTTTTCCCAAACTCATTCTTTGCCCCTACGTGCAGATTACTCCTCGGGCCCTACAATAGAGAGAGCAGAAGTACTTAGAGATGGTACAGAAGAGGCTATAAATGGATAAGTTATTTTCCACCTTTGAAATTCAAGATTTTGAAATGTTAATGTCTTTCTAGCTATCGAGTTCAATTTTTACTTTGCACTGAAGGATTTGCATTCCTTTAGTAATGATGAATGAGTTTAGGTTCACAAGTACATGCCCCTATGCTATGCGTGTTGAGATGCTGCTTGCAAATGTCTACGTGCTAAGATATGTACATCAATGGAATCGTTCATAATGGGCTAGGAAAGGAATGATTAAAGACCCATATTTATGATCGATGATCCTACTAAATGATACCGCCCCTTTTTGAATTCTAAATTGCCCGAGGAAATTAGGGGATATTTTCGTATGCATGCTTGAAGATTAAGTGTTAGTGGTAGGATCTTGTTGAACATTGCGTAAGTGTTCCTGTCGTTCTCCATCTTTGTCATTGTTGCCTGTACAGTTCATTAGTTGCTTTCTATCATACAAATTTTATTCGTGATGTAGGGTGGCAATGATTTGACTGGAATGAACCCTAATACACCTAGAAAACGCAAAGGAGAGAGAGCCTAGCAGACTTTGGAATTGTACATAGTAAACGACTCCTACTAAGGTGAGCGACTTATGCAGTAAGACTTCTATGATCACCTATGGGATAGATGTGCCTCACAAAACCACAACACATGCCTATAAGACCATTAATGCCGACCATACTCAAAACAAACATAGCCCGTGGACGCCAATCTTTCCTAAATTGAGATTAGCTTTAGGGCATACCGTTGACCACAAGTGACAAGTGGCGGTTGCATGCGAGCATACACGTCTAGGTGTTTTTCCTATGAGACAACCCTGCAAGTCTGCAGGTCTTAAGAAATGAATATGGCGTTATGTGCTGTGTGAGGCTATAGCAGTATCTATAGATAGGACTGTTGTGGGTGCCCGTTGATGTCTTTGTGGTCGAATGCTAAGAGAATGAGTTTTCGGTGATTACTTGGCTTGAGCTTAATTAAACATATGATTGTATTAGTTGTGCAATATAATTTATGCAGTTAGATGCACAATAGAACTCTTGAATCATCATTTACAACCCTTGAATTCTATTTTCTCATGTTATAGTTGGAATAATTGAACACGACATATGTAATGCATGACTCGATGACAATAGAGTTATATTTGTATGTGTTCACATTTATAGATATATGTATATCTCATGTATAAGAAAGGTAGCATGGTAGAGCATCCAAGTTCATGTCAGCATAAATGTAGACACTCATGTTTGTGATGCACGGTCTTCAATGCATTATAGGAATTGGGTCATGACTAGTTGTGCGAGTGTTAAGTGCATGAGCTTTTTGGTGTCTGTTTTGAGCCTGTATAAGATGCAGTTGAGTTGGATGCACGGTCTAACATGTGTGGCTTATTGCGTGATATGACTGTTTGTGTGTCACTTGCATTACGTGACTCTGATTGCTTTATGTTGTAACTTGAGTGGCTGGATGCATATATGTTTAATACACGACCTAGTGACTATCAGAACTTGCATTCGCATGTGCTCACCATCGTACATCTCATATTTACTAAGGATAACATGCTAGTACCTCGCATTTAGGGCCCAACCTTTATTTGGATACACAAATGCCTATGTGCTTCATGTGACACGATGATGTGTAAGTGTACTTGCAGTCATATGCGAGCCTTTACTGTACCGCTTAGTCCCTAAAGTTATGGAACATGTAATTAAAGTGTTTAATTGAAGTGTTCTGGTGTGGTTTAACTATATAGTGGTAAATACTTGTGCCATCCTCATTAGGACATAGGCATGTCGATTTACATGCATGGTTTCATGACTTAGAGAGAAATTGAATCCATATGAAAACTTAAGGGTAAAACCTTACATTACATAAACCATTGTGATTAAGCTAATGTAATATGATGTCTCTGCTACTTTGGTATGATGTGATAGTTTCATGGCTGATTGATTTAAACGTAGAGCGATTTGATATCTTCATGCTTTCGAATGAACCTAGTTAAGCTAACCGCCTTCGTATGACCTTGACATGTCTTATATAAGTTGCCATGAATTGAAGGCCTAAAAAATTAGATGGGGTCGATGTATAAACATAGGAGTATCAGTTGCACATGTTTCCCTCTTGTAAATTGCTTGCTACATACGTGTTATGAGTTCATGTTAGTTGTGATTCTTGGATGTGAGAATGCTAAGTTGTTGGCTCTATGCGATGTCATTATACTAGAGTAATGCTACGTGATGTTATGTGATGCCCTTATTACTGTCATGTGTTATAGGAGTCTCCAGGTTACCCGTTTTGATCTTAAAGGTGATTTGAATTCGTGTTTTAGAAAGAAAATACCTATGTAGGACCTTGAGATGTTATGGCTCTATTGTCATACTATTAGATGTCGACTCATAACGATGTTATACATAGAGTTGTTGTTCACCATGCGAATAGTGCCTACTTAATTGAGTATCAGTGTTCGTTTTTAAATAAGCTTAGTATGGTTTTCCACCCCAACTCAGTTGCCCCTCTTCGATGCATTTGCCCTCGGCGTCTAAATAGAATTAGTAGATGCTTGAAGAGGATTAGCGAGGAGGAGATTGGATACCATAAGCCTTTTTCTTTCAATTAAAAAGATATAGTTAATTGCTAAACGAAACCTTTTGGAATCCTATCATATAGATCATAGTACGTGTGTGCACATCTTGTGTTTGACAGAATTATAAACCTTGGAATTTCGAGGACAAAATTCTTTTAAGGGGGAGAATGTAATGACCGGGGTTTTCAACTTTAGGCTAAACATTTAAGTTAATATTTTTATTAACTTATTTGATTGAATTAGCTACATTAGGCTAATTTTTGATTGATAATTGAGAGTAACAATTATGTGAGTAATTTTTATTGATTTTCCTTGGTTAATTACGCGATTTTGTGAAATTAGCAAATTGTACCGGTGGCTTAATTTAATCATTTCCCGAATTCTATTAGAATGTTGATTATTAGAGTGTTTAGACTCGAATCTAGACTGCGTGCTACTAATTTGGAGACCGAGAACAAAAGTTGTTTAGCAATAAAACACAACAAAAAAGGGGAGAAAGACGAAAGAGGGGGCCGAAGGCCCTTTCCTTTTTTGGGAAAAAGGCACAAGGGGGGCTTTCCATCTGGGCTCCCCGCGACCCCTCCCTGGCAAACCACACGAGAGAGAAGGAGAGAGTTTGAGCAAAATAGAGGGAGAAGGGGGCCGGCCAGGTGGTCGACGACAGCGGCAGCACCCCGCCTGTGCTGGTTGGCTGGTGCCCAGTGAATTAATCTCACACAACAGCCGTAGAACAGAGAGATAGATTGAGAAATCGAGTGAGAAAAAGCGAGATGCAGCCACCGGCTGTCATAGCGGCAAGTCGACGGCGAAGGTGTGCCGGAAGGGCAGATAACGACAGCTATTCATCGCTGGCGAGCATGGAGGAAGGGAGAGGAAGCGGCTCAGGTGGAGAGCGAAAAGCCGAGGCTTGGGTCAAGCCCTAATCACCGTGACCACCACCTCGACCACCACCGAGGTAGTCTGACCTGATCTAGATGGCCAGGGACTAGGATCGAGCGAGGGAGGAGGCAGAATAGAGCAGTAATAGCAGGAGAACCGAGTCGCATGCATCCAAACTGAACCCTAGGTCGGTTCATTAGCTTGGAGTCCAGGTGGGTGGTTCCTAATCCCTAAACCTATTACTAATTTCCAAAGATTTTTGAAATATTTGTGATAGCTGATTTAATAGTTATGTTGAAACTATAACGAGTTAAGAAATTGAAAGTAGTGGCTGAATCATTTGGGTTGAATTGAGTAGTTTTGAGGACAGTTGTGGTCGGTGCTGTGAGGAGGGAGTTGGGTTGTGATGACATTCGTGAATTTACGAAGTGTAATTTTGTATTCTAATGCCATGTATTACTTGTTATTTGCCTGAATCTGGTTGTAGCATGCTGTTTAATTGAGTCGTGGCTTGCTAGCCCTTGATTCAAGTGTTTACTATGTGGGTATATCGTGACTGAATTCCATGTCAAAGTACCGTGATTTTGGCTATTTCAGATTGCTTGTTTTGTTTAAAGGCCTCATGTTGAATAATTTGTGAACTGGGAGTCATTTTGATTGAAGCTCGCTTAATTCACTTTAAGCATGCACTACCTTTCTCGCAGTAATGCTTTTGAATGATTAAATTCTTCATCTAATTGGTTTAAGCATAGTTTGTTCGCTACAATGACAAAAACAATGCCTTAATTACTTAAACAAGTGACTTGACTATTTAACGACCCCTTGTTTCTTGAAGTTACTTAAAAGGGTCATCATGTTGCAAAGAACACGAATTACAAATGAATATGTTGTGATATGCTTAAAGATGTGCTTTAATAAGTAGGTATGCGAAATACCGCGATATAACAAGCATGCTGAGTTTTGTGATTAGTAGAGATTGTAGACCATTCGTTTGACAAGGATACTTTTAAGCGAAACTAACTATAAATGAGTTGTAATCATGTAAGGTTTTAAGTCAAGTTTTAATGACGTTTGCTTTGAAAAATGAATGTGTATTTGGCCATTAACTCATTTAGAAGCATAATGTGACAAGATGAATGGTTCTATGCTTTTCAAAAGTTGAATGACCCCGTCAAGGCGTTTAGCCTTCATGAGAATGAAAGTACCATTGACATGATGCAATGCAAGTTTTGAGGAAAAATGTATTGTGAAATGACTGTTGCATTTGAAATGTAAAGAAATCAAGATATTCTTGCATGAATGCAACTATTAACATTTAAAAATGAGTTTCCATATTACTTGACTTTAAGAGTGAATGAACATGCAAAGATTAACTTGTTTTAAGCATATTTTACCAAATGAGTGGTTTTATACTTTTCTAAGTCAATGTGAAATCATTAAGGCTTCGAGCCTCATGAGAATAAGAATGTCACTGTTTGTGATACAATGAAAGTCTTAATACAGATGCATTTAGAGGTGAAAATGCATCTAAAACGTTTTGGGCTAGGAAAATGGTGCTATATATATATTATATATATATATATATATATATATATATATATATATATATATATATTATATATATATATATATATATATATATATATATATATATATATATATATATATATATATATATATTATATATATATATATATATATATATATATATATATATATATATGATGATTAGGGAGAATGCCCGATTCTCGAGAACCCTAATATCTAGGGAGATAGACCCAGAAGAGAGAACCCTAGAAGGACCTGACGAGGGTGATATGTTGCCCAGGGAGTAAATTCAGAAGTGGGAACCCTGGAAGATCCCGACGAAGATAATATGAAATGTTAGTGACGATCTCACTAGTTCGATGGAACGTGAGTGACGGCCTCACCCGTCCCTAGCACAGATATGAGATTTCGATGTCTGTGAAAATGATTTTGTGCGTGTTATGTGTTGTAAATGCCTTGTTTGAGGGTAATGTTGGTGTAAAGATTTAAAAAGGTGCATATTTTCTTGAAAAGTGTTTTACTGAGCTTTCAATTATCTACTAAGTGCATAACAACGATTTTATAAGAACTCCCATTAGTTTAAAAGACATGCATTAACTATACTCTCTTGCAAAAGAAGTTTCATGTGGCCATTATGCTCAAACTCCTTGGTGAAAGGTGCTTATATGTGGATTACGTGTTCTATTGCGTCCCATACCTGAATTGTTGCATGAGATAGCTTATTAATGAATCTTGTGTGCGTGTTGTGTGACGTTATGCTTATATTGTGTGATGTTATGTTGATAAAATGTGGAAGTACCACGAATAAGCTATAAGAGACCTAGTTCACGCGAGTTAAGTACCTTGAGTGTGAATTAGAAGGAGTATAGGGTTACCATCATGCTAGAAACGTCATTGAGGTGACGATAGATATGGAAGACCTAACATGCTGATTATACGATATTAAATATCAGATTGTGTGTGTATGTAGTACTTATAGTATAACATGTAACTATTTTTGTTTTCTGGGGGTTGGGAATTGATAAACCTTTATTTTTTCTGTTTTGACCCTTCAATTTCACTGACGTTTTCCACATATTCCCTAAGATTTGCAGAATACTTGGTAAGAATTGCTTGTTTTTGCCCACAATTATCTCATCCTGACTAATTCTTCTTTTTGTAGGTTTGTTGCTCTCAAATTGAAGAATTTCGGCACTTATTGGACTAAAAGTGGGCAAGGAGCAGCGCTATAGGGAGGAACGAGGTTTGTGGGTCAACTAGAAGGGTCAAAGATTTGAAGGACCTAGGAGAAGGCTCTTGCATGGGCAGCCATGCATGTAGGCATGACCGCGCAAGATGGATTTGAAGCCCGAAAAGTGCACGGCTAGGTGTGCAGATTTAGCACGACCCTGCGCTAGAGGCAGAAACATTCCTGCAGAAACGCACGGCTAGCCGTGCGTTGACGCACAGCCGTGTTCTTCTGCATGTTAATTATTTTCTTTGGGGGCTGTTTGGGGTTATCTGGAGTTTTATTCGGGAGAGCTCTCCCTCCTAGGCGATTTTTAGGTCTTCTTGGGGTATTCCTACACTTTAATCTAGATCTAGTTGTTGTTTTGAATTTGATTGTTGAGATTGTGCCAAGATGCTTGAAATTCAATTGATGTTCGTTTCTATTCATCTTCCTTGGCAATTTCCATCAAGGTTCGCACTCTAAATATGTTCTTTAACTCTTCACTTAGATTTGTAGTTGTTTCGATGTTTAGAGTCTAAATTCCTCATCTTAGATTGGGATTAGCCTCTATTATATGAATTGGGATTATGTGCTAGGTTTTGTGAATGCGAATCCATGGTTGTTATTGAATTTTCACTTTGTATGCCGAGTGTTCGATGGATTACCGAGAGGGATGTATCCATGTTCTTAATTGGGGTTTAGGAGGTCAATGAAAGTTGAATCCTTAACTTAGAACGACTTAGTGAGCGATTGATGCTTTAACATGAAAATAGTTAGGGCTTCAATACGGGATTAAAGATTACTCGATTATGTGACTTTGTTAACCCTAGTTCCATAAAAATAGATAACTACGATTACTTAGTTATTCTAATGACCTTCGAAAGTATGCGTAGATGGACCTAACTTTGTAATCAATCTAATTCAATCAACCATGAGGGTGTATTTGCATAACCTAGACAACAACCCAAGAAGCATAATAGTGTGGTGAACTCCATTCTAAGAGCTTCGTTATTATTGATTTACATATTCAACAACTCTCCTTTTGATCTTGCTTGAATTAAGTGTTACAGTCAATCTAGTGATTAAAACCAAGTTCCCTGTAGAATACGACCAGTACTTGCCGTTGCTAACTACAATTGGTGCCGTGCACTTGCGGACATTTTGAGACTAACAAGTTTTTGGCAACAACTCTCCTTTTGATCTTGCTTGAATTAAGTGTTACAGTCTATCTACTAATTAAAACCAAGTTCCCTGTGGAATACGACCCATACTTGCCATTGCTAACTACAATTGACACCGTGCACTTGCGGTTACATTTTGAGACTAACAGGAATCATTCACTAAGCGTGTGGTTGCTCATCCCCTATCTTTTCTCTTTTTTCCAGGTTTTTGATGTGATAAGTAGAAGTCGACTTATATACACCAAGTTGAAATATTTCCCCTACTTTGTAAAGGGTGTCATGTGTGTACATATAGAAGTAGGCTCATGAGTTAAACGATGCCGTATAACGTATCGCTAGAGTTGTAAATGTACATAAGCAAAGTACTCTAGTTCATGTAATGCATATTGTTTAGAAGTCGCTCTGTACAGCTATGTGAACCAACCATCTGATTAGCCAGTTGTCTTTTTAGATGAAATTAGTTATATTTTGGGATGTAAATCCCAATATTCCGGATATATGATCTGTCGAGTTGTATCTTTTATTTCCTTCTTTATTGTTGAACTTTAATGTTTGGTATACTCCAGTAGAGTAGCTTGCAGAGTTGTGGACTCTGGCGTGTAGCCATTGAGCTTATATCTATGTTCTTTTATACTTTTACTCAATGCAAGGATTTAATGTAAGATTTTAAACCTAAAAAATGGTCAGTTTTCAAGTGAAACTCTGTCCATTTCGCCCCAAAATTTAAGTAGGAATTAAAAAATTATTAATACTTCCAACCCTGGGGGGTTGGGGTGTCACATAATAATTATTAATCAATCATTAATTTAATAATTAATCATTAATTATAATAATTAAAAATAACAATTACAATAATTAATCTAATTATTAATATTAATAATAATCATAATAACATTTTAATGTTAAATTAAAAGTAATATTAATAGTAATAATAATAATTATTATTATTATCAATATTAATCATCATAATTATTAATATAATTATAATTATTGTAATAATAATTATTATTAAAGAATATCAATAACAATTACAATAATAATTAATGTTAACATTAATAATACTTATTGCTATTGCAATTAATAATTACAATACTTATTAATTTTCATATTAATTATAATTAGATTAATATTATATTTAATTAATAATAATTAATAATAATTTTATAATGGTAATAAAAATAATTAATTAAAACAAAATTAATTCTAAACCATAAAAAATATTAACATTAATAATAATTAACAATAATAATTACAACAATAGTTTTTATTAATATTAATAGTAATGGTCATAATTATTATGAATATTAATAATATAATTATTATTTATAATAATTATTCTTCGTAATATTAATATTAATAATTTATAATAATTAATAATAATAATTATTATAATTATTGTTAATAAAAATTAGCAATAATTATAATAATAATAATAATCTGTAATGCCCTGACCCCCTCCTGGGCCGCGGTCAGTTACCGGAAATGGCTTAAAGGATCATCGATTGGCCCCATAGATAATCATAAGTCTTTCCAACGTGTTTCGTCTTTTCTCACACGCTACCTGAGAAACTTCCCAGGAGGTTATTCATCATAAGATTTTCCCACAGTGAGCACGCTTAACTGTAGAGTTCTTATGAGTGAGCTCCTCAAAAAGAAAAGTGTACCTTTGGTGATATAAGTAGTCACTTCAAATCCTTTTAATCAACAGTTGGGTTGTTGCAAATTACTATTTGTACTAATAATTATCATTATTATTATTACTGAAATAATAATAATTATTACTACTAATATTGATAATTGCAAAAATTACTAATTAATAAAAATAAATATTAATAAAACTGATAATTAATAATTTTAAGAATAATAGTAATTGTTAATAGTATTAGTAGTAATTAATAAAAGTAATCATTAATATTAATAACTATCATTTAATAATTAATTAATAATAAAATAAATTAATCATAATAATGATGCTTAATTAATAATAAAGATAATAATCTATCATAATAATAATTAGTATTAATAATAATAATTAATAATAATAATTTCAACGGTAATAGTTATTGATATTAATAGTAAAAATATGTGGAAATGGATAGGAATGAGAAGGAGTTAAAAAGAGTGCTATCTGTTTTCAACAGTGGAAGGAGTGGTAAGAGTGGAAGAAGTGGGAAGGAGTAAGAAGAAGTGGGAATAAGTGAAAAAGAGTGATGTCGATTGATTCAGGGCGTGTTCAGCAACAGCGTTTTGGGTAGCGTTTGGCGTTTTGACTAAGTCAATACACTCATCACGTAATTTTTAGTGTTCGATAACGTAGTATTTTGACTAACATTTCAAGTAGCGTTTAGCGTTTTAAGTAGCGTTTTTTAAGTCAATACACTCATCACGTAATTTTTAATGTTCAGTAACGTAGTGTTTTAACTAACATTTCAAGTAGCGTTTAGCGTTTTAAGTAGCGTTTTTGAAAAACTAATAGTATTAATGTTTTACATTCAAAAGTAGCGTTTCATATTTTTTAACCAAAAATTACCCTTTGGAAATTTTATGTTTGGAAATTATCTATGTCCTTTTATGTCAATTTACATTAATCAGATAATCTAACAGCTAAATTTACCGAACATATTTTATTCAACTGCTCTTCTAAACAGCTATCCGCTAACAGCTAAATTGAAAACGCTATCCGTTACCTAAACAGCTATCCGCTATCTAAACCGCTATCCGCTACTTGAACTGTTAATTTTGCCGAACAGGGCCTTACTCACGAAAAAACAGGGCCCTTAGGCCTGTTCTTTTCGTTGGGAAATAGAAGTTGGAAAATGGATGAAATTGGTTGAAATGTATTGAAGTGGTTATTTTTTTTTGTCGAAGTACGTTGAAATTAGTATATTTTTTATATGATGAGTAGAAATTAATTAAATAATAAGTTGAAGTTAATAAATTAAAATTTATTAATTAAAAGAATAGGGTCCAATAACTTCCAAAAAAAATACGTAATAAAGCAGGCAATTTGTGACTGTGGGGTACCTTAATTCTCTGGAAATAATTATTAGGGGTCAAAGTTTTAATAATGTATTCCAAAGTGCCTACTATTGTTGGTAAACTATTAATATGGGATGATATTTTTTGAAATAGTTATTGGTCAAAGTTTTTCTTTGTAACTTAGTCCCTGAACTTTTTAGAATTTGCAGAATAGTCCCTGGAAGAGTAAAAACATGTAAATAAGTTATTTTTAAGGATTTTTTCAGAAAATATGCTTGTTTTAACTGATTTAACTTCTTATAATGACTTTACTGGTACTAGTTATCACAATCTACTACTTATATCTTATATATTATAATTTCTGTGGTTATAGGCCCACCATACTTAGCAAAGTAATTGAAACTTAATTAGAGAGTTTCGACCGTTACCTGAACGTAGTTGGAGCTGGACTCCGATGTTCCTCTAACTTCCGGTTTACAGAGATTGTTAATCTCAACCTCACCTTCCTTAGATCAGGCGCAGCACAGATTTGTTTCGTTTCCTACCTCAAACCGTAGTCACTAATCAAGTTTTTAATCTTTTTCAAGGATAGTGGAACTTTAATCAAGAATTTATAATATTTAGGACATAGGGTTCAATTGGATAACGTTCCCTACTGGAAAACTTCTTTTATTAAAAGCTTGAAAGTGGAAATATTATAATGGAAAGCTTGAAGAGAAACTTAAGTTAAGATCATTAGAGATGCTTGTTCATAGAGAAATGGAGAAACCCAACTTTTCATTTACTCAAGAATGCTCAAATGACTCTGTCCTTTCTTAGCTCTTGACCTCTCTATTTATAGAGGGGATGGAAGTACATAGGATGCCCTAATGGCTACAGATTTTTCACATGGCTACAGTTACCAATAGTAAACTGACGGCTACAGTACACACTTTATTATACAGACCGGACACTTGTCAAAATAGTACAATAATGGGGCAGCCTTTTCAGAACTTTTAATGATGACAAGACTAGTTATCATTATTGAGATTCTGCATACCTTCATCTCCAATTATATTTTCCAGATCATTATTATCTCGATAATCATCAAAATCATCATTAATCTGGTTAAGATGCTCTAGATCATATTCTTCAAACAACTCAAGGAGATATTTCTTTCCTTCTTCTGATAAGAATTTTCCAACTCCGATATCAAAGAGATAATCGAAAATATCTTCTGATTCTGCACCGTCCACTTTTATGTGGTCATTGAATTCATTACTATAGGCAAAAGTAGTGTTTCCACAATGCATTAGTGTTTTTCCTTTTTCAATCAATGCCCAACATTGATGATAAATGTTGAAAAACCCAATAGCCCTTGCTAATGCAGGATCAGTAACTATATGTACCGGATCTCCATGAATCCAATTTTGTCGTTGATTAATGGGATCATCACAATCAACCATTTAGACAAGATAATAGGCTGGTTTGACTTTTCCATTTTCATATTCAATCAGGGCGTTATAAACCTCTAACGTTAAGTATCTGTGAATTGGAATTTTTGTTAGTCCTTCAGGAGATTTAAGAATCCAATGGAACCTTTTGAATATATATTGCTGGAACTTAGTTAGGGTTGAGAAAAATAAAAAATTAGGATCTGGGACTTCTGAGAAGTAAAGAACCATCCCATATGTCCAGGCTTTGAAGACAGGATCTCGGGGGGATATTGAATTGGCTGGGAAACAAATACCACCAACTTCAGATTTGTCGGAAAAATAGATCGTTGTGCTCCAAGATTCCCAAATATCATAGGAATAATGATGATAAAAATCGACGCAGGCTGCATACCATTTTTTGAACCATTTTTCTTGGATATAAGAACTTATTTTTTCTTGGATATCATAAGGATATTGAAGATAGCTAATTTGTAATTCTAGAAAGGAAAATCTTTGAGTTATTAGGTAGGTGGTAGAAAGCAGATCAAAGTGTGATCTACTTTTTGTATGAAATTCCAGGTTATCAATAAGGACTTTACTAGAAGGTATAACCCGTTCTAGTAGAAGTGGCATTTCATTAAGGATTTCCTCCTTTTCTGGCAGGAGGTCGGCTTTGATGATCACCATTGGCGAGTTCTCGAGTTAGACTGTCTGCCAGAGAGTTCTTCGATCTCTTTATATGTTCAATAGAGAAGGAAAACTGATTAAATCATAATTGCCAACGCAGGAGTCGCCCTTGCGCATGCATATTTGATAAATTCTTTTTCACAAAACCGAGTATTCTTTTACAATCAGTTCGAATGAGAATATGTTTAGGGGCTAAACAGATTAAGAATTTTTTAATTCCCCTTATGACTGCAAGAATTTCTTTTTTCATCGTGGGATAGTTGCATTCTGCTTTATTAAAGCTTCCACTGTAATATTTGCAGAGTTTTTCTCCTTCTTTGATTTTAAGTACCACACTCCAGTGCTCATTACTGGCATTTGTATCAATAATTAAATCATCTTCTTCGTTAGGCAAATTAAGGACAGGAAGATTTTACACATCTCCTTGAAATTTTGCACAATCTTTGTATCATTAATAGTCCACGTCCAGCTAACATCTTTCTTGAGTTTTTACTGTAATGGTTTTCTTAATTTAGCTAAATCTTTAATGAAATCAGAAGCATCAGTAAGACACTCTAGAAACCTTTCTAATTGCTTCCTATCTTCAATTTTTTCAAAAAAATTTTCTATTTTTTCCAGAATATGTTTTTGTAGAATAATCTGTCCATCTTTTATTTTTAGACCTAAGAACTTGATTTCTTGTTCAGCATAAATGCACTTAGTTTTATCAAGTATAATACCATGATCAATGCATCTTTGAGTGACAGCCAGAACATCATTTTTATGTTGCTCTATGGTTTTAGAAAAGATAAGGATATCATCAATGTAGACTAGACAACAATGATTAAGTCTTTGAAGATGTTGTCCATTCTTCTCTGGAATATTTGAGGTGCATTTTTAAGACCAAATGGCATTACTATCCATTCATAATGTCCTTGTGGGGTACTAAATGCAATTAAAGGAATACTTTTCTCTTCCATTTTTATCTGCCAATACCCACTCTTGCAATCCATTTTCGAGAACCAAGAGGCTCCTTGAATTCTGTTGAAAAGGACTGTTTTGTTAGGAATGTAATAACTATCAAAGACAGTGTTATCATTAAGCTTTTTGTAATTGATTACCATTCTGGCTTTTCCTCTTTTTTCCTCAGCATGATTTCTTACCATGAAAGCGGGACTGGTGTGAGGACTCTTACTGTTTCTAATTAATCCTTTATCCAGAAGTTCTTTGATTTGTTTATTAAACTCTTGAATGTCCTGGTGGGTATACACTATTTGTTTAACTCAGATGATAGTGTTGGGATTCAATAACGTGATTTTAGCAAATATTTTATCTTTATCCCAAAATTTCAGAGGATTGTCAGAATAGAATTCTTTGCATAATTTTTCTTGTTGTTCGATTATCTGCTCTTTAACAGATAACTCGAGTAATGAGATTGTTAGTGTTACTTCACGTTGTGTAGGCACTACTTTCTCACCACGCTGGTTGCATGTAAATTTAATTTTTTGATGAGTGTAAGCCTTACTTAATTTTTCAATAGGGACTGAATGACTATTAATCATAAATATTATTTGGTTTATGTTCTGGTTGCATGGAGAATATAATCTTTGAAAATTATTTCCAATAATCATATCATGAGAGGGTTGATCAGTAACCCATAAAACTAGTATAATGCATTGGAGTCCTCCTAATTCTATGGATAACCCTTTTATGGCTTCATTATGGCTCATAACACTATTATCAGCTATCCTTACTTGTAATGAATTTTTAGCTCTTTTTCACATAAACTCAGGAAATAGTGTTCGTTTTCCAAAGCATACAGAACAACCACTATCTATGTAAGCGCACAGTTTATATTTATTATATCCCTCTAAACATACCTTTGTTGGTATGTAGATGCTATTAGGGTTTGTATTAGTAGCCTCGTAGGATATTTCCAGAGTCATATTTTTGACTAATTCATCCTCATAAATAGGTTCACTAAGAGTTCTTGTTTTGTATCCAATGACCTTCCTATCTAGACTTGGTAATCGATCTAGGCTTGGTCTTGCCGCTTCAAAACTCATTCTACTCATTCCACAGGCTATGCTCATTGTATCATCTTCTTTAAGTTCTTCTTTAGCGGACGAAGATCCTTCTCCCCAATCTGACCTTGTGCTCATACTTCTTATTGATTTTGGTAGGATTGACAAAACTAGATATCCATGAACGATCTATTTTTATTTCCTGTGGATTAGACTTTATCCTCTGGATCTTTTACATGGGGGTTGGACTTTTAAATTTCTCTACTTCTATCATTATTACCCTAGTCTTAGAATCTATTATATTATCTAATTTGTAGATAATTTTTCAAAATATCCTTAAAGGATATCCTCATCTCTTCATATTCATCCCAACTGTTTTTATCTTAAGGGATAGAAAGTTTTTAGCAAATTCATCTTTTAAACTCACATAATATCCAGGTCGACAGTTGAAACCTACTGACCCATTGCATAAATTGGTTTTTATTTCTGTGATTATCTGATTATTAAATTTGGTATGCCTAATATCACAGAGTAAAGTGTAAAGATCAATATCTTTACCATAATATTGTAATGGAGTGATTTGAACTTGAACGCTTCCAACATGGATATACCTATACTTTCTATCTTTGTTATGCTCAAGGATATTCTCCAAATTAATAAGATTAACTTCTCTAACGTCATACTCATAATCCTTTATTTCAAGATCTCCTTCCATCATTTTACATACATATTTGCTTTTTATTTGAAAAATAGATTTTTTATAGATCATGTCCTTTTGGATTATGGGAAGAACCCAATCTCCTTTGATTTCTTCATGATCATTGTCTACTACCAATTCTTCTCCTTGAAGATCACCAAGGCTAACTGAGCTACTTTCCATCATATGGCTAGTTTCTTCATAATCACTTTTTTCATATTCATTGTCCTCTATAATTTCAACAATTCCTTTGTTGTTGTCTAGGGTTAGGTCTAATGCTTCATCTTCACTAAGTTCAACATAATCTAGGCTTCCCAAGGTTTCTATAAGTTTATTGTTCTTTTTGTTTTTGCATTCGTTAGCATAATGCCCTACTTCTCCACATGTCCAACACTTACAGTTATTTTTCCCTGCCGGACAACAAGCAGCTTTTCTAAAAAATCTACGTTTTTTAGGACTTGGTTTGTTGTAATATTTTCTTCTATATTTTTCGCCTCTTTACTTGTTAAAACTCTTTTTCTTATAAAATTTTCTTTTTCTTCTTTTCTCAGATTCTTTTCCCCATTGGTGAGGTGAATCCCAGCAAGTCAAGAACTGCTTCTTAATCTTCTTTTGCTTCTGTAGATCAAGACATTGTTCATTGACCCATTTTCGCAAATAGGAAATTCTTGAACCAAGGGTATCAACAACATCTGTTCGTTCAAACCATGCCATATATTTTTCATTAATTATAGAATTTATAGGATATGACAATTTGTCATAGAACATGCCAAGATTGATTTCATTATGCCCAATTTTGTAATAATATTGACTGAATTCTGTAATATAATTTTCTAGGTATCTCATATCCCATAATTCTATGTTGTTAATTTTTCTTTGCCATTCTCGTGCTTTTTCTTCAGAATCAATTTTAGCTCCGATGAATTCAGTTTCAATTTCTTCGCATAGATTTCTAAACATAGCAGCCGGTGTTTCCATCGTTTTTAAAGTATTTTTACCATCTTCACTTAAGGAATCATACCAGTCGGATACAGTGCCAGATAAACTATGCTCGATATAATTTAGAAAGTTTTCCGCAGTCCATGTAGCATTTAAATTTAAGACACTGTTTATTCCTCTTTTCCAGTGCTCAAATATTTCTTCTCTATTACGAGCCCCATCAATGTTTAAGATATAACCAGTTTGACTAATTGGGTAAGGCCAATCTCTTCATAGGTCGTGGTTTTCCTTGGGACAAACTAGAAGGAAAAATTACTTGTTCGTCCTGCAGGAACATACCTAAGTCTTAAGAAATGAGTATTTTTTCTGGAAGGTTCTCCGAATTCTTCAGGTTTAGGAACGACATTATTAACAACATTAGTCTCTGTTTCATGTAAGTCAATTTCTTCTCCGGTTTCATTAATCTCATTTTTCGCAATCATTTTACCATATTTTTTATCTAATTTTCGTTTAATTTCTTCTAATGGTAACGTATTAAGATCATCAAGTTTAATAAGATTCATTTGCTGATATATTTATTCTTCTAGTTAGAAATTATTAGTCTCTTCATTATCATCAGATAAAACATCATATTTATCACTAAAAGCGCTCATAATTTTGTTTAGTTCTTCGGGATTTTGTTCTTTATCAAACATTTTTTGTAGTTCTTCAAGGAAATGTTGCTTATACTCCATCTTCTTTTTCTTTCTTTTCAGTAGATTTTTCATCAGATTGCTCTCCTACTTCTTTTTGGATTTTTATTTCTTGCAAAGGAAATAGAATTTTGTTTTTTTAGGTTTTGAAAAGGATATTTATACTGAAAAGGAGTGCTAATTTTAGAAGTAGCTTTTTCGCTATGTCTAATTTCGTTAATAAGAGAAAGATGAACAACTATTAACTGGTTCTTAAGATCTTTTAGTTCAGTCTTAATTTTAACTAATTCAACTTTTAATTCTAAAATTATATCAGTGATATAGTTTAATTGAGGTGCTAATGAGATATTGCTTTCAGGTGAGTGGACAATATGTGAATAATTAGGACCAGGGCAAACAGATGATGGTTCAAGCATTAATCTTTGCTAATCACAGTTAATTAACTTAATTAGTAATTAATTAGTTTAATAATCGTAATTATTTTTGTGTACGTGGCTCTGATACCAGATGAAAGAGAACGTCGAGATCTATTAGTGAGCAAAAAACCACAAACACTTTTTCCAATTTTTCGAAAGTAAGTTTTTAAGGGTTGAGGGTAGATTTGCAAATATGAAAAGGTTAAAGGCTAAAAAAAATATAAACAGTGAATGGTCCCCTTAATATAGTTTCCACAGAATATTGTATATTTTTAAATACATTCTAATAATATGATCTTCTAGTTATAATTTCTACACAAAATGAAATATCTGGCAGTGATTTTTCCCAAAGCAAGGCAGTGCACCCTGTTCAAGCTGCATTAAAATCTTTACTGTAAAGGTGGATTTGATTGTATTGCCTTACAGAAATACAGGCGAAGGAAAAAAACCAAAGGTACATTTGAATCGAATTTAAAAATCCTGCCGGATAACATACCCCGTGGACTCCCATGGCGTGAGGCGTAGGACGGTTCGCGACATTTACACAAGAACCCTTTAACCGTACCACCCCGCTTCGTTCGGACTCCCACGCCCAGCCTGTCCCCTCTCTCTCTCTCTCTCTCTCTCTCTCTCCCCCCCTGCCACCACAAGGTGTTCCGCCGGCGATTTTCAACTTGGCGCTGGTTATCTCTTGCCGGTGAGTGTTCTCTACCTCATCGCTGGCGCCTGCGCCGCAACTGCCACCAGGCGCTCCATCATCATCATCTCCTTTATCACCATCTTCATCATCACGTTCCTCTCTCTACACTATTACAAATCTGTGTAAGTTTCTTGCTGCTAGCCCGCTGATATGGTTTTTCAGCCTTGTCTCCCCTCTTTTCACGACAGCTGCTATACTCTTGTATTTGATGGCGCATTTCCCTGTAAAAACTTCATCCAAAATTTAAATCGGAGATGCTTTCTCTGTTGTGGGCGATTGAGTTACTGATGGTCTCAATTTGGTCCAAAATTGTGCTATGGGATTCATTTTTTTTACGTTTAGGGCTCGCATTTGTTCTTTTTCCTTTTCAATTCCTGAATTGCGAGTTCTTAGTAAACATTATCGAGGTTTGCTGGAATAAGCGATTCTGTTACATTTTACTTGTTTGATGTGGAGTTTCGGTTAATGCCCTAACGCCGATAATCACCTCACCCCTTTTGTTTGATGTACGACCGCTAACAAAAAGGTAAAGATAAGTAGGAACCCCGATCCAGCTACGGATGATGGGTGGATCCGATATTATTTACATATTCTGTGGTGATTGGTGCATCTAGGTCGAGCGGCTGGAACCAGTTGATGTGCGCAGATGGTGGCCCACCAGCCCTGAATCAGGCCCGTTGTGATTTGGTCAGAGTTGATCAGAGCTTACTTCACGGACCTGTGAGTTTCATTTTGATTGGGTGGTCTTCTTTCTTGAAGCCCGTTGTTGGACTTGTATTATGGTTAGAATGACAGGAAATAGTTGAGCTTTTTAGCCTTTAATTCTTCAATTCAAGTGAGTAATGTTCTAGCACATGTATGGACTTCACCGTGTTGTCATTCCTAGTGATTGATGTCATGAGTTTTTTACTTGATGGGCTGGTTGTTAAGTACGATTACAACAGCTTTAAGGTGATCTATGCTGTCGTGTCTGTTGCCAAAATTTATGACGTTTTGTTTCCTATGAGGCAGTGGCACTGTTGAAATTCCTTATACTACAAGTTTTGGGATTAGGGTTGAGTAGAAAGATGGCAATATATCATATTAGACAAGAGCATCATATGGTGGGGACCGTGGGGTGGTTGTGACATGTGAGGTGGTCTAGAATAAATGTGAAACAGCTTGTGAGTACAGATCTTTGTTTGAAGTCTTCATTGCTTCGCTTATAGAAACTGGAACCTGTGAAGTTAGGGCCTTAGTTACACATGTATTGTGATATGCTCCATAAGTTTCATACTGAGGCATCTTCATATCTTGTTAACATTTTTGATTTGTTGTGCTGGATCCTAAAACTAATTTGTGGCCAACGTTTGGTAGGATTGTTAATTCAACATAAGATAGCCTTTCAGCTGAAGCGACCTTAGTCGCTCAGAACATGTGAAGCTTTCTGTGGTGGATGCACAAAGAAAAAAAAAAAAAAAGATCCAGGAATTCAACTCTTTCTTTGTGCATAAAAGGAGATGCATAGTAAGATGGGGACTCCACATCGCAGGTTTGATCCCTCATTGATTCTCTCTGGTGTTAGCTTCAAGCTCTAAATGTTTGCTTGTTTGTTCTGGCCCTCCTTTTATTTTCTTCATCTGGACAATTGGCATCCCACATTGCACATGATTACCTGCATGGCAGCATGAGTTCTCAGTCCTTTTTTTTGTTTTTGTATTCTCCTTCTGCAGTGGAGCTCTGAAACGGTCAAATGATAGTGCTAGACTCATTATTACCACAATCACGGGAATTGTTTTTGGGTTTTTTGTTGGAGTATCATTTCCTTCGGCTTCTCTTGCAAAGGTTTTTTATCAATTTTTGAAGTAAGTTGTAAATGCTCTTTTGATTGATGGGGGCACATCTTTCTTATACCTGCCACCTTTTAATGCAGATCAGATTATCCTCGAGGGTGATGTCTACTTTTGATGGAGCCTTTGCTGACAGCAATATATCTGGAGGCAAATCTCTTGAAGATCTTGGATCAACGGCAGTTCCTAAGGTGTGTAATTAATCATTCATTGCCTTTGTGTTATAGCATTTCTGCCTTTCTGACACAGCTACCAGTCACAAGAAATATATTGAGCAATTTGATTCAGTGTTTCTTATTAATACCTAGGTGCATAAGGAGAGATGTGACATTCCCGTTTCTTCAAAACCAATCTCTTCTTATCGCCAAATACATGAACAGCCGAAAAGTTTAAGTGGAAGTTTAAAACTTGTAATCTATGGCTTTGACCTTTGACATTTTTTAGTGTTAGGCCAGACATATGAACTGATTGAGCCTGGATAAGGCAGATTCTTCTGGAATTTTGATAAACTGTGTGTAGTAGTATTAGTGTTTCAAACATTATCGAGTGTACTGTACAAGCTCATACATTGTCATTAGTGATCCTAGACAATTGTCAAGTAAATGACTAACCTGAGCTTATGATATCACATATGGATAGGTTAGTTTCATTTGTAGTTCTTTAATGTTCAGTATGTTCTTCTAAAATCATTGGAAAGGTAGAAGGTAGCGTGTACTTCACCAAGGTTGCCTAAAAGCATATGAGGAAGGACTACCTTGAGATTCACCAACAATAGGAAGTAATAAATATTAAAGAAGAAGAGTCATTGCTGTTTCCTCCAGTTATGTTACTAGTTGTATTTGTTGCAACACTTGATGCTAACATTTCAAGTTGTTGGAATCATCTAGTCTGCTCAACCAAACAAGTACTCTAGAATACCCCCCCCGTCTTTTTTTTTTTTGGGTTTTTGTTGTTGTTTTTGTTTTTATGGTAAGGGGTGCCTAGTGGACCGTTATCGTGGAGCTGTTTTTGGGCAGGAATTAGCCTGTTAGGAAAAAACTGTATCATGAACTCCTGTTTTAGTTTGTTTTGCTTGCACTAGCCAAAAGTCAATTTTTATCATAGTTGAACAAGCTACCTGTAGTTTGTTCTAGGCTAGTATGATGATATTCAATGGCCTGGACTACTCCGCAGGGTTTGGTGTAACACTTATGTGGCTGGACTTTGTTCCCTGGTCATTCAAATACTACATAATTGTGTATGAAATGGTCGTTGTCTTATATGAGTACTTGAGTGTACATGTTTCTTTAGCTCAACTGTGTAAATAAAATCAAAGTTCTTAAGTGATTTGTTTCATTCGACATAGTGCTTTGTCCTTGGGGAAGATATTATCAATATTCTCGTTTCTCCTCTTTCCTAGGCTTGGAGGTATGCGGGATCAAGAAGTTTCGGTGATTGTAATCATCCATTAATCACAGGATGACCAATAAAGATATAAAATTCATTCATTCTTATTCCCATCCCCGTTTATTATTTCTTTCCTCCTCTTCGCTCTATCCTATTGTTTGATTTAGTGGAAGGAAGGGACACCCATGGAGCTTCTTAGTGTAAGAGCCTTCTTCTTACATTGTCATTTTGAGTCTTTTTAATTGGTACATGATTTCTTCATATCTGGCTATTGGTGGTATCTTTTTCCTTTCAACTCTGTACTTTTTTGCCTCATGATTTGTTTGCACAAATGTGTGTGAGTGATGGATTACTCTTGTCCCAAAGTGCCACAACCACATGTTATTAAAAGGGATTAGAGATGGGTCTTATTCAAGCTGAGTAGAATTAAGCTAAGTTTAAGCTTGTGGGTCTCAAAGCTCAGCTTGCGTGCTTGCATTGAAGCTTGGGCCCTGGGCATGGTTTGGTGAGTTACTGAACTCAGCAAGGTCATGCATGAGCTTGCACCGTCTACGGCCCAAGCTTGTGCTTGGGAATTTTAGGGCCCATGCCTAAACACTACTTGTTTTTTTGATAGGGAAAAAGAGTAAAATATATTAAACTGAATAATGTACAAAGGGATGGTTGCAAGCAAGCAACCTATAAAAGGATTATGTACACCCTAGATGGAACCTATCCACAGAATCAATTACGTCAAAAGAAGAGTCACAAAAGTTTCCACTATCCTAGAAAAAAAGAGTCTTGATAAGAATATCTTTGATTCGTTGAAGGGGCGTCTCCTCTCCTTCAAAGACTCTTTTGTTTCTCTCTCGCCAAATAGCCCAAAAAATCGCATGTGGGATCAATAAGACGCCTCTCTCTTTAACTTTCCTACCAAAAGCACCTTCCCAAGCCAAAAGATGATTCCTCACAGAATCCGAAACAACGCAGGAGATTCCCAAGCAACTAAAGGATAACTCCCATAGAGCCCTTGCAAATTGACAATGTAGTAGTAGGTGATCAGGAGACTCCAAATCGACTTTGCACATAGAACATCTGTTCACCAAAATAATTCCCTTCTTTTGTAAATTATCATATGTCAAAATACTCCCATGCGAAGCTTCCCACACACCTTCAAGGGAGCCAACCTCTTCCAAATGATTTTCCAAGGGAACCGTCCCAAAAATCTAGACTCCATAGTGGAGGTAGAATTAGAGAGGAGCTTTATATAATAAGATTTAACAGTGAAAAAAACCTTTAGGGTTGAGATCCCAAGTAACCGCATCAGGTGAGTTATGAAATGAAATCTCACTCAACTTACTGAGAAAGGTGGCAAGGATAGAGTCATCTACCAAAGCATCACGGATGAAAACAGGAGATCACGGTGGCAAAAATCTGCAATAGTAGCATCTCTATTCGCCGTAAGCACATAAAGAGAGGGGAAGCTATCTCGCAGAGGGCCCTTCTTACACCAACGGTCGTGCCAAAACAAAATAGAAGAACCAACACCAGCCTTGAAGGAAAAATAATGAAAAAATCTTCCTCATCCTTTGTGGATGAACCTCCATAAACTATGCCCATAAGCACCACTTGGTTTGGATGGATACCATCCAAGACCATTATCCCCATATTTGCTCCTAATCACTCTTCTCCACAGGCTATCCTTCTCATTCATGTATCTCCACAACCACTTGCCTAGCAATGCTTCATTGAAGATTCTAAGATCTCTAACACCTAATCCCCCTTCTGGTATGGGATTCTTAACAATATTTCATATAACAAGATGAAATTTGAAGTCACTACCAAAAGACCCCCAAAGGAATTTTCTCTGAATAGCTTCCAACCTATTAGCTACTGAGACTGATAAAGGGAAGAGTGAGAGAAAGTACGCTGGAATGCTCGCCAAAACACTTTTAATAAGTGTCAGTCTCCCCCCTTTGGAGAGATACTTTGATTTTCACCCCGATAGTCTTCTCTCAAAACGCTCGATCATAGGTGCCCAAATAGATTTATCCTTAAATTTTGCACCAAGAGGGAGGCCAAGATAAGATGATGGAAAAGAACTAATAGAGCATCCTAGAATTCCGGCAAGTAATTGAATGTTATCCACTTGTCCAACTGGTAAGATAGAGCTCTTTGAGAGATTGACTCTTAGCCCAGACACCGCTTCAAACCAAATAAGAATGCCACGCAAGTTCACTATTTGCTCGCAATCATTATCACAGAAGATAATCGTATCATCAGCAAAGAGTAGGTGAGAGACATCAGTGGTAGAATCATTCAGTCGGCCGACAGAGAAACCAGAAATAAGTCCTACTGTAGCGGCCAAATTAACCATCCTTGTGAACACTTCCATCACCAATAAGAACAAAAGAGGTAATATAGGGTCACTCTGCCGCAACCTTCTAGAAGCAGAAAAGAATTGAGAAGGGGAGCCATTAACTAAAACTGCAAAAGAAGCAGAAGAAATACAATGTCCAATCCAAGCAATCCATCTCTCCCCAAACCCCATTCTTCTCATCACGTAAATAAGAAGATTCCAATTGACATGGTCATAAGCCTTCTCGATGTCAAGCTTGCAAATAACATCCGGCTTACCACCCTTGATCCTGGAGTCAGTAAGCTCGTTTGCAATGAGTACTGCATCCAAAATCTGCCTGCACCCAACAAAGGCGTTCTGATTCTCAGAAATGAGGCCTCCAATTACACTTTTCAACCTACGAGTTAACACCTTTGAGAGCAGCTTATAAATACATCCAATCAAACTAATTGGGCGATAATCTTTGATATTCTGTGCATCAGCTCTCTTTGGAATAAGCCCTATGAAAGTAGCATTGAGGCTAACCACAAATTTCCCATTTGTGCAAAACTCCGAGAACATAGTCAACACATCCCCTCGGACCGTATCCCAGTTTGCTTGAAGGAAAGCCATAGTCATTCCATCTGGGCCAGGCGCCTTATCCCCACAACAATCATGTAGAGCTCTAATGGCTTCTTCTTCATCAAATGACATCTCAAGAGCCTCCCTGGCGGAGGTAGATAAAGAGGGCAACGATAAGCCTTCCACTTTCGGTCTCCAGGGTTCAGTTTCATAGAACAGCTTCTTGTAGAAGCCATGTATAGAACTTTTCATACTCTCAATTGTTTCATAACGATTCCCCTCAATCTCCACCCCGGACATGAAGTTGAACTTCCTACGCAGGTTGGCCGTTCTATAGAAAAACTTTGTGTTGCGATTCCCCTCTCTAAGCCACAGAGCCCTTGACTTTTGCCTCCAAGAAACTTCTTCCATGTGCAATACCCTTGCCAACTCCTCTCTTGCCACCCTCCTTTGGTCTATTTCATCACTGTTGAGATCAACAGATTCTTCTTTCACATCAAGCGTATTAACAGAATCCAGCAGTTTGTATTTCCTTAACTTAATATCCCCGAAGACTTCTTTGTTCCATTTTTTCAACTCCTCTTTAACAAACTTAAGCTTCCTCGCAATTACATAACTAGCAAAACCTTCCACTTCCACCTCTTCCCACCATTTTTTAACAAGGTTAGAGAACCTTTCAACTTTGAGCCACATGTTCTCGAATTTGAAAGGAACATTGCCCCTCTCCAACTTGGCCTTCTCTAGAGTTATTGGGAAATGATCTGAGAGAGGCCTTGGCAATCTAGTCTGAAGTGAGTCTGGGAAATGTTCCTCCCAGTCCAAAGAAACCAAGAAGCGGTCCAACCTGGAGCGAACAGCTTCCCCACCACTCCTAGACCAAGTATAATCACCCCCACGCAAAGGAAGATCCACTTAAGCAGCATAATTGATGAAGTCATGAAACTCCACCATAGTATTCATTGGACATAATTCCGAACTCCTTTCTTGAGGATATAAAATTTCATTGAAATCTCCCCCAATACGCCATGGTCCAGGCCATCCATCTCTAGTTCTTCCAAGCTCCTCCCAAAATCTCAGTTTGTCAAATCTGTCTTGAGGCCCGTAAACCCTAGAAAAAGCCCATGCGAAGTCACCGTCCACTATTTGAAATATGCAAGTAATGGAAAATTCTCCCTGAGAAGATGAAACAAAGTTCAAAGTGTGTTCTTGTCCCACATCACTATGATGCCCCCAGAGGCACCTTCAGCTTTAAGGAAAGCAAAATCCACAGAATAGTTCCCCCACAAACTACGGACAACAGAATATGTAACTTCCTCTAACTTTGTCTCTTGCAGACAAATTAGATCACATTTCCAATCCCTCAGAAAGCTTTTTAAGACATCTCTCTTGCGAAGATCATTGATGCCCCTCACATTCCAGGACAACATCCTAAACATACGGAACCAACATCCCACTAGAAGAGGCGCTTACCCGGTCATAGTTCACACCAAACTCAAGCCTCCTTAATTCTCTTTGCCTTCTGATTGCCGATGGTGTCCTTTGCACACTCTGTTTAGGCACGACACCGTTCCTTTCAATTCTAGAAAGTAAATGAATGACTTCACTTTCATAACCTGAAAATGCCACACCAATGGTGGCAGCAATACTTTTGAGCTTGGAGGCAACCCATTTTGACACATTCTTAGAATTAATATTTTCTCCATCCCAAGTATCTTCTACTGAGAACGAATCATTTGAGCTCTGAAGAAATAAGAAATCAATTGCTAGAGGAGTTTCCACATCTTCAGCATTAGTTTGCGCAATGGACACCAATGGCCAATCATGGTGCACAGGATGCTCACATCTATTGTCAACCACCCCTGAAAAAGATGCACTACTTCGAGCTCCTAAACTCATAGCAAGTGCATCCCGAACCACTTCTCTGGGTAAGTCGCAAGGCACACCACCCAAAACACCAAGACCCAAATCGGCAGGATGAAAGGAGTGGCTTTCCACAGAAAAAAGAGGAGGATTAATCACCAGGGCTGTAGATTGGTCAATCATATCATTGAACCAAGAATAAGAAGTGGATGGCATATGAGTTGACACCACAGAGGGGAAGATAGTGCATAGGTTGAGGAAGAGGGATAAACACTTCTCACTAGCTCATTCCTTTCTATAGGAGTAACACAAGCATCCCTCACTGGTAGCATGGGTGTGCCCCTATAAAGCTGACTAGCAATATCTGCTGCCAGCCTTGCTGGATCAACCCACGCACCCTCACCCTCATCAACTGAAGGAGAACTTGAAGTAGGAGCTAACAAGGCAAGAGAGTCATCAGGGACTCCTTTTGCTACTGCTACCTCCACATTGGTAGTTGTGCCTCTGTCAGATTCTTTCAAGGTTAACCCCAGGGAGCTCCTACGAACATAGACCTGCTTTGGCTGACGTCTATAAACATGCCCAAGATGCTTGTCATTTCTCCTGGTTAACTTGGGAGCCTCACCATTCCTTTGAACCTCTAGAGCCGAGGATGGTTCCATTGAGGAACTTAACCCCAAGTTAGTAGTCAGAGCCGGAGATGACAAGACACCAGCATAGGAGCGGAGAAAGCTTGCTGTCTCACCCACGAAACCGCACTGAGGGCAACATCTTGGGGGTGGCGGCGGGGAGGCTGGGTCCACCCCAAAGCTTTTAGACTTCAGTGCTTGCAAGTTACACACTTTCAGTTGCAAAACTGGCTCGAGGGGAGTCTGACCCACAATTTCAGCTATTGAAACAAGGATTTTAACCCAGCCTTGTTCATTCCAACCGGTTGGGAAAATAATGAAAGTTCTAATAGCTTCCTTGATTACCGAAAGCTGCAAGAATTTTCCCGCTCGATTGCTCTTGAATTCCAACAAATAAATCCTGAAATGAAGTCTCATTTGATTACACCAAGAAGCCGATTTAGACTTTCTAAACCTACCCCAAGCTCTTAGTAGCCACAAGACAACTGGTTCAGGCAAAAAAATAGAAAATCTCCTCCCCCTCCCATTCTCTGAGATTTTCAATATGTCCTCTTTATTACCAATCACATTGAGGTCAAATGACTTACTTTCAATAGCCACAAATTTCTTGCATCCCCCCCTCATAATACCAGCTAAAACCAGCTCTACAGTGCAGTACGAGCCAGAATCGGATGAAAAAGAGAGAGCAAGGTACCAACCCAGGGTACAAATGGCTCACCGGAGATCAAAACGTCAAGACCAAGACCACCTCCGGGCTGTCCTCGAAACAGAGAGTCGGAAACAGTCTGCCGGCGAAATTCCGGCGAGTCTCCGGTCGCCGGAAAAGTCGCCGGAGACTGATATGCCGGCGGGGACAGACACGGCCGACCAGCCCAGCCCTCACTTCGGCAGAGGAGAAACCCACCCCCCGGAGACAGATCTGAGAAAACTCACCCGATGCACTCGAAAATCCGGCAACGTGAGCAACCGGCGACCGGTAAAGGGATATTGGCGGCTCCCGGAGACCTAAGGCCCTGCAGGTCTTAGGTTAACCTCCGATGACCGCTTTCGAAACCCTAGACCACGAAGACCGATGTGCGAACGGCTGCCTTTCTCTCTCACTCTCTTGGCACTGTAGCTGATGGCGACGGCACGGCAGACGACGGCGACCCGCCGGACGGCAGCGCTGCCTGACAGCCACCGCGTCAACCAAGGCAACCTGTTGGGCTATGACTTCCGGCGGGAGGTTTAGGTGAGCGTCGTCACTTCCTTTAAGCTAAATCACTACGGCATAACGTCGACGACACACTAGTTTCCATATCTACCAATGTAGCTCCAAAGTTTAAACACTACTTGTTTGAGGATCATATGTAAGGTTGCCTTTTTAGATTTGGATACGCACTTGTCTCTTGAACTTTGAATATACAATGAGGCAAAAGTCTTAAGCACATATGCAAGGATCGACAAATGTATGTAATTGGTGTAGCCAAAGGGTATTGGTGGATGGCCCGTTATTGGCAGGCGGGAGGTTGCTAGCATTGTTGGTCGGTAGGTAGCAGTATATGTGCAAGCTTGCATGGTCCCATGAAAAGCGGCGAAGAAGAGATGCAACTACTCTACCATTGCCTTTATGTGAGTATGTGAGGGTATGAAAGTCATAAACTCTAATGAATGGAGGGAATAGAGAGGTGAGGGTTCATGGGTTGTAGGGCTAGGCGATTAAAATGTTATCGTTTAGCCATGAATGGTAAAAAATAAATTTCCTTGCATAAAAGGTTTAGATTATTAAATCCAAGAAGGCTTGTGAAGGCTCACTAGTAGGCTTGTTTGCTGGGCTTGTTAGCTTAGCTCGGTTCAGTTAGGTTTGGCTGGCTCAAGAGTCCAGCTCATGTGCGCCTGGGCTTGGCTTGGATAACTAAATCAAACCAGCAAGGCTCGGCTCAGCTTGGGCGCATCATGTCTGGAGCCTAGCCTCGCAGGTTAAAAATTGAGCCCTTGCGAGCTGTCTCTGCTTAGCTGCATGACTGCACCCCTAGCTTCGGCTATGATTATCTTATCTTTTATGGTGCAATGTGACAAGGGCATTATACACTCTTATTGTTTTTAGAATTACTCAGAATTGTTGGAAATATGGTCCTTTGGGTGTTTTCTTTCACAATCAAGAATTAATTTGGGGTTATTTTGGTAAGAAGTGTCCATTGGCATTATTTTCAAGTTTGATTATTTTGTGGAGATTTCGTTGAGCCAGTTTGATTTGCCATTTAAGGAGCGCCCCTTGATCTTGTTATGTGCCTTATATTTGGGCTTCTTCGATTTTTTTCCTTTTTTTACTTGCTATTTGTAAGTGCTGAATCAAGATATAGATATGGTGATTTTCTGGTCAGAGTTCTGGTAATGCTTGGGTGTTCATGTATAGAATTCTGTAAATAGTAAGACTTCCATATCTTATGAGGACAGCAGCCTCTAGTAAATTTTTGAGGCAGGCTATAGTACATCATAAATTCATCTGTGCAGTATCATTTTCTGTCGATTCATCCCTGGTTGACCATCCTGCATTGTAGTTTGATTCCTTTGCCCGTGGCATTTTGAACAGAGAGAGGGATGAAGGAGGCAGAAAATAGTTCGGGTCTGTAAGCCTACATGCTTGATCACTGGCTTTGCCTTTTTGAAAAATTGGCGTAGCCTGAAGTTGTATGGCACACCACAGATATTTGGCTTGAAAGGAAAAGTCGGATGGGGCCTTTTGGGGATATTCTGATGTAAATATAGAGATTAGGACAGTATACATGCTATGAGAGTATGAGGTAACAATTTTCATCAGTGGACGCATGGAGCCTGTTTATATTTGCTATAAAGTGCTCCTGTATGATAGCAAGATGTAGCAGGTCGAGCTTCTTATATGGCTTTCATAGCTACTGATTCGCTGTGGATATCTTACATCCTGGTCTCGCTCGTAATTTCATACTTAGTTTTCTATCTGCGTACAGATATATGTTCCGACCAATCCTCGCGGTGCAGAGATGTTACCTCCAGGAATTGTAGTTTCAGAGTCTGACTTTTATCTTCGAAGGTTGTGGGGTGAACCAAGTGAGGTATATTTCTCTTTTCCTGAATTAAATTGGATCCATGTTTGTGCTATTCTATGCTTGTTTTTCTCTCCTGAGATTTGCAACTCATGTTTGTAGTCTCCTTTTTTGTAAAGTCTGAAGAACAAGCACTTGATGGCTACCGCTGAGGTTTACGCTATTATTAAAGAACATAACTGTGTGGGTGAGGATCCATGTCACCCTAGCTTGTGTTACGTTGGCAGCATTGGTACTTTTGTGGGATTCGACCATTCTAGGCTGTTTCGACCATAGTTACCAAGATTGCGAATTGATCCTGATTGAGAAACGAATTCGGGATTGCAATTCGTAAATTTGATAGGATCTTGCATCGAGGGAGTAGGTTCAATCGGAACGCTATTTATCATCACAATTCGCCTTTTACTTTTTTGTGGTCTATAGTTAAAAATTGACTGATATGTGAAAATATCAAAGGCTTTTCAACTCCCACGATGCTGTGACTACATCGTTTTCACAAAATATCATTTATTACAAATACATGCTGATTGCTGATCCCCCCAAAGAAACTAACATGCTAAGTATATCTTCTCTCATGTTATTAAATTTTAATTTTCAGAAGACTCAATAATTAGTAATTACAATCATCTCTCTCATATTTCAATTTTCTGGAAGACCCACCGCTTGTCATTCTCACACACTCTCTTTCTTATGCTTTTAATTTTCCACATCTAGACCAATGGAACGATTATTGCTCTCCCTCATTCAATTTTCTTTGGTCTCTGTTCTTACATATTTCTTCTTCTTCTCCTTCTTCTTCTTCTTCTTCTTCTTCTTCCTCCTTCTTGTTACTTCCAAGTTTCTCCCATGGCTTCAACTAAATTCCATCAGTTACCCTCTCACTTGAATTCGTTCCTGGCTTCCAATTTTCTCAATCCGGAGCGCGTTCCTTAGCATTTTGGGTTGCCATCGAACTCTGATTTGGAACGAAGATCCGTGATCGCAGGTTCAGGGGGAGCAGCGAATTAGGCAACTAAGGTTTCGACCATTCTATTAAATGTCTATGTCTTAACTTTAAAATGAAACCCACGATGAAGTTTCGAGTTTGTGGCATGTCATGTCTATCTTGTAGATGACTGATGGTCTTTGAAGTTAGCTTGTAGGCATTCTTGTCCATTTCTGACATGTGCCAAGCTTCGTAGATGTGAAAGTGTATAAAACCTTCCTTTCTTTCTTTATCTTTTTTGAGCGAGGGGGTTGGGAGGGCTTGAGGGAGAGAAATATCGAGTGAACTGAACTTGGATATGACTTGGATACAGGAGAAATCACCATTGAGCTTAAAGCTTCACCCACTGTTGTTCTAAAAGTAAGCCGCCGCAGAATAGCTTCAAGGTACTACTCTAATCACCATCCAAAACAAGGGATATAGATGAAGAGATTTTGAGGGAGAAAATGCCAAGCATTTAAATTTCATACATCAAGTATGCTATTACAAGAGCCTGTTGGGGACTATTTATTGAAGCCTACTTCCATGAAGTAATCGCCAATCAAAATGCAAAACAACCTTGGCAAATGAAAGAAGACAATCGAAATAGAATTTAGCAAATGAAAATCAAAAACAAATAAGCACGTGCTAGTTTTGGTCAATGAAAGTAGGAGAGCCGAAATACTCCCCCATGTAGTGAGAAATGAATGACAAATAAGCACATGTTAATTTGAATTCAATTGGGAGGGGTTAGTAGTACCGAGATCGCTACCCCACCCTAGGTTCCATGGTTTGGATCGTCCGATCCAAAACGCGGTACGTTTCGTGTTCTGGAATGATTCTAGATCTGAGAACTTGACGATCCCTTTTCTAAGAGCACAAAATAGCCTGAAATTTGACAATGAAGAAAGAAAAATAGGAAAAGAAAACAGAATCACTGTCGAAGGCAGACTCCAAGCATACCAGAAGAGAAATTCAGCAGCTATGGATATCTTCCTGAACACTATTGCAGTGAGGAGGGGACAGAGAGGGTGCTGGAAGGTGTAGAGAGGGTCAAAGTCGTTAAACAATGGGTTATTTTTATGTTTTTACTGCTCATGCTTATCTGATGAAAAGGACTATTGGGAAGGAAAAAGGAGCCGCCTCTATTTATTGGAAGGTAGGAAACGCATCAGTTGTTATTAACAAATTCTGATTATTGGGTTTGGTTTTCTTGTTCATGAAAGTTATTTTTTGTAGTATGGGTTTTTATTAAAGCAATTTATGTTTAGGCTACTATGTTTTGGTAAAAATAAATAGGGAAAAAGTGCCCATTAAAATGGAAATCTTAATTTTACATTAACGATACCGAATTACGAATTTCGTTCCCAAAAACTGTTCCAAGTGGCCTACTACCTTCTGTCCCATTTTCGAGGAAGTGGCGTTCCACGTTCCCGTACCACGTTCCACGGTCCAAGCGTTCCGCAATCATGTAACTATGGTTAGTACTGTACGATAGCATATATTTTGATTTTGTCCTTTTTAATATGCTGCAGGTTCCTTAATTTTGAGAAGCCATATCTTATGGACCATTTTTTCAAGTTGAGTGTGTCTAGATGGAGCCATTAGATCTAAATGTAATCTTTTATCGAAAGAATTACAGCTAATAAGAGCCTGTCATATCTCTAATAATTAAAGCAAAGTGAGTTTTCCACCATGTGATATAGTGGTTGTTTAGAGTGATTAAGCATCTGCAAGGCTCGCTTTGGCAGGCCAATTCTTGTGTTGCATGCCTGTGTATCTGTTTCCCTTCTTTCATCTCTTTGTTTGCCCTGTGTCACATGCAAAATTGGCAACCTTCTTACATGCATACAAGTTGATTTTGGATACAGCCCAGCAAGGGTTTTTTCCTTTCTCAATTCTCTTCTAAGGTGTTGTATGCTATGGCTGTAGTGTTCTCATTCCTTGGTTTAATACTAGGGTGATCTGTGTAAATCTATAAACTCCCTTCTGAGGATAAATTCTCGACATTGGAAGTTAGGGGAGCGGACTAATTTGATAGGTATGATACAACTCCTAGGATATTTCTGCTGAGCTGGATAAAGTGGGTAGTGTTGGCAGGTTCTTGAGTTATCTTACATCCAACTCTTTTAGCATTTCTTGAGGGTAAATTTTCTAATCATAAAAGCAAAGTGAGTTTTCCAGCAGGTGAGAAAGTGGCTGTGTGGAGTGATTAAGCATCAGCACAGGCTACAGGGAATGGAAGGCATGCTTTTGCTGGGCCAAGTCTTCTGTTGCATGCCTGTGTATTTGTTTCCCTTGTTTCATCTCTTTGCTTGCCCTGTGTCCCATAAAAATTGGTGACCTTCTTACATGCAAACAGGTTGGTTTTGGATACAATCCTAGGAAGGGGTTTCCTTTGTCAATTCTCTTCTAAGGTGTTGTACACTATCTGGCTTTAGTGATCTCATTCCTTGGTTTAATACCAGCGGGGTGTAAATCTATGAGCTCCTGTCTGAGGGTAAATTTTTAACATTGGAAGTTAGGGAAGTGTACTAATTTGATAGGTATGATCAACTCTTGTTAGACCTGGCAAAACTGACCCGATACCCGAAACCCGAACCGAGCGACCTGGATCCATACCCGAACTGATGCATCTCCCGAGGGTTAAAACTCAAACTCAATTTAAGAGTGAAAGCTTAAAACTAAGAGAGAATACAATCAATGAAAACTCAAGAATATGGTACGTTAAGTGCTGGTTGTGAGGCAGCAAATACCTGAGGTAGGGAATGGAATTTAGAATCAAGGGATTCTAAATGGGAAAAGGAAAAGAATCTGTGGGGGAAAACACGAACACTCAAGCTAGAATTCAAAAGCTTAAAACAAGCAAGCTGAATTTCAAGCTAAACTTTGAGTGTGGGCGTGTATGAATGAAAGAAAAAGGATAGTCTAAACTCTCACTTAGATACAGAGACACCACTAAGTTTGAGTTTAGGACCCTTAACCTCAATTAGGATACAGAAACACCACCTAATTAAGAGTTAAAGACTTACTTGATCACCACCTTAATCGGCCTAATTAAGGATAAGCAAGTGAAGTGTTTAGGGAGAAACAAGAGCAATGCTCTTAATTCTGGTTGTTCATTCAAAATCAAAGTATATGTCTTACAAATGGCCGTGGCTGACATTATTATAGAGCCAAGCATGCACCTAACCAACTAAGCTAGCTGCTGGAGGTTTCCTTACTAAGGAGGAAACATATTAGTTTAGGCTAATCCCATGGTTAGTACAAAACAGAATGCTAGCTTACTTAACTTAAGCTAATTCCAATCAAAATATAAAGGAAAGCAAGACAAATGATGTTTATATCCTTTAATACATGGAATTAGCTCTAATACAGCAGCTTACTAAGGAAAAAGAGAGAAATTCAGCCGTAAAGTAAAAGCACTTTTCGGCTGGCCAATGTGCTTCAAGAGACATATCTAGTTGCCTTTGCTTCCCATTGGTTGCTCTTCTCAAGGTAACTCTCCTTTGCCGCTTATGACTGATATTCTAGAGACCTTGGGACGTGTGGAAAGGTAGCATGCAAGCAACCAAGCCAAAGAAAACCCACTTGAGAAGGAAAACCAGGTGCTGCTGTAAATCGGATTTGTGCTGCGAGAATGCTGATTAGAGGCCACGTTTCCCAGGGCAAACGTGGGCATAACTTAGCTTGCCACACATGGTTGGAAAGCTTGAGAAGTCTTCTAACAGCTTCAGGTGAAATTATTCAATTTGGAGCTCATTTGCCTGATGAAAAGATCAAAATTCTCAGACTAGTCTGAACCGGGTTTCAGCCTGCATGGTTTAATAAAATGCCTTGGTTCTCCTAGTCTACTTAATATAAACCAGGTTTATTTACATGCTTACGTAGCTAAGACATTAAGGAACCAAAATATGTAAAAATTTCAGACTTAAACCCAAAATAAGTCAAAGGAATACAATACACAAAACCGGACTCATTTCTGTCTCGACCTGGAGTTTTGACAGTTTGGATTAAAAGACTGATTTGGATGGGTAAATGAAGTCCAAATGAGCTGAAACTTGTTTTGTTGGAAATCTAACTTCTTGAACTTCAAGCTCATGGAAAAATATTGGACTTAAATCCCATGGAAGTTAAAAATATTTTGTTCCCAAAACCGGGCTGCTGCACTGCTTTAAACCCAGAACCTTCTGTTTCAAGTCCTTTGATAGTTTGGACAAAAACACTTAATTTAAAACTGACTTAATTGCATAATTGAGTTTATTAGGATGTTAATAAACTCTCTGTGCGAAGAAATCAAAGTTAAATTAAGTTTAAGTTGATGAATCAACTTAAAACTAAAATAGGTTCAAAAAAAATGATTAGGGCTAATAGAGGATTGCATGGGCTGATATCCATCACGAACTGACACCCGAAATGGGATTAATCGATTTGGACCTGAACATCCAAAGTAAACTGATCCAAAACCGAATGAAACCCAACTTGTAGTATGACCCGAAATGACCCACACCCGAAATGACTCGATCCAATTGAAACCCGATCCATAGTGACCCGACCCGAAGTGAACCAACAATGGACAACCCGAACCGGAACCGAACCGAACCGAACCGAACCGTACCCGATTTAAAACCGATCGGATTCTTACCCGACTCAATTTTACCCAAATAAGTAGTAACTTTTTTTTTGAATTTTAGTCTTTTCTCTTTTGGGGGAATGGGTTTTAGTCTTTTCTCTTTTGGGGGGAATTTTGAATATTTTAAACTCAATTAATCGAGTTTAGGTGGGAAAAGAAAAACAACTTGAGAGGGAATTTTTGCAAATGAAATAAATTAAAAACCTAAGAGGAGAAAATAAAATAGTTGATAGTTATAAGTTTTTAATTTGATAGATATGTAGTAAAAATATGAGAGAAAAAATATTTTGTCACAATAGGAATTAAGAAAAGATAATTATAATTAACAATTTATTAAACTTATTAGGATCTAGCAATCCTATTTTACTATCTGATTCACTTAATGACGTAATGCAATGCATGCTATGATTATAAATTTATAATATCATTATGTGACTACTGTTAAAAATTCCGCACTACTGATCTACGATTCTAAATTATCTTCATAACATGTTTAATTCTACAAAATCATATTCAAGTATGTATTGTTGCATATGATCTAATAATAATGTGACTCATTTGAATTTTGGACAATTAAATTCCAAGTCTCGAGTTTCGATAACGAGCATTCATAATCACATAAATGTAATCCTAATTGACATATACTCATATATTGTCGTTGCTTTTTAGTTTTGACTCATTGAGCAAATGCAGATCAAGTTATTAATCTCGCAAAGATCAATCTTTGAATGTTGATGCATGATCACTTAACGAGTTATCAAAGAACATTGATTTGATTACTAAAAATGTTGACTTGAACCAACCTGTTTCTATTTACCAACTCCAAATATGACAAACGTGAAGTTATAAACCAACACCGAGATCTAAATAAAAATTTCGTTATTTTCTTTCTTTTTTTCTTTCATTTTTCAAGCTATATTTTGGTACTGAGGCTCACAAATGAGACCATTGACAAATGATTTGCGTTAGGTTGGTTCACTTATTTTGTCATCGCATGAACTCAATTGAGATGATTAAAACTTGACTTCACGACACAAAATTCTTTGTATAATAGCATGGCGCATTTGATATAGGGTTACGGATGAGTTACTTGTATTTGTAATTTACTAACTTTCTTAGTAAGTTTAGAACTAACCCCATATATATATATATATATATATATATATATATATATATATATAAAATCATTTAATCATTAACATATGAATTAAAAGAGAAATATAGAATAAATTGGTTTGTCTAGTTAAATGGTTTTTATCTTTTAAATGCAAGTTAAGAGTAAAGAACTAAAGATGGCTACATTGAAAACATATAATGATCTACATTAATCCAACTTGATTTATACCCGATTCGATTTGTACCTGACCCGATATTGACCTAAACATTTAATTGAATCCCACCCGGCCTAAATTACACTTAATCCATACCCGATTTGAATCGGGCTACTGTAAACAATCCGAAACAGACCCGACCCGAATTCCGCCCGAAGCGAACCCGTATCGATCTAAACATGGTACCCTTAAGTGACCCGAACCCGAACTGCACCCAAACTGAACCCAACCCAACCCAACTCGGTTGACCCGAAAGTGACCCAAACCCGAACTTCACCCGAACCCGACCCAAACAAAGTTGACCCGAACCGATCTAAGACCCGATCCGTACCCGACCCGGATGACCCATTTGCCAGTTCTAAGTCTCTTGTGATATTTCTGCTGATCTGGATAGAGTCGGTAGTGTTGGCAGGTTCTTGAGGTATCTTACATCCAACTCTTTTAGCATTTCTGCTTTGAGTCAAAGTTCTTGTTTTGACTGCATCAGTGCTAATGTCAGCTTACCATAGGCCTAATAAATGCTTCATTTATTCTGAGGTGGGTATGTTATGTCTCTGAGAATCAAGAAATTCAGCATTGCTCTTTTTTCTGTAGTAAAGTGTGTCTTTGTAAGATGCGCTGCTGATTTTATTGTGGTGCAAATAAGAAATAGGATTTGTGTGGGGGTTTAATGGCTGACATACACGTTTTGTTTTGCTTTCTTATGGAGTCTAGCAACCAGGGGTCTGGCTATGTTACTCTTGAGGCCTGATTGCCTGCTATTTTTTGTGTTACATAATGCCTTCTAAAGGAATATTATTCTCTAAGTTTGTTTTGCCTTTCTGTCTGTTAGTGTCATAACTAGACTTTCTGTAGTTCTGTGACTTCTATCAAGAAGGGCTTAGGGTTACGGTTTGGCATAATCCCTAATCGTGGTTCAAGTAGGGATCTACTGGTTCTCCATGATATATTTTGTCCTAGCTTCTGTTAAGTGGTTTTTGCTCTTATTTGAGGGGGAAATAAAATATGAGTTTCAATGCTTTATTGATTGTTAATTTGGTAGACTTTTATCACAGATAAGTGTATAATGCTGTCTTTAATGTTTTTATGTCAAGTTAAAACAATTTAGTTCTACTCGTAATCCAAGTCCAAACCCTAAAATTTCCCCTTTGCAGGCTTTGTGTTTTAAATGTTTTGTTTTGTGTTTTGGGGGAGCAGGGTGTTAGCTGTTGCATCCTTATCCTTTAATTGTTTCGGAGGCTAGTCCTAAAAGGCCACCGTTTGCATAGTGTTTTACAGAAATGAAGCAGAGGATAATTAAAGGCATTTTATCCATTATAACAAAGCCAAAAAGATAACCTGAAACTTAGAAGTGGCTTTTTGAGGTGGTGACTGGTGAGAAAGTGGTGTGGTTCTACTTGTAGTGAAAATAGTGGAAATATTAAGCATAGGTCAGTCTAATGAGTTCTGTATTTGATAGGGAGACTTGTTCTCACCAAATATATCAGGTTAACGCACTAACGTTTGGCGTCAATTATGAGGGTTGATTGGGCTGGGCATGGTCGGGATAGCTTTGCGAATTCTGTATGACCGAAGACCTGGGCCATTTGGCCCACTATCTCCTCATTGTCAATAATAAAGCTGGGTACGGTGAGGGGGGTATTGGATCTTGGATGTATGCAACCTTAACCCTAGATTACGAAGAGGCTCAGTATGGGTAATTTTTCATAATGGTTTGATTTGGATACCCTGTTTCAAATGTTCGTTATAAAAGGAATTTGATACACCAGCATGTTAATTTGGTTAGCTTCTTTTCTTATTTACTTTGGAAATTTATTAGCTTGTAAGGAATTTTGCAACAAATGAAGTAGGTGGCGACGTGGTAGGACATTTGACTTGGCTAATTGTAACTGAAAGTTGGAAAAATTGCTCATTAATGACTTCATCCACTTTTGAGAGGGTTTATTCCAAAATTTAAAATTACGTTTTCCTTAAATAGAAAATAGAATGTCTGCCCCTTTTTTTCGGGGGGGGGGGGGGGGAGGACCTTGCAAGATAACTTTAATGCTGAAGATGTAGGTTTAAAAGGAAGAAAAAGGGGTGTTGCATGAGGACTTCCATTTTGTTTGTGTAGGGGTGGGCGGCGGGGGACAGCGTGTTCATATATATTCAGGTGTTCAACTATTTACTCAAAACTTATGTATGGCTGGCGAATTATTTCTTATACCACCTTTTTCATTCTTCTTTTTCCAACAATGAGGGGCTGAGGTGCTGCCTGGAAGCCTTACTGATGTCCCCCTTGTCAGCATATTCCTCCTTAGGGAACCCCTTTCCATCATCTTTTTTCTGAACTGCCCAAGATTACTTCCATAGTAGCTACTACCATTATGGCCATGCTTGTTAGAATAACCATAGCTACTACAGGTGGAATCAAATGGAGAGGGGAACGGGAATGTTGAAGCTGTAAAAAGTTAAAAGTCCTAGTGATCCCTGATATCCTGCATCCTGCAAGTTGGCCAAGTTGGCCAATGCTTGGATAATTCATTTCGTGATAGGTGTAGTGTGAAACAACACCTATAATGAATTTTTGATAGTTATCTAACCCTGTTTGATCTAGACCAGTTGTTTGCAATATGGTGGTAAAAATTTAGCTTGGAACCTTAAGGGTGTTTTGGCCTTTTATAATGTTTTGGGCAATTTAGGCAGTGTTTACTGCTTTTACTTATATGATGTCAGTATTCACAGAATTCTTTTGCAATTATTATTAACCTTATGAACATCTCCTCTTATCACTGTAAACACGTTGACTGTTATTGCATAATAAATCAATTCATCCGATTTTGTAATGGTGAACATGGTAGGTACTAGGTATGAGATTGCTGTGAGATACCTGTGATAAGAATGTCTAATGGCCTTCTTTCTGTGGGCAAAATTTGAGGGGCTCATTTTGTCTTAACCTTCTGTACTACTAACATGGATATCTAATTTAAAAGGAAGCACATAGTGTTTTGGCCCAGTGATTATGGGTCTAATGACTGTTATGTCGAATATGGTAATTTATCAACTCTTTAGATTACTTCCTCTCTTGTTTCCACCATGTCGGTACTTTTTTAATCACATCATTTCATGAAGTTGACCTCTCATGCTCTGGATGATAATAATGAAGTTAAGGAATGGCCTATCCAATGGATCTGTTGTCATATAATGGCCCTTTTCTGTTAATACAGGACCAGGGCCTGAATTTGCTGAATTTTAAAATGTTGTTGGATTTTTTAATTTATTCTATTTTTTTATGATGTTTATTAGAATGTTCTAGAGTGGTGAAAATAGGATATTTAATATTATTTTAGTGAGATTTGTTTCCTACCTTCTGAATTTCCTTCCTCTTCACTGAGTCTTTATCATTTGCAGGATTTGACGAAGAAACCAAAATACTTGGTAGCGTTCACTGTTGGGTATGCTCAGAAGGACAATATTAATGCTTGTGTAAAGAAGGTATTGAAACAAATTATTTACGATTATGTGTATACTGATTTTGATGAGAAGGAAAATGAGAGAAAGTAATTTGATGTCATTCTGCAGTTTTCTGACGATTTTCAAATTTTGCTGTTCCATTATGATGATCGAACTAGTGAATGGGATCAATTTGAGTGGTCCAAACGAGCTGTGCATGTTAGTGCCCCAAGGCAAACAAAGTGGTATGATTACTTGCTTTTGCAATTATTTGAGCATTATGCCAGTCATTAAAAAACAAAAAGTGGTAATGTAGCCAACTGGACAATCATAAATGCAAGGCATAATGAAATGAGGAGGAATGTAGATGTGTTGTGATACTAGTCTTGTGTTATATTTGCTTCATCAACACAACATCCTTTGATACCTTTTAACATGCTCTAATTTGAGACTGGGGTTCTGGTATACTTACAATGTTATGAAGCATATTTGGGCAAACTGAGATGAAAATGTATAAGAATAACAAATCTTTTATGATCTGGCACAGTGGATGGTGTCTTAAGTTGTGAAATGTGGGTGGTGAGGGATGTGGCTCTATTGTGCACAGCACAATATGGAGGAATAACTGGGGAAAATGTTGTGCTACATAAATTGTAAAGCCTTTTTTTTTGGATATCCTCTTGCTGGATGGGGTTGCTCTCATGAATCTAAATATACTAAGAAAACAATTGTGAGAGCTGTTGTCATGCATTATCTAATGTTCAAGGATTAAAAACCCAGTTTTGGTCGTGATTATGGTAATGGATGCAGCATTGTGAACCTGCTCTTATGCAGTGATACCATAGCATACTGTGGTTATCGCAGAGCAAAAGCGCTGTTTGCTCAACTTCAAAACTTCTCCAATGTGACCTTTTCAGCCTGGAATGGCCTCATTTTGAAATTTGAATCTACAAATATGGTGATTCTCTGTTCTAGAATCTCCGTTGTTTTGGTTCGGACCAAACTATGTGGATGTGTTTTGAGATGACTGGGAGTTACCCCCTGTGTTCTTTCTTTTCTTTACCTTTTCGTTTTGTCTCCTTTTCTTTTTCTGGTTTGGGTTTTTCTTTTTTTGGTTTTTGGGGGGGGGGGGGGGGGACAATTTTGGAGAAACTATGAAATAAAATAGTGAGCAAATTTAGGTGCCCAATGCTTCCAAAGAGAATTTGACCAATGCTTGGGCATGCAACATATCGTTCTCCTTCCTCATTTACTCTTATTGAGCTGTTATTGTTTATATTCAATGCAGGTGGTATGCAAAAAGGTTTTTGCATCCAGATGTTGTGGCTGCCTATGAGTACATCTTTATTTGGGATGAAGATCTTGATGTACAACACTTTAGTGCTGAGAAGTAAGTCAAAACTCTCAAAACTTTTGGCAGTTTTTTTTCCCCTTCTGATCAAGATTTAAAGTACCTATAGATGGAGATCCTTTCAACTTAGACAAAATACAATTTTGTTGGAGAGTAATATTCTGAACGTAAGATAGAATGGGATACTTATAGCATAAAAACTGGAACAAGATATGGAATATAACCTAGTGTCCTAACTTCACTAGAATGCTATTTTTCTTATCATAACTCATATATTCAAATCACTAGCCTTGATAATAACTCTAATTGTCTAATATGTTGCATGAAATACAATAAAATAATTTAACTATTTCCACAAATCATAAATATCTAATTTCCTGTCCTGCCAAACACATCACCCATCCTTCCGTTTACATCAGATATATTCAGCTGGTGAAGAAGCATGGTCTGGAGATTTCTCAACCTGGTCTTGAGCCTAATAACGGCTTGACCTGGCAGATGACAAAGAGAAGAGGTGATAGAGAAGTCCACAAGTATGCCTTGCGTGTTCACTTGTCTAATTAGCTTCGGTCTCCATGGCTTGAAATAATTTCTGTTCTTTTGTTGCATTAGTCTAACAAAATGATCTGCCTGATTACCAGGGAAACAGAGGAGAAACCAGGCTGGTGCTCTGACCCACATTTGCCTCCTTGTGCGGCGTATGTCTTCTTACTTTTCATGTTCTACCACCTATGCATGAACAATTGAAGCACACAGCAAAAAAGTACAGATAATGATGACACAAGGTTTTATATATGTCAAGGTTTCTAGCCCATGGTCAATGTTATGAAGTGTTACCTAAATTCTAATGGAGCAAAATCTTCCAATGTAGTGAAGTCAAGTGCTTAATCGCCAGGAGCAGTAGTTGTTTTCCAATTTTGAGGATAGCCATGATAGTTTTAGGACGTGATGCTTTTCATTATCTGCCCTCTTGTATATGCTTATCATCCCCACTTACAGGCAGAACATCTGGTTCGTTAAACTCAGGAATCTAAATATAGTTCAGTGTGAGTAGAACACAGATATTGCTTACCTGATTTGTCACCTTTAATCTTAGTTTTAAAAAGCGCGAGGCGCAAGGCACGAGGCGAAGGCACACGCATCATGGATGCGATGCGCACTTCTATGCAAAATTTTTTAGAAGTATTTCATATTTCACAAAGCATATTTTGCACAAATAAGTTAGATAAATGCATTAAAAATGTGATTAGACATCAATATGACTACTAACACCATAAATAACCTTAAGGTATGTTATCTGATCATCGTAGTTCCCCAATGCACGTACTTACAGTACAAGTTTAGCTCACCTTTTAGCTCTCAAGGGAGGAAAAGAAGGAAAAAGGTAAAGGCAAGGCTAAGAAAAAGAAGAAAAAGGGGGAAGATATAGCCTCGCATCCTTGAGGCGCACCTCATCCCCTTCGAGGCGCTAACCCGGTAGCCTCACGTCGAGGCGCGCCTAGGCGTGCCTCAGGCGGGCTTTTTAAAACTAAGCCTTTAATGGAAATGCATCTCAGCTCATTGATTGCCTTCAGCTGCCCAATGGTGATATATGTTTGTGTGAACGCTTGTGGCTTGTTGCTTAATTCTCTCAGTGTCATGCATCAGATATATGTTAAATGCTGACACGTTCGGTCATACTCATGCACACCTTTGAAGCATACAAGAAGTGTCTACAACTTTATGTAATTTTTTTTTTGGGACTCGTGTGGGACGCTTGTATAGGACATGCATGTTATCAACGATCTGTGATGTTCACATTCAAGAACAACCATCTCTACTAGCACCAAAAACTACACCACCTAGTGTGGGTCTCAGTTTTGTAGGCCAGGGAAGACTGATATATTAGCAGCCTTACCCTTGCAGAGAAACTATTCCTATAGGCTGCCCTTTCTATTTCTATTACCAATTGTATAAAACTAGAAAGGATTATATTTATAATGCAGATATTAATAAATAAGTAAATATTGCTAATTGATAAGCCCTTACGGATGTGTCATATCCTTGTTTATATAATATATATGTCGATTTGCCTCTGCGGGTTATGTATGTGTCTCTTATATCCGTTTTTGCTTCTTAGCTAGTGTTTTTTTTTTTTTTTTAAATTTTTTAAAAAACTTCTCAGTTTGAGAAATGTTGTGTGAATTGTAATTGTCCAGTAGGAATATATGTTTCATGTTGTCTTTTCTCATGTTATATAATCTTTTGCTCATGGGTATATTAGACATTCTTTGAACATTTATGAAGACTGTATTTTATGAGAAGCATGTTTAGATGCGAGACTAGAGCTGCAGCCTCTACTGACTCACTTATTGAACTGAGAATAAATGAACCCTTATGCTTTATTTCATCGTCCCACTGTAACAACCTTCTGGGATCTTTCCAGATTCGTTGAAATTATGGCCCCTGTCTTCTCACGGACTGCTTGGCGCTGTGTGTGGCACATGATTCAGGTAACTATGTAATATTTGGATCCTTTTTCTGTTTCTCTTTTTTTTTTTTGGGGGGGGGAGGGTGTTAGTGATGTATATAAGCACCCAAATGACCAAGCTAGGTTATCTTTTGTGGTCTTTAGTTAAGGAAGAAAGGAAAACAAGGAAGGATAGGTTCAAGGTTGAGTTTGAGATAATTCAAGAAGGAGCCACTCAAAAACAATCCTTGGGCAAATTTCTTTACTCTTTCTAGGATACAGAAATGAATCACAACCTAGAGGAGTTTAGGAAACTAGAACACCACTTGAGTTTGCCAACACTCAAGATATAGAACTAGATTTTCTCACATACTTTGAAAGAACACTTCAAAGCTGAATTGTATTTCTTGAACTCGAATGTAATTGGTTTTTTTGATCCAAACAACTCGACACTGAGGCCTTATATAGGGCTGGCCTTACACTTGAAAAGATACGAACACACTTATGAATAGACAGTAATGAAAAGAAAGCAAAATACAAGGAACTAAAAAGGAAAACATGCACACGGCTAAGTGAACCATGTATCTAACTTTAATGATGCTTGAGTGAAATGAACCCATCAGCTTGGGGAGTCATGTTCCCACTTGAAAAGACACATCTCAGCCTTGGGAGAAAGGGGGAACGTAGCTTGAGCAAAGGGGGATGCAGCAACCGGCTTTAGGAGTGAAGATGCATGTATGCATATTCCGGCTATTAAATGCGTTCACACCTGCAGCAAGCCTAACTTCCAGGAGGCATATCTCTCTGAATATTGAACCAAATTCGATGATCGATGTCTAGTTTCTAGGGAATCCAATTTTATTGCAATTGGACCAGCCGATCAAAAGTTATGGCCCAAATAGTGAAGGCTGTCCAAACTGTCCTATGCCAAGATACCGTGTGCTTGTGGGCTGATCTTGACCAACCAAATGAACTCCAATTTAAGCGTGGTTGGTCTTGTTAGAAAGCTCATCTCTTAGGCTTGATTAATGTAAGGACCATCAGAATTTTGGCCCATTACATTTTGCTGCAAAAGGGTAACAAAAACCGGGTGTGAGGAGGATGAGCTAGGTGTGAGCTCAAAGGGTACGTTCAGGGCTTTTCTGCATATGATGGCGATCTCCTTGGCTTCTTTTGGTTGCTTGTGATCTTCCTTGAGCTTAATAGGAGTAGTGGAGTTTACAGGCATGGAGCATGATGCTGATGATCCCCATTTGGGAAACCCCTTGGAATAAGGCACTTTGAAGTTCAAAACAAACTCCACAAAGTGTTTTGTGTCATAAAACTCAAATAATGGGACCAAATATAGGTGTTTTCATACATGATCTTGTTTGGCCTTTTCCTCCCTTGAAGTTGAGCTTGAAGAATGAAAATGATGCATATGGAAATATGCATCATACTCCCCGGGTTGTTTGGAGTTTGTCCTCAAACTCGAGAGTTCTTTTTTCTTCTCATACAAGAGGGCATATTTATGTAATGGGGTTATTTTTGTGGAAAAAAATCATAGGGCATCTTTTGAAGAGCAGTATGATCATGGGGTTGATAAAAGAGGGTAAGGGGAGGGTAGAAACTAGGGTTAGACTCGGTTGGGAGAAGAGAGGTGAGTAAGAGGTTCTTTTGTAAGACTTTTTGTGATTTGGGGGTTTGGGAAGGTTGAATGGGGCTAGGTTCATGCTCATCAAATCTTGGAGGTAGGCTCCAATTTACCTCATTATCTACTTCATTATAGGCGTCAAAGATGGGAGGTAGATCAAAGTTAACGTCACTATTTTCTTGATAATGGCCTTCTCCATTTAAGACAAATGGATAGCTAACTTCTTTTTCTTCCTTCATAGCTGCTTCCCATTCGGTCAAGGTGGTGAATTCCTTGTTGGGGCAGTCCGAGGGTGCATGACCAAAGCCTTGACACTTAGAACACCTTTTAATGCTCATGCTAGAACTCATGGTAGGACCTGATGTGTATAGGGCTGATTTGTGGATGTGTTTGAGTTTGGAAGCTTGGTCAAGTAGGCAACCTAGGCTCTGATACCAAATGATGTATATAAGCACCCAAATGACCAAGTTAGGTTATCTTTTGTGGTCTTTAGTTAAGGAAGAAAGAAAAACAAGGAAGGATAGGTTCAAGGTTGAGTTTGAGATAATCCAAGAAGGAGCCACTCAAAAACAATCCTTGGGCAAATTCCTTTACTCCTTCTAGGATACAGAAATGAATCACCACCTAGAGGAGTTTAGGAAACTAGAACACCACTTGAGCTTGCCAACACTCAAGATATAGAACTAGATTTTCTCACACACTTTGAAAGAACACTTCAAAGCTGAATTGTATTTCTTGAACTCGAATGTAATTGGTTTTTTGATCCAAACAACTCGACACTATGGCCTTATATAGGGCTGGCCTTACACTTGAAAAGATACGAACACACTTATGAATAGACACTAATGAAAAGAAAGCAAAATACAAGGAACTAAAAAGGAAAACATGCACACGGCTAAGTGAACCATGTATCTAACTTTAATGATGCTTGAGTGAAATGAACCCATCAGCTTGGGGAGTCATGTTCCCACTTGAAAAGACACATCTCAGCCTTGGGAGAAAGGGGGAACGTAGCTTGAGCAAAGGGGGATGCAGCAACCAGCTTCAGGAGTGAAGATGCATGTATGCATATTCCGGCTATTAAATGCGTTCACACCTGCAGCAAGCCTAACTTCCAGGAGGCATATCTCTCTGAATATTGAACCAAATTCGATGATCTTGGGCTTGTTGGAAAGCCTAGGATGTCTAGTTTCTAGGGAATCCAATTTTATTGCAATTGGACCAGCCGATCAAAAGTTATGGCCCAAATAGTGAAGGCTGTCCAAACTGTCCTGTGCTAAGATACCGTGTGCTTGTGGGCTGATCTTGACCAACCAAATGAACTCCAATTTAAGCGTGGTTGGTCTTGTTAGAAAGCTCATCTCTTAGGCTTGATTAATGTAAGGACCATCAGAATTTTGGCCCATTACATTTTGCTGCAAAAGGGTAACAAAAACTGGGTGTGAGGAGGATGAGCTAGGCGTGAGCTCAAAGGGTACGTTCAGGGCTTTTCTACATATGATGGCGATCTCCTTGGCTTCTTTTGGCTGCTTGTGATCTTCCTTGAGCTTAATAGGAGTAGTGGAGTTTACAGGCATGGAGCATGATGCTCTTGATCCCCATTTGGGAAACCCCTTGGAATAAGGCACTTTGAAGTTCAAAACAAACTCCACAAAGTGTCTTGTGTCATGGAACTCAAATAATGGGATCAAATATAAGTGTTTCCATGCATGATCTTGTTTGGCCTTTTCCTCCCTTGAAGTTGAGCTTGAGGAATGAAAATGATGCATATGGAAATATGCATCAGTTAGTCAATGCTGTGTAGGGTACATATTATGGTATTTGGGATCTGTGTGTTAAAACTTAAACCCTTTATCTGATTGTGACAAGTTACATCACCCACTGCCACCCGGCTAAATCCTGCTTAAGTGAGGTTTAGGGAGACGCAGGTTTGCGGAGTGTTACCACTGGTGAACATAGAGGCTGTTGCAAAGATGTCAAAAGTTTCTGGAAACATTTTGCAGGAGTTTATAACATTGATCTGACAGTTGTTTCTGGTTTCCAGTTCAGAAAGTCTTTTTCCGTGAAATTAATGTCTATTACTGAGGTGGGTTCAAGTTCTTAATTCTGTTGCCTGTGCTTATATTCTGTGTGCAGAATGATTTGGTACATGGATGGGGACTGGATTTTGCCCTGAGAAGATGTGTTGATGTAAGTTCTTATTTTCTTGTCAGCATATCGCTTCTTCTGATTGGGCAGATTGTACTACTTTATTGGTTCTGTGTCTGTTACTGCGATGTAAATACGGTATCAACATTTGGGATATATTTGGTTGAAGGTCAAGGTTTTGGTGCGCTGTTGCTTATGGTTAATGAGCAAGCTAGTTGTAGAAATTGTCTGTTGATCCTTGCTATTCATAATTGTAATCTTTTATTGATTACTGCATTTGAGAGAATCATACCGATATTGATCTGCATCTCTTAGGGATTTGAACAGGTGGTGGTTTGAATATTTCCACAAGTATATATTCAATCGATATATCTAAAACTTGTGTACTTCATTTCTCTCTCTCTTTCTCTTCTGTATTTCATTTCTCTTTCAACAAAGAAAGTGCATTAAAGAATGCATTGTTTTTCCTTGAATATTGAATTATGGCCCTCTTTTTTTCTTTTTTTCAATTTCATGCAGCCAGCACATGAGAAGATTGGTGTAGTTGATTCACAATGGATAATTCATAAAGTAATCCCTTCTCTTGGGAGCCAGGTAAACAAATCTTTCATATACCTTGCCTTTATTGGTTTTGTTTGTGCATTCTTTGAATTACTATTGCTGCCAAAGAAAACATTCTCAGCTGTTGGTTTATGGAGGCAGGTCTTAGCCTGAGATATTTCTATAAATTCTTTGAAATTGTCAATGATGGACTACTTATGGAACTCTGAACAAAAAATGTGGTTATTCTTGTTTCCTGCTTTATATTAGGTTTAGTTTATGAGAGTTTCTTTAAAAAAAAATAATAACTCCTGCATTCTGTATACATACATGTCTGGGCCAATCTCAAGATATCACCTCTTGTTGTCCTGTTGTGTCTGCGTACCATGATCCCTTTCTAGAAGCCTACAGCTGACAGTTTTATGTGAAGCTAGTGAACTGCATTTTGGTATCACAAATCATTGTGTGGTCCATAAGTCATTCCTGGTGACTAGATCACGTCTGTATGTTCTATGTCAATTCCATGTCACACTTTGGGTCAGCTATATTTAGTATAGCTGTACTTCCTCACACATTAAGGCCCTTTTTGTATATATATATTTTTTAATTAAACACATCGAAATGACTGCCTTTTGCCAAACTGTAAGTGACTGACCCCCTTTTTTTCTCATCATTTTTCTGTGCTTTTATTATATGTGAAATTTCAATCCTGCCGCTCTCATGTGTGGCATTATTTATCTATAGAGCAATTATCAAGCTGCAGTTGAAGGCTTGGTGAATTATATCTTCTTGGTGAATTATATCTTGTCCAATATTTCAGAATATTATTTAGATCAGTGCTTACATAAGAAAATGATTAATCCCTATTCATCCAGAAACATAACTGTCATGTACAGCATGGACCATTTGTAATCTCATTGCTAGTATGCCAAATTTGAGCCACTGGTTCCTATCAAGTATTTCACTACATGCTTGATTGTTCTTTTCCGGGGGCACCCTAATGAGAGAGGCTTAGGTGGCGAACTCAGGAGATGAATGAAAGGCCCTTACTAAAATGCCCTCTTGTAGGGTTTTGATGCACACTTTGGTGCTAGCTAGGCTGAACAACACTAATTGCCAGTTGTGTTGCCTTAAAAGGTGAGTGATCTGATGACAACGAGAATTCGATGTGAACTATGTTATGCAAACTCCTTGTTTTCCCCAAGTCCTCAGTCGTAACGGTGCTATGACACAAGTGTACTTATAGTGCTTCGTAGCCAAAAAAATTTAAAAAAAACCCAGAAAAAGCTTTCAAAATAGCCAATTTGACTCTTGAAGTGCATAATTGAAACTTGGATCCGAGTCCATCCAATTCTAAGTAACATATAGACATGAACTCTGAATGTGGATCTCACTTTCGCAGGGTCTGGGGAGATGTTGGTAATCGACGACTTTATCCATATAAGCACTCTAGGTAAAATATATGGAATACACTATTCTTTGTGGGGAGGTGGCTATATCTCTCTCCAGTGTGAATCTCAACTGAGTCTTTTGTAACTTGACACCTTGGTCAAGATGTTCTTCAATTTATGGGCGTGGCTGTGCTGGCAGAGCTGCTTTCTTAGAAGAAAATAAAAGCATTTTCGTTTCCCCTTCTTTTTTTGGGGGGGGGGGGGAGTTATGTGGGCCGAAACGTAGTGTTCAGAAAAAGGGTGGTGTTCCAATTGAGGAGGATTTAGATGCAGGATTTTAAAGTGATACTGTTGCAGATCACTCCATTCTCGTATCGATTCCATTGTATGGCTCTCAAACCGAACCAAAGTCCCTGAAACATGTTCTGAGATATTGCTGCATGAAGTAATTCGGTTGCACTCCTACTATGGCCTGTTTGAGTTCTTAATCCAAATCTAGTCATGGTCTTCTTTCTGAGATTCTTTCAGCATTCATTAAAAGCTGCTTTAACTTTGTATTGACGTGGTGAAACTTGCATATTAACGTATTTTTCCATCTTCAGGGCAAGGCTGAGAATGGAAAAGCTCCATGGCAAGGGGTATGCAGATACAGCTACATTCTTTTTACTAGACCTTGAAAGTTCATGTGTATATCTGATCTAGTGATCTAAGCCCCAGAATAGGGCCGCTTTTCAACCGGACCTGATCTCACCTGTATTTTCTAGATGGACTTATTGGCCTGACTAATATTTGAACAAAACATTACCTAAGCCCCAACCACAATGATCCATTTGCCAAGTTTATTTTTAGTCTTGTTTCTCTCTTCAGTAATGTTGGACTGATTAGTCCTTATCTTTTCCTCTTCTTATTTTAAAGGTTCGTGAGAGATGCAAGAATGAGTGGGCACAGTTCCAAAATCGGCTTGCCATCGCGGACAAGGCATACCTTGCACAAATAGGGAAGAGTTAGATGAAGATGTGATCCGCAGCTGGTTGCTTTTGCCAATGGCCCCATTAGCTTCTCCATTATGTATGAGGATCTCTGTTAGATGACACTTCAGTTCTTACAGCTGATGTACTTGCTTCCTTGGAGGCTATTCCACGGGCCTTGAACGATATGAAGTAGAAGGGGGCCCAACTATACGTTGTGAATAGAATATAATGTCCTATGGTTTATCTATGAGCACTTTTCTCCACCTGTTCCTACCCTTGTACTATCCCTGCTCCTTACTCTTGACGGTGGTGCTACTGCTGTAACACAAAATGCCTGGGAAGTGGTTTTCCCTGCTAGTGTTTCAGGTTACAGAGATTTAAGGACTTCAGAGCGACGAGTACAAATTCTGCACTCTGGTGCGAACTGATGAGAATAGATGTGACCCGCATATTTGACATTTGTGTTCTAGACGTATTCCTTGTATTCGAACGTCGGTTTGGTATGCCTAGGCATGCCTTTTTAGGGAAAAGCAAAGATTGCTCAATGGTTTGTATGTGCTTTTCTATTATGTTGCAATAATATTTGCTTGTACCAAGAAAGCACGCCTGGAAAAAACTCCGGCTCCAGCTGATAGCTGAATGCTGAGGTGTATAGGTTTTATCTAGTTTATTATACTCTGTTGATATCATTTGAAAGTGTGAGCTCCCAGGAGCTTTCTCATGTCTACCTTGCGTCTTGTTTATCAAAAACAAATAGTGGCCACCACAACTGGCAAAACTGACCTGAGGTCCGAAACTTAAATCGAACGATTCGGATCCATACTATAACCGACGCTCAAAATGAGATGGATTGATTTGAACCCGAACATCCGAAATAAACCGATCCATAATCGAACGAAACTCGAATTGTAGCATGAATTGAAATGACCAACACCCGAAATCATTAGACCCAATTCAAATATGATCCATAGTGACCCAACCTAAAGTTAATCGAAATTGGACAACTCGAACTCTACTCGAATAGTATTCGATCTAACCCGATTTGATTCTTACTCGACTTAACTTTACCCGAATAAAATCCAAACCAGAGTATACCCGACCCGAATATAACGTGGCCCGAAGCATATCCAAAGTCCAGAGGCAACAAATTTGCCAAATTGAGATTCTTAACCTTCATATTCTGATATGGAGAGAGAGAAAAGTGTCCAAAATATTAGTATATAGTTTAACACACAGCATTCAACATGTATATAAAATAAAGAACTAAAATAAATGCAAAGTTTGATATTTACCTCTCGAAACTCAGAATGTCTCTCCTTTAAAACCACCAAGGCAAAACCCAGAGTAGAACCTGCCATTTCAATACTGGGAAAATTTAGAACATGACTCATTTAGCTAATATGTACAGAAAATGAGGGACATACATGTTCGAACTTGAATGAATTGGGCGACCAAGAACTGGGCGAACGGTGGGCTCGTGAGTGGGTGGCGACACAACAAGGAGTTGGGGCTAGGGAGGTGATGCAGTAAGGAGTAGAGTGGGTTGTGATTTAGCGTTGGCTCGTGGTGGCTGGGGCGTTTGGCGAGTACCAAACTGAGAGAATGAGTGTTCGGCACTTCAGCGCCAAGTCTAGCAACGAGTAGGAGAATGAGGGAGGGTTGGGTGGCGGCCGGCAAGTCGGAGACTAATGGACGTTTATGCAGCGGCCGATGAGTAGTCGACTAACAGTGGACTGACTGATAGTGGGTTAGGGTTTAGACAGCAAGTAGCGAGAGAGTAGAGATGAGAGAGTTGAGGGACTGAGGGAGTCTGCGACTGATAGTGGTTTTCACTTTTCAAACTTTGATTCACTTAAATTAAAATAACAAAATTCTAAAGTTCTAGAATTTAAAGGTTTGGACAGAGTGAGTGTGAGAGAGTAAGTAGTTATTGTTTTTTGGGTTTTAGTCTTTTCTCTTTTGGGGGAATTTTAAATTTTTCAAACTCAATTAGTTAAGTTTATGTGAGAAAAGAAAAACAACTTAAGAGAAAATTTTTACAAATGAAATCAATAAAAAACTTAAGAGGAAAAAATAAAATAGTTGAGTTTTAAGTTTTTAATTTGATAGATATGCAGTAAAAATATAAGAGAAAAAATATTGTCACTATATGAATTAAGAAAAGATAAGTATAATTAACAATTTATGAAACTTATTAGGATCTAACAATCCTATTTTATTATTTGATTCACTTAATGACTTAATGCAATGCAATGCATGCTATGATTATAAATTTATAATATCATTCTGTGACTACTGTCAAAAATTCAGCATTATTGATCTACGATTCTAAATCATCTTCACAACATGTTTAATTCTACATAATCATATTTAAGAATGTATATTTGCATATGATCTTCTAATAATGTGACTCATTTGAATTTTGGACAATTAAATTTCAATTCTCGAGTTTCGATAATGAGCATTCACAATTATATAAATGTAATGCTAATTGACACATTCTCATATATTGTCGTTGCCTTTTACTTTTGACTCGTTGAGCAAATGCAGATGAAGTTGTTAATATCATAAAGACAAATGTTTGAATTTTGATGTATGATCACTTAATGGGTTATCAAAAAACATTGATTCGATTATTGAAAATGTCGAACCAACCTATTTCTATTTACCAATTCCAAATGTGACAAGCGTGAAGTTATGAACCAATACCGGGGTCTAAATAAAAATTTCATTATTTCTTTTTATTTTTATTTTTCAAGGTATATTTGGGTATTGGGCTTCATAAATGAGACTATTGATAAATGATTTGCGTTAGGTTGGTTCACTTATTTTGTCATAGCATGAACTCAATTGAGATACTTGAAACTTAGCTTAATGACACATAATCCTTTGGATAATTGCACGGCATATCTGATATAGGGTTAGGAGGTGTTGTATACTTGTATTTGTAATTTACTAACTTTCTTAGTAAATTTACAACTAACCCGATATAACTAACCCCATATAATTAATTATATACATATATACAACACAAGTAAAAAGAAGTGTTTTAAATATAAAACACAGATGTATAATTAATTAGACATTAACGTATGAATTAACGTATGGTTTTTATCTTTTAAATACAATTTAAGAGTAAAGAACTACATATGACTACATTGAAAGCATACAATGATTCGAAATTAATCCGACTTGATTTATACTCGATCCAATTTACACCTGATCCGATATTGACATAAATATTAAACTGAATCCCACCCGACTCAAATTACACTCAACCAATACCCGATTCGACTGGGCTACTGTAGAGAACCCAAAACAGACTCGACCCGAATTCCACCCATACCGAACCCGTACCAACCCGAACATGGTACCCATAAGTGACCCGAACCCGAACGTCACCCGAACATGGTTGACCTGACAGTGACCGAAACCCGAACTTCACCCGACCCGAGCCGAATCAAGACTCGATCAGTACCCGAACCGAATTACCCATTTGCCAGGTCTAGCGGCCACTAAAAGCAACTGATGTTTCAAGTCGCACATCATGAATTTCCTGCATGAGAAAGTACAAGCCATTATATATATATATATATACACACACACACACATACACACACATGTTGGACATATATATATATATATATATATATATATATATATATATATATATATATATATATATATATGTACGTATATGTGTGTATGTATGTACATATATGTGTGTGTGTGTGTGTGTATACATATGTATGTATATATATACACACACACGTATATATATATATATAAATATATATATATATATGTGTGTGTGTGTGTGTACATATGCCTATATTTGCACGCGTGCACACACACAGATATGTACACACACATACATAGAGAGAGAGAGAGAGATTGGCTCTCTTACATGGGGACCACCTCTCTTCTTCCTGAGAGTAGAGCTAGCCATCGAAATCACATCCTTAGTGGAAATCTCTTTCATCCTCTTACTTCTCTGCTCTCTAGTTATAAGCTACTAAGCAAGGTAGGGAGAATTTTTGGAAAATGATGAATCCTTAGCATTGCTGTTGATGAAGGAACGCCTAGGAGAACCCTCAACAATGTTTGAAAGGTCATCCCGAGTAATCCTCCTAACTTCATCACTGATCCCAGAAGAAATAATCTTAATGCCCCTAACTTCATTTGAATAAGCCGAAGGAAAAAGCATTGATGGGAGTGATGGACAAAGGTTTACCCCTTCCTCTTCTGGATAAGAACAACCCTTAGCGGTTGCGGTTTGTCGGTTGCTGTTGTCTTTCTACATACAAGAGAAAAACTTTTCCTACCTATAGAAGCACGACTCTCAATTGTATTAGCCTCTTCAATGCGAAAAAGGTATTCTAAAACCAATTCACCCCCACCAAGTTTGGGGCAGCTGATATTGAGTTCCCCTCCCCATGGGCAATGGCGAGGTTCTCCGGTTTCTTCATGATTTGACAAAGCCTAACCTTCCTATCTTTACCCTTCATCAACTCCTCAAGGCGATGTTTAAACCTGGGAAGAGCCTTTGCTGTGAAAGGTCTAACCTAGTTCTTCTTCCCAAACCTTTCATCCTCTTTGTTTTCCTCACTGAGGACATCCAAGCAGTTAGAGTAGGCTTGCACTAAGAAGGAAGACGAGGGTTAGCAAAAATTAAATTGAAACTAAAAAATGAAAAGCTGCAAGAACACAAAGAGGATACCAAGATTTGTGAGCAGCTTAGAAGATTCCTAACCCTTTCTTCCTTAAGATCTGCAACATTTAACCTCCAAATGGCCATATCCTTTTGAATTTCCTCTAGGTTAATACAAAGTCCTTGCTTTCTGTTCTCTCAATAAGTGGGATAATCAGGGATCTGGAGTTTGAAAGGCAAATATTTACAGAGATCCTTGATATGCCCCTAAGTCCTGGTCCAATATTTGATGCTGGACAACTTATCATGAAGGAGATACTCTATTGCTTATAGTTTGGGAGTTGTAGCCACTGGGGGACTTCTGAAGCTGGAGAAGTTAAATATATTTAGCCACATTAGGTTTGTTTTTGTGAACAAGCAAAAAAGCTCGTATGCAACAATGCTGTTCACCATAAATTGGCAGAGCCCAAGCTTATAGAGGCTCAACAACCTCTTGAGGAAAGAAGAAATGGGAAGCCTTAAGCCAAACTTAAAATGCTCCTTGAAAATTACATGGAGCCCCTTAGGGGGCCTCTAGACATAGCTCTTGGATCCTTGAAGGTGAATACCAAAGCTCTGGGAATTTAGATTCAAGCTCTTCAAAATGTCCACCTTTCTGTTGAAGCTTCCTGTAATTTTGAACATGCCACGGTTAGCTTTCAACACATCACGATCATGCTTCCTCCTTTGCTCTCTCCACTTTAGGCTTGAAAGCAAGCTCAATAAGCACCCTTTTCGGCACTTGTTACATTGTTACCTTTAGAACTACCAAATATACATAAATTCCCAATTTAAGGCTTATTTTTGGATGAAAGTATATCAGGTTGGAAATGAACAAATAAATCCACACTTAGATTTTATTTGTCCTCGACTAGAACACAAGGAAAGCACTGTTTCGTAGGTGTAATGACTGAATTTAGGGCTTGTTCTTTTCGTGGGTAAATTGGGTGGGTAAAAGGGTGAAGTAGATTGAAGTAGGTTGAGGTGGGTTGAGGTGGGTTGAAGTTGGTATTTTTTTTTTTTTTGAGGTGGGTTGAAATAGGTTGAAGTAGGTTGAAGTGGGTTGATGTAGATTGAAGTGGGTTGAAGTTGGTATATTTTTTATGTGGTGGGTTGAAGTGGGTTAAAATAATGAGAATGTAACTAGTGTGTGATAATTTATGAAGTTATCAAAATTTTGTGAAATTTTTGTTTTTTGTTTTTTATTTTTTATTTTTTATTTTTTATTTTTTTGAAATTTTCTATAGCTTTGTTTGGAATAAAACTAAAAAGATAAAAAATTAAAAATAAATACAAAAAACTAAAAAAATGCAAAAACACAAAATAAAAAATCAAAAATAAAAAATGAAATATAAAAAATAAAATAAAAAATGAAATATAAAAAATAAAAAAATAAAAAATAAAAATAAAATACAAAAAATTAAAAATAAAATTAAAAATTAAAAAATTAAAATTTAAAAATAAAAAATTTTAAAATAAAAACTAAAAAAAATAAAAAATAAAAAAATAAAAAAATAAAAAAATAAAATACAAAAATTAAAAATTAAAAAATTAAAAATAAAAAATTTAAAAATAAAAAACTAAAAAAATAGAAAAATAGAAAAATAAAACAATTCCAAAGTACGATAATTTACGAAAAAGTAGTACAGTGAACTTTTTGGTATAAGAATGATTAAATCTCATATGATAATTTACAAATTATTAAAATTGTGAAGGAAGCGGGTTGAAGTTGGTTGAAGTGGGTTGAAGTAGGTTGAGGTAGGTTGAAGTGGGTTGAAGTTGGTATTTTTTTTTTCAAGTGGGCTGAAGTAGATTGAAATAGGTTGAGGTGAGTTGAGGTTGGTAAATTGCAATTGACCCACGAAAAGAACAGAGCCTTAGTGTATGCAACAAGCCCATTAAACCCCTTGGTTATCCCTAAGAGGACGTGTATGGTATAATGAAGGTCTACGTAAGATATGCCTACAAAATCTTTAAAGAAAAAAAAAGAAAAGAGAAAGGAAAATGGAAAATCTTTTTGGGTTTTTTCACAAATTTTGCTAGGCAACATCAAGTGGGGAATGCACTCTTCTAATACATACATACATCTATATATAATAATAATATTATATATATATATATATATATATATTATATACTATATATATATATATATTATATATATATAGATATATATATATATATAGTAATATTATATATATAGATATATATATATATATATATATATAGGGTGTACATTATTGACCGGACCGGTCCAGACCGAGTGCATTTGGTCCGATCCTCGGTCCAAAGAATTCTATTATTCGGTCTTCCGTCCAATCCACCAGTCTGGACCGAGAAGGGACTGCTTTTTCTAAAAAATAAAATAATAATCGGCTCTTGATTTGCTTCTTCGGTTTCATCACATGCTCAGTCACGTCGCTTTCCATCACTCCAAACTCAGATCTCTGTAAACGCTTCAATATTTTATAATTTGCAGTATGACATTTTAGGTCTCCGGTTTTCAATTTATTATGAGTTCAAGACTCTATTTTGATTTTTTTTTTTTGGGCTAACGAGTACCGCCAAGTTCCAACTCATTCTCTTTAGAATTAGCAAGCAAAGCCAACAACAGCATGCTTTTAGCCAAAATTAATTGAGTCCAATAATCTTTGCTCCAACCACACTTGAAAAACAATTTGGTCTACTTCAATCGGTCCCGGTCCAGTCTGAGTCCAGTCCCACTCCGACTCTTATTCGGTTCGGTTCGCAGACCGACCTTTTCTCCTTAATTGGTCTTTGGTCTAACTCGGTTCTATCCGGTCCGATCCAAGTTTGTATCGATAAGCACTCCTATATATATGTGTGTGTGTGTGTGTGTGTGTGTGTGTGTGTGTGTGTGTGTGTGAGTGTGTGTGTGTGTATATGTGAGTGCATGCGTGTGTGTGTGTATATGTGTGTGTGAGCACACACACACATAGACACACACACACACACACACACAAACACAGATACATATATATATATATATATATATATATATATATATATATATATATATATATATATATATATATATATATATGTACATAAATACACACACACACACATATAGATATGTATATATATATGTATATATATGTACGTATATGTGTGTGTGTGTGTGTTTGTGTGCGCGTGCATGTGTGTGTGTATGTATATATTTCATTCACACACACACACACACACACATATTGGAGTAGCCCAAATCTAATTTGTATTAATTACTTTTATTTAATTGTGTTTAATAAAAATAAAGTGTGTGCATTTCAATTCAATACTTAAAACTCATATGTTTTACAAGGCTCGAGTGGCATCAAGGGGCCTTGTATTTAAATTTATAAGGTGCCAAGTTGGTTACTTATTAATGTAAGTAATAATGTAATTTGAGGATTTATGGTGCAATATGCATATAGATCACTAGAATTAGTTTACAAAATAAATGTTTAAGCCTTATTATTTAGGTTGGGATGATTCAAAATAATTGAGTAAATGCATAAATGAATAAGCAATTATATCACTCAAATTAATAAGCTAATTAATTAATGAAAGGGATATATATATATATATATATATATATATATATATATATATATATATATATATATATAAATGAAAAATGAAAAAAAGAATAAAGTGATTAAAAAAACAGAGAAGCACCGCCACACTAAAAAACAAATCTATAGAACCAAAAAAAAAGAAAAAGAAAAGCAAAGGAGAATTAAAAACACATTTAATTGATTAAAACCCAAAAAAATCCCAAACTACAATTCTCTCTCCTCCTCCACCCCTCCTTTGCTAGCTGCCACCATCCTCCTTGCTAGCTGACCAGCCCTGTCGCCGCCGCTGGAGCTCACCTGCAACCCAACAGGTCACCACCATAACCTAGTTTCTTGTTTTTCTTGCCTATTTGATAAAGTTTCTCAAGGCAAAAATCAAACCTCTTTCACCCTATTTCACATGTGTTTGAATTATTTTCTCAATTTGCTGAATAATGAATTTATTGGGCTTAAATGAATATTTAAAGATGATCAGAGTATTGATTTTGGTTTCTGATATAATTGGATGAAATTGAGGTTGTGCTGTGGGTGATGTGAAATTGAATTTATGTTGTAGCTGACATGAAATTGAGGTTGTATTGTGAGTTAAATCTTATATTCAGCAAGTTATGAGTTTCCTCATAGAATATTTGGATTAGAAGAATGAAAATGGCAAAAAAAGAAACTGAATTTTCAGATTTTGCACAAATTCGGCCATTGTTATAATTTTGCGAATTATTGGGTTGTCCCAAAGTTGGTAAAATTTTATTGTAGCTTCACTATAATATTTGGCAGTTTTTTAAAAATTTTCATGAATTTTGGGCGTGTATTGCCCGAGTTATGAAGGTTTTTTTTTTGAGTTTTGTTTTAGGATTTTTGGTAATTTCGCCTGTTGCTTGAATTTTGGAGAGAGGTTGAAGTATAATTGCTAGTTTCTAAGGTTTGAAAGGATAATATTAAGTTGCAAAATTTTAATAATTGTCAAAGTAAAAAGGAGGCTTGGTGCTTGATTTGAGGATTTTCTCATGAGAACTATGAAAGTTATGCCATTCAGTGAGGTAGAAAAAGAAAAACGAGGAAGCTGTTAGGAAAATGAGTAATACTAGAAGCAAACTAAGGTTATAATTTTACTACTGAATAATGAAATGAAAGAAATAATCTTCTATCTTCTACTTTGCATGACAATTTACTCATTGCGTTAAGAAAAATTAGACAAATTTTTCCTATTTGATTTAACAATTTCTTAATTAATTGGTAATCAAAGGAGTGAAGTGGATATTGGAAGCTCATAAAAGGAAGAAGAGAAAAACATAATCTAATTTGGATGATGATGATGATGATGATGATGATGATAATAATAATAATAACCATGACGATGATGATGACGATGACAATAACAATAATAAGAACAACAGAGATATGTATTAAAGGTAGAAAACTCATTAATTATGATGTGCAGAATCACGAAACCCATTAATTATACAAATATAATATTGATAAAAGTGCATGCGTGTGATGCATATATGCAACTAGAATTATTAAAATGAACACCATGAAATTCATTAAAGGCAAATAATACTTAGTCTTTTTGAACCAAAAAACGAGGCTGTCGCTATCGAGCCATTTTCCAGTCAATACCTAAGCAAGAGCATATTTCAAGAACCAAGGTACGTTTACGATCCGTACCTTTCGAAATTTCACTTATTTTTGAAAATATGAAAAATACCATTATTCAGTGAACCACTTTCAAGCATTGTTTTGCCACATAATCAAGTGAACCTATCAGTTATCAAGCATCAGGACTTGGGCCTTTTAGTTTACTCACGTGGTTTCTGCTCAGGCTTCTCGATCGGTCTGGAAGGTGTTCACCTATTCAATGATCGCGTTAACATATGAGCTAATCAATTTGGGTTCCACTTTCAAATAGTAATTAGTAATAGTTTTAACATAATTCTCTCTCTCCCACCTCATTTCGAGCTAAAATGAATTAAAATGTCCGCGCTCACTGAAAATGAATTTCTATCTTTACCGTATAAGAGTAAATGTAGTGAGCTTCGTCTCATTATTAGAATATTTTTTGTGTTTTATATTTTAGGTAAATAATTATGAATTTCTTACCAGATAATACCAGAGAGGCAAGGAGATAGTCAATGAAGTTTAGACAAGGTTATAGTAACATATCCTAAAGTCAAGGATCATCGAAACGTAAGCCTTGTAGGTTGTTGAACTTTCATTTGAGTTTAAAAATATATAAATTGTACACCATTTGATTTTCGTGTATGCTAAAGTGTGTTGTAATGTTTATGTCAAATAAATTAATTAAGCCTCATCCTCTATAGGATGGTGGTAGCGTCCTAACCTCATTCTTCCACAATATTAGCTACTAAAGTTAAGATAATTAAGGTTAACCTAGTGATTATGAGTTGGGGGCACTACAGTTGTGGTATTAGAGTTTACTCCGAGGGTTATTGTGAGCTATAGGGTATTTATGATTTGCACTCAACTAGTTTAAAAAAAATATGAGGTTGATTATGAGTTCATGGACATGAGTACATAGTGAGGATATTTTAGAAAATATTTGTCTTGCCGTCAACCCTATGTATCAATGCCAATGACCTAGTTAGTTAACACTGGGGGATTCCATTGTAAATAAAGCAGAGCAGGAAAGCATTTAATTACCTCCTATTAATGTATATATCCTATGGAATACCCATCCCATAGCGATAATCTTGTGAAGCTTGGGTTACCCATTTGTTTAAGGAGGATGACTCTAATTTAGAAGTTGTATCAAGGCATACTTAACATTGGCGATATGAGGATGATATGACTTAAGGACACCATTTGCAAATTCTTATGTAATTCGTACGGTACCAAATTGTGTCTAACATTGTATGCCACGGAATTACATTTGTTACAGTACTCTTATGTTGAATCGATATAAGGAAACCTATATATATATATATATATATATATATATAATATATAATATATATATATATATATATATATATATATGGTTTACAATTATGAAGTTAATGAAGAGTAGAGGACATCTAAATGTGTTTCGTGTGACTAAACTTTTGAAATATTTGTCCTTGTCGTCATCCATTACCGAACTGTCCAGGCTTAGGGTTAATTTTGTTCCACCTCGTCTTCCTTTCCTAGTCATTTCATATTACGCTACCTATTCCTTGAAATAATGATTTCTATTGGAAATATTCCCATTACTATTAGTAAAATCTTTTAAATACCTCTCCTTTGTCATTTCTAGTTCATCATTAACATTATTTCTCTACTGTGCCTTAGTTATTGATCTAAACAATGTACTTGAAGGGTTTTTATTAGCATCCACAGTTGCAAAACAAAGCTCGTCTTTTACATTGATGCCCTTCCTTTAACATACCCCAAATTCATTAATCTCATGAATTATAAGCGCCGTTCTCTTTGACGTGCAAAAATCTCATTTTAAAAATTTGCGTTTTCCCTATGCTATTTTCTATTGTATCAGATCTTCAAAAATACTCGTGATTCCCTTCTAGGATGGCTAAGTTTGTTTATGAACCTTGTTACATCCAACTGATATATTCCTTCTCAATTAGATGCATTCTTTTTCAACTGAATACACTCCTTTTCGATCCCAAGCAATTGCTGAAGCCTTGATACTTTTAATCGCCATAATCTCTTTCCCATTTCATCAAAAAAGTGTGCTTTGGCATGGAGCCTTGCTTGACCCTGCTTCACAGTTATACGTTTGTATTTACTCATTCTGAATAAAACATATAATTTGACCTCGATTGACTGGAGGAAATATTCGATTACCTTGATCCTTCCACCGATTCCTAGAATCGATGATGTAGATAATTTAATTTCTTATAAATAATGATGTTCCATGTAATATCACCTTCTTAAACCTTATCCATGTGTATTACTGGCATGAACGACCATGTATACACCTATTTCCTTCAAAGTCTTCATTTCATCCCTTGCTGGTGTTAATATTCGCGATATGCTTAATTTGTATAGTCATTTATCTTCGAGTCTCTGGTTCATTCGTTGTTACTCAATTGGTGTCATGCTAAACCTTTCACTTGTTAGATGTTAGCATTTTATTATGTACTCTGAGGAATTTCGATTCATTCAATGACACATCTACCACTTGCCTAGTTGCAATCATTCTTCATAACCACCCTTTTCTTTTGTCAATCTGATGGCTATGAGTTCAAAGTCGATGGGACACTTTTCATAACTTTTGCCATTCCTTTCCATATGCTTAAAAGTTCACCACTTTGTACTTCTTAAATATATCATGTGCTACATTCATAGAGAGTAATGAGAGATTATCGGTATGCGGGAAGTTTTAAGTAACCTAATACTAATGATTAACTCCCCCATGTTTAATCAATCTAGTAGGTTAAAAGTACACTAGTTCCAAAACTACACAAATGTAAGAGCGCAAGAGCTCAAAAACAAGATCATTATATAATTATAGATTAAATCAAAATGACGTAGGGGCCAACATTTATGTAATTAAATAGCATGGGAGTTCGACCCTATAGGCGAGCAAGATCCTCACGGGTGAGCTAGATCCTTAAATGATGTAGGACTGAAAGTGTACCTTACTTTAGATTGTCAAGCAACTAGATCTTATGATAACTCAATCTTATAATGCTTCCTCTTCTTAATTTCTCAACCTTGGAGGAAGATATCAAGCCCAAACATGTAAGGGTATATAAGAGCAGTGAATAATACGCATGGAAGCACATGCTTCAGCACAAAAACAAGCAAGTTAATGAACTTGTGTTTTTAGCCCGAAGTCATTCACCAAATCATATTTACTTAAAGATCACAAAAACAATCATTTTTGACATGACGACTAAATTTTTTTTTCAATGGCAAATTCATATCGAATTTCAAGTTTCGAGGACAAAACTTCTTTTAAGAGGGGAAGAATGTAGTAGCTCGAATCCAATTTGTATTAATTACTTTCACTTAATCAAGTTTAATAAAAATAGAGTGCATGCATTTTATTCAATATTTAGAACTCATGTTTTACAAGGCGTGAGTGGCATCAATAACCTCGTGTTTAAATCACTAAAGATAAGTTCCACAGCATATTCCATTGGACGGTTGACAGGACATAATGAGATGGTATAACGTTTTAACCCATAAAAGGTCATGAACTGGGATGATCCTTTTCAGGTTGACATGCCGATCACACTTCAGAGACTTGGAACTAATCGAGCAAGAGGAAAAGAAAGTATTTTCTGACTTCCTTAGCTGATAGAGGGCAAATGTTGCCCATATGATGGACTGATCCTCAGAGGCTAATCAAGTGAGATTGTTCATTAGAAACTTATAGTGCACATACGGGCAACACATAAGATTTACACCATTTGAAAATTTCACGATATTAAGAAATGTTAGTATGCTTGTAGAGGAAGAGCTAGCTAGAGAAACCCCTACAAAAGCAACTAACAATGGGAAGTGCAACTATCATATAAGGATGAGAAAGACAATGGTTCCACAAGCAATAAGGCGCATGGTATAGCTCATTACATCGAATACACCCTATTAGAACTACATATGCTCAAGCATTGGAACGCCTTCTATCTAAAGATAAGATTGACCTCTCACTAATACGACCTGAGATAGGGAATACATAGAAGTCCAAGAACTGGGAACTAAGCAAGCATTACAAATATCACTGAGCATAGGGCCATGATATTGAAGATTACTAGACCTTCAAGAATCAGCTGGAAAGCATATTTTGACCAGGGAAGCTTCCCTTACCTCAGGCTGCCCCACACGAGAGACCTTGAGTTTTATTGAATTTAAAGGATACGGCGTCATGCATTGAGTCACCATCTTTTCTTTTCTATCTCAAGTCTAATTTTAGTGTAACCTCGATCATTAATAAATATCTTTCTTTGCTGGTTCCATTATGCATATCCCCATTATTTTTTTTATGCTTTTGGCCAATGATGAATCCTAGGTTAAGAAAATACAAAAGAAAAGGAGGTAAAAAAAAGGGCCCTAACTTGAAAACCTCACAAGGTGAGCTAGGAAAAAGCAGAGGGAGAGAAATAAAATAAAGAAGAAGAGTAAGGATTTCAATCCATCATCTGCAAAAGGGAAAGATAAGAAATGTCTTTGTAATATGTTATGCAACTTTAAAGGACATGCCTAGGATAAGAGGCCTCTTTTGGTAACCTTCATTACTGCCTTTATTAAACTTGATGAGTTATCACTTGCAACCCTTTTGAGTCTTTGAAGGGTCCATTTCTTTCATAACCATATTAGGTCTAACCAGGGAGTGGAAGTGTATCATAGGTGACATCCAAATCAGTAAACCAAAAAGAGAATTTGAACCAAAGGTTTGTTCGTTAATTCACACTAATCTTATCATCCATCCGCACTTGGCGATTTTGTAGGGGTTGTTTATGCCTTCAAGCTAATTCCCTTCCTTCGGCATCCTAGCCCTGAAGCCTGCCTTAGAAGGTCCTCCTGGATGCATCTCTTCTATAAGTTGTATGTTTTTGCTTACAAACTATGACAGGCCTGACTCTAGGATACGTAGGTAACGTCTGTGAGGCCTGAACACGGTGTTTTTTTTTTCCCATGAAGAAACATCTTAATTAAGTCTTTTGGTAAAACAAAAAATGATGGACAACAAAGAGTTGCTAATCCATAAACCTGAAAAGGCTGGTCAGACAAAAGGAGAGCGGAAAGAAAACCTTGGTTCTTGAGGGCAAGAAGCACTTTATAGCATACTTCCATCCAACTAGACTTAGACAAACCATTCACCCACTTTACCACCTCTTCTGAATCATTATAGTCTCCAATCACATCCCTATTCTGAAATTGAGGACTCTTTTTCTCAACCATGACTATAAGTTCAAAAATCGGTTCTAGCTCTATTCTTTTAGCATTTCTAAGTTTGCACTCGCAGATTTTGTAAAATAGGGGGCTCTCCTACATTTTCCAAGACAATGAGGGTGATAAGTCCTTAAAATGCACACTATTTTGAGGTCATTTTGGGCTATTTTTAGGAAGAAATATGTGCTTTATGTTATAATTTATACTTCTTTTTTGGTTTTACGCTCGGGTATGGTTCTTTTCTGTGTTTTGAAAATTTTTAGACTATTTTACCCCAAAATTGACCATAATTGAGTCTAATTTGACTCCCCACGGACACTCCAGGTCACCATGCCCTTGGAAGGAAGAAAGAACAAAAGATCATCGAGGCAGAGCCCTCTACGAACTGTTCGTGATGAGGCCATACCTGCTAGCCTATTCGTTTTCCTTCATTGTGTGGATGAAGTTGATCATGTGCCTCTATAAATACAACCATTTTCACAGCAGAGAAGCAGAGCACAACAAAGAAAGAGAACTCTTCTCTCTAATTTTCCATTCCTTTTAATTGTTTTTCTAAGTTTAGTTTATATTTTTAGTAGTTTTGAGTGTGAGTGTTGAAGAAGTGCTTGCTGTTTTGGAGTCCTTGTAAAGTTGGAAAACCCTTGAAGGATATGCTATTACACTAAGTTTTCTTCTCTCAATATTTGTTTAGTTTTGTTGATTTAAACATGTATGAGTAGTTTTCTCAATCTAGGGATTGTTAGCCAAATATTGATGTTAGCATCTTTCATCTTTATTTAATTATTCTTGTTCTTGATTGGGATAGGTTAAATTCTATCTTGTGTGTGAAATTGTTGTAATTGAATTTTGGCCAAATTCATTCGCTAAATAGTTAAGTGAAGGACTAAAAGGTGAAACTTACTATTTGATTAATAAGATAGGACTTGATTTAGCAATATTTGAAAGAGATTCGCTTGTTAAGAGGACCCTTTTAGCGATCAAAGATTGGAAAGAATGACTTATTAGTTTAGGCAATTTAGCTTATTTTGAAAGAAGATTGAGTTCTATATGCGATTGCACCCTTATTCAATCCCCCATTATAGATAAAGTACAAGATATATTGCATTGATCCACATCTTTACAAGGTGTAACAAATTCCTAGTTGTTTTTAGTTGATTGAATTCTTCAATTAGGTTATAGTGTCATTCAACCTCTTAATTGAAATTGCTTGCTTAGCACTTTTATAGGATAAAACTCAATAGATTACAATTGGTCTTTGTGGGAACAATATCTTTACTAAACTACAACGCCTGTGTGCTTCCGGACATAATAGTAGCAATCAAGTTTTTGGCACCATTGTTGGGGATCAAAATTTTGGATATTAAGTTAGCCCTTAGAAATTGACTAAGCATTTTATATTATTTTCTTTATATTTTTTATTTGTGTTGGTAGTTTTGTTACCTATTTTACAGATTTCTCCTTTATATATGAAGTCCCTTTCCATTTGAATTCGATCCAGAAATCGAAAGGACTTTTTGGTCTAGAAGGAAAAAATTAAGGGTAGAAGAGCAAAGACTCAAGGCTCAAGCAGTTTCTTCACCAATGGCAGGAATAGGAGGTGGCCAAAGAAGGACACTCTGGGATTTTGTTACCCTGGGAGTCCAGGACATTTCCTCGAGCACCGCTCGGCCAAATGTAGAAGTGAACAACTTTGAGCTCAAACAAGCCTTTATATCCATGGTACAACAATCGCAGTTCAGAGGCTCCCCATTAGAAGATCTAAACTTGCACCTTTCGGTCTTTTTAGAGGTGTGTGACACATTAAAGCTCAACGGAGTTTCTACTGATGCCGTCTGCTTGCACTTATTTCCCTTTTCACTTAGGGATAAGGTGAGGGCATGGCTTCACTCGCTGCCTCCATGACGCATAACGACATGGGACGAGCTTACAAAACTCTTTCTTGTAAAGTTATTTCTTCCGAGTAAGACGGCAAACCTGCGGAATCAAATTACTACTTTCTCTCAAAAGGAAGATGAGACTCTTTATGAAGCCTGGGAGCGATTCAATGATCTTTTATGATTATGCCCTCACCATGGTCTTCAAAGGTGGATGATTGTACAAACATTTTATAATGGAGTCACCCAAGCATTAAGGTTTACTATTGATGCGGCAGCAGGAGGTACCCTTATGAACAAGACTGAAGCATACAATTTTATAGAAGGGATGACCCTTAACGATTCCCAGTGGTCATTTGAGAGAGCCCAACCCAAGTGGGTTGGAGGTAACATAGAATTAGATGCTATTTCTATGCTTTCTTCTAAAGTTGATGCTATGTCTCAAAAGTTGGAACTCTTGAATATTAATTTTTTTATTAGTTCAAGTACCCCTTCCCCATCATGTGATATATGTGGATCTCTGTGCATTGTCATGTGGGTAGTCCTTTGCCCAAGATGTAAATGATCAGGTCAATTATGAGAACAACTATCACCTAGACCAACAAATGATCATTTCTCTAGCACGTATACTCTTATAAGTCTAATGCCCCACTTGCGCCCCAAATGAATTTTAGACCACCCCCTGGATTTCAAAAACCATGCTATCCTCAATAAGCACCTCAAAAATCTAACTTAAAGTCTACGATGGAGAATATGCTTTTGGCTCAACAAAAGCAAGATGAGTACATTAAGCAATTGGCCTCTAAGGTTGATGTGCAAGATGTTGGGAGCCCAAATCGCTCAATAAGCTACATCTTCATCTACATCTTTAGATAAATTTCCTAGGGAAAGAGAACTTAGCCCTAGGGAATAACATAATGCCATGATTTTAAGAGGGGGTAAGCAACTTGAGAAACTTAAGAGGTTTTGGCAAAATGAACATTCACATTATGGAAAAGATAAAGTCATCGAGAAACAAGTACCTACTTCCTCTAATGAAGATAAAGGTGATGATATTTCTAATAAGAATCTTGATGACCCTAAGAAACCTCCCTAAAATCCTATGTACCACCTTTACCCTTTCCTTACGAATGGCTAAGGCTAAACTTAACCAACAATTTGGGAAGTTTTTAGAAATCTTAAGAAACTGTACATTAACATTCCATTCACTATTGCCTTATCACAATTGCCGTCTTATGCTAAATTATTAAAGGAGATTTTGTCTAATAAAAGAAAGCTAGAAGAACATAAAACAGTGGAATTAATCGAAGATTGTAGCACCGTAATTCAAAATAAGCTCCCTGCTAAGCTTAAGGATCCCGGCAGTTTTGCTATCCCTTGTCTGATGGGGAATAAGTCCATAGATCATGCCTTATGTGATATAGGGTCTAGTGTAAGTCTAATGCCCTTCTCTCTCTATAAGAAGTTGGACTTAGAAGAAATGAGACCCACCGCCATCTCTTTACAATTGGCGGATCGTTCTGTAAGGTATCCTGTAAGTATTTTGGAGAATGTCCCTATTAAAGTAGGAGAGTTATATGTGCCTGTAGATTTTGTAATCCTTAAAATGGAAGAAGATATGTGCACCCCTATTATTCTTGGGAAGCCATTCTTGGCCACTGCTGGGTGTCGTATAGATGTTAAAAATTACAAGTTATCTTTTGATGTGGATGATGGACATATTGAATTGAACTTGATTAAAGTTTCTAAGTTTCCTTCAATCTCTAGAGAGTGTCATCGGATCAATGTAGTGGATAGTTTGATACAAAAAACTATTTCTAATAATGATCCTCATCATCCACTTGAGTATTGTTTGATAAATGATCCACTCGAGATGAAAATCTGGAAGTTGCAATGTGTGCTCAATTTCTAGAAGCTTCCACATTAGACAGTCCACCTTTTACCATGATGGAATCACTAGTACATGGTGAAGCATCCTTAATAGATGAAAAACGTGCTCCCGAGGTAGAACTAAAACCTCTTCCTTCCTTCTTGAGGTATGAGTTTCTTGGTCTAAACTCTGCAAATCCTATAATTGTGAATGCAAGTTTAAATGCATCTCAAGTTGACTCTTTGCTAAAAATACTTAGATTACATCGTAAGGCCATAGGATATACTCTTAATGACCTTAAAGAAATTCATCCTTCAATGTGTATGCAATGTATTTTGATGGAGGATGACTATAAACCCTCAATTGAATATCAAAGGAGATTAAACACCCTAAGATGGATGATGTGGTAAAAACAAAAATTTTAAAACTGCTCAAGGTTGGTATTATCTACCTGATCTTTGATAGTGAATGGGTAAGTCCGATCCATGTTATCCCTAAAAGGGGGGGAGTAACAGTTGTAAGAAATAAAAATAATGACCTAATACTTACTAGGATAGTTACTGGTTGGCCTATGTGCATAGATTATAGGAAATTGAATAAAGCCACCCGAAAGGACCATTTTTCCCTACCTTTCATTAACCAAAGCTTGAGAGGCTAGCAAAGAACTCTTATTTTGCTACTTAGATGGCTATTCGGGATTCGTTTAAATCCCTATTCACCCTAATGATTAAGAAAAGACTACCTTTACTTGTCCATATGGTAGATTTGCTTATAGGAGAATGCCATTTGGGCTGTGTAATGCCTCAGCCACATTTCAGTGATGTATGATAGCTATTTGTTTCGATTTTATTGAGGACATAATGGAAGTCTTTATGGATGATTTTTTCTATATATGGTATGACTTTTAGCCATTGTTTGAATAATTTGTTTAACGTCTTGTAAAGGTATGAGGATATGAATTTGGTCTTGAATTGGAAAAAGTGCCATTTTATGGTATAGGAGGGGGTAGTTTTAGGTCGTGTTATTTCAAACAGGGGCATTGAAGTTGACAAGGCAAAAGTAGAGGTAATTGAGAAATTACCGCCACCTTCCTCCATAAAGGGTGTGAGGAGTTTTCTTGGACATGTTGGTTTCTACCGATAGTTCATAAAAGAGTTTTCGAAAATTGCAAAACCTCTCCCCCATTTGCTTGTCAAAGATGTGCTCTTTGAATTTAATGAAGAGTGTTTAAGTGCATTTCACAGGTTAAAGGAAGCTTTGATTTCTGCCCAGTTATGCAAGCCCCGGATTGGGAATTACCTTTTGAGATTATGTGCGATGCCAGTGACTATGCAAGGGGAGCAGTTTTGGGACAAAGGAAAGGCAATAAGCCTTGTGCCATCTATTATGCAAGTCAAACTTTGGATAATGCTCAAATGAATATGCCACAATTGAGAAAGAATTTTTGGCTGTTGTGTTCGCCTTAGAGAAATTTCGTTCATATTTGATAAATTCTAAGGTGATCATTTTTATTGATCATGCTGCATTAAAACATCTCTTGAAAAAGTCCAACTTTAAGCCCCGTCTGATTCGCTAGGTGCTTCTTCTCCAAGAATTTGATTTGGAAATTTGGGACAAAGCCGGTCGTGAAAATATAGTTGCTGACCACTTATCTCGCTTAGATCCCAAGGCCACATCAACGAAGGAGCTTCCCATAGATGACTCTTTCTCAGATGACCATGTCTTGGCAATATATCATAGGGAGATGCCGTGGTATGTTGATATGGTGGATTTTAAAGTTTGTGGAGTTATGTCAACCAGGTTATCTTATCAACAACGGAAGCGATTCCTTTCTAATATAAAATATTATGTGTGAGAAGAGCCATACTCTACAAACCATGTGGAGATAGAGTATATAAAAGGTGTTTGCCTAAAGATGAGGTTCCTAGTGTCCTCCACCATTGCCACGCCTCAACTTATGGTGGACATTTTGGACCTGACAAGACTATAGCTAAGGTGGTTCAAGCCGGTTTCTATTGGCTAACTCCGATTAAAGATGTTAAGACTTTCATTATGGGTTGCGATAAATGCCAATGGATGGGAAACATTTCCAAAGGTATGAGATGCCTCAATGTGGGATCCTTGAGATAGAATTTTTTGACGTTTAGGGAATTGACTTTATAGGACCATTTCCTTCTTTCCGTAGTAATCTTTATATCCTTGTGGCAGTTGATTACGTTTCCAAATGGATAGAAGCTATTGCGTCTCCTACTAATGATTCAAAAGTGGTAATTAAATTTCTTAAAAAGTACATATTTACAACGTTTGGCATACCAAGAGCTCTCTTGAGTGATAATGAGACTCATTTGTGTAACAAGCCACTTGAATCCCTCCTAAAGAAGTATGGGGTTTTTCATAAAGTTGCTACGTGTTATCATCCACAAACTAGTGGTCAAGTGGAGTTAACTAATCGAGAGTTAAAAAGCATTTTAGAAAAAACGGTCGATCGGTCTCAGAAAGATTGGTCTAAAAAGTTTGACGATGGACTTTGGGCTTACTGGACCGCTTACAAAACACCTCTCAGTACTACTCCGTACTGTTTAGTTTTCGAAAAATCTTGTCGTTTGTCGGTTGAGTTCGAACATAAGGCATATTGGGCAATTAGAACTCTAAACTTCGATCTTATGGCGACTGGTGAGAAGAGGCTTTATAGTTGAATGAGATAGATGAGTTATGTCTGGAGGCCTATGAAAGCTCGCGAATTTATAAGGAACGGACCAAGCACTGGCATGATAAGCATATAATGAAGAAACAATTTGAGGTAGGTGACCCGTCTTGTTGTTTAACTCTAAGTTAAGGTTATTTCTAGGTAAGCTAAGATCCCAATGGTCGGGCCCATTTAAAGTTCCAAAAGTCTTCCCTCATGGAGCGGTGGAAGTCTGGAGTGAGTCAACTGGAATGTTTAAGGTAAATGGGCAACATCTTAAACCTTATTATGTGGGGGAATCTATTGGCAATGCTGCCAATTATCATCTATCTAAACCCCACCCTCCTTATTCTCCTCCACCCTCTCCTCCTCCTTTTTAGAGACTTGTGCTTGCATTGAGGACAATGCATTGTCCAAGTATGGGGGAGTTGTTTTCGTTTTTCATGGTTTCATATATGTGTATTGTGGATGTGTGATAATTTGTGTTTTTAGGTTCAGTTTGCATTTTTAGGTTGATCATTTAGTTTTCTAGGTTTCTTTCTTCATTTTAGTTTTGTTTTGACACCTTTTACTTTTTAGTTGCAAAAAAAAAAGATGAAAAAATTAAAAAAAAAAAAGAAAGGAAAGAAAAAGGCCTATAAATCATCTGATGATGAGTCTTTAGACTAAGTTGCATTCTTTTGTCTATTTTGACCCTTTTTATTAGGCCCATTTGTGAATAAAATGATTGTTTTAGAGTTTTTGAGTTATGCTTCATGTTTTGACCTTCACATTAGATATGAGTTGCTTGCTTAATGATTCTTGGCATGAGTATTTGGCATATAAAATCCCAAGAGTTAGATGAGCCTTGCCCTGTGAGATTTTGAGCCTAAATAGACTAATTCATCAACTTAGTCCCATATTTCTTTTCATGTGTGACTCTTCCTAGATTTCAAGTCTCTAGAACTTGCTTTGACTCTTGTTCAAAACCACATTTAGCATGCACATTTATGCAACATGATTGAGACATTCTTTGATTTTATGAGCTACATTAACCAAATAGCCACCTTTATTTGAATAATTTATCCCTTGCTACCCCTTTGAGCCTTTATGGTTTTTTTTTTTTTTTTGGAGAACCTATATTATTGTATTGGCCAAACATATATGTCTTATCCTTTTAGCAAAGGCTATAGAGTTTTCACAGTTGATTGAGAGAAGTTTGTGGATAATAACCTTTATTGTGGTTTTGGTTGGATATGATACGGGATTCATGCTTTATTTTTCCCTTCAAAGTCAACTGGATTATGTTTTGTGAGTTGTAAGAAAAGTGTTGAAAATGCATAGTTTCCTTTGCCATTATCCTCCTTATGAAAAAAAGAGAAAAAGAAAAACAGAAAAAAAGAAGAAAAGAACATAAAGCACAGCCAAGATGTGTAGAAAAAATGTGTATATATTGAAACAACAAAGATAAAAAACAAAAAAGCAAAAACAAAAACAAAAATGAAGAAGAAAAAAGAAGGAAAATAATGCAATAAGAGGAGTTGACATTGGTTTTATATTTTTAGGTGCTTTTTCTTTTGACATCACTTGGGGATGTTGTTGATATTTGAAGGAGTACATTTTAGTTGGGAGATGATGGTTTATGCTCTTAGTCTTTGGCTTTTAACTCCACAAATCCTAAAATGTTTGTTCCCTCTTTACCTTTATGCATGCACCGTTACAACCCTTAAAAGTCCTTATGGTTGCCTTGTGTGTTTTGCATTCTGGTGGTGGCAAATTAGAGAGTCTTTTCAAGCTTATGGTTGATTTGGTTATATGGAATGAGATTTAAGAGAACCGCATTTTATTTTACACACATGAGTGATGAGTGTCTCATCCCTAAAGTGAGGTTTTATTGGTTCTTCTAGGCTCTACTTATTGTAATACACCAATATGATTGTTCGAGTTAATTTGAGTAATCGATTTAATATTTTGATGTGATGGTTTTTACCTTTTTTGAAAATTTCCTTCTCCTATCTGTCTGTAAATTTTTCATTACTTTTGGGCTAAACTTCTTGGGTTAATTTAGTTATTGATACTGCTACTGATGTCTTCCTAACGAGGTTATTCATATCTTTAGCCTCAGTTTCATGATTACTGGGGGACAAGCAATGGTTTAAGTATGGGAGAATTCGATAAGTCTTTAAAGTGCACACTATTTTGAGGTCATTTTGTGCCGTTTTTAGGGAGAAATATGTGCTTTATGTTATAATTTATATTCCTTTTCCGATTTTACCCTCAGGTATGGTTCTTTTCTGCGTTTTGCAAGTTTTTAGACCATTTTACCCCCAAAGTTGACCATAATTGAATGTAATTTGGCTTCCCATGGACACCCCCAAGCCACCATGCCCGTGGAAGGAAGAAAGAATAGAAGATCATCGAGAAAGAGCCCTCCACGGACAGTCTGTGGTGAAGGCCATGTCCTTGGTGAGGCCGTAACTGCTAGCTTGTTCATTTTCCTTTACCGTGTGGCCGAGGTTGATCGTGTTCCTCTATGAATACAACCATTTTCGCAGCAGAGAAGTAGAGCATAACAAATAAAAAGAACTTTTCTCTCTAGTTTTCCATTACTAAAAGTTTGCATATTAGGTAGATTATCATATAATATTATAGTCAGGAGAAATGTTCAAGTTCAATAACTCACCTTATATTTGTTATTCCCCACCAAAGACAGTAGAAGAATTTGTGGATGAAAGCCCCAGAGGAGATGTTCTCTGACACAGTCAAGCTGTATATGCCATAAGGGTAAACATTGCTATCCAGGTCACAGAAGCTTGAAACGTTGCTTGATCGGACCCAAGCAATCCTATTTGGGTCCTCTAAGTAACTACAATCAAGGTATCTTTCCGCACAAGTTGGTTCTTGATTACATATTGTGTCCCAGCACTGTTTTTGCCTCTGCACTGCCGGTACATACCAGCAGCTTCCTGATACCTGTTCATACTGATAAGCACAGGAGAAAGAAAATTAACAGAAGGAATGAAAAAGGTTACTGATCAAGTGATTGACTGTCCCTAGGATGATCCTCCAAACATAGAACCAGAATCATCCAAATACAACAGGTTGCATCCTTTTTTAATTTTATTTTTCCTTTTTTGGGGGTTGGGGGATGGGGGCAAGAGGGAGGAAATGGGGGTGGATATCCTTGACGAAAGTAGCAAATAGGTTCATTTGGTTTTATTTAGGAATCTCCATGTTCCAGTTGACTGGATATTGGGTCGGATTTGGTTAGGCTTTCTCATTTCATTTTTAGCTCAAATTCGAATTTCTATCATTGATCCAATATATTTATCTTGAAATACAAGCACTAGTGGTAAGGAAACATTCAGGTCCAAATTTGGTTGGCGTATCTCAGTTCCTAATCGGTTTTGTTCGTGGAATCACATATGAGTGTGTCTTGTCAAGTGACTCAATGTCTCGTCCCTTATCTTTTGCTAGCTTTTGCGTGGGAGCTGGACCCAATTAACTAGGCCTTTCTAGGTCATTTTAATATGTTTCAAGAGAAAAAGGAACCCGAGGGACTTTTGCACGTACCACACGAGGGAATAGATAGAATATGAGAGTGTATGCAGATCCAAGCCAGCCATTTTCAGTGATGATTCCAGATGCCTTGTAGCATTGAAGTGAAAGGAGGTAAGCCAGAGTGAACCTAAGGAACGTCTATAAAATTTGTATTGGAAGGCTGAACATCAAGTAGGCTTTGAACCTGGAAGTTGTTGAGCCCCTTAGACTGGGTAAAATTGCCCAAATGAATACCTGCAATATGTGAAACAAGCAGGGATTCATCGCTTCTATTTTTTTTTTTTGGGGGGGGGGGGGGGGGGGTTCAATCAAAATGACAACCTTATCATAGTTTTGGTTCTTCTGTTTTATAAATTATAGCTAAATGATATTCGAAAGCCCATGATTCTTAGTCATATTGCCTGCAAGTCTTCAGTGCACTTTAAAAGCCTAGTTTGATATTTGAAACTTCAATATGAATATTGAGAGTCAGTCCATCCTTTCAGACTAGAGACAGGCAAAATTGCGAGAAAATGACCGTGTTTGACTTGGCATTGGATATATGGCAAGTTCAAGTAAAAGTTGCAAGTGAGAATAGACCTTGCCAGCAACCTTCTTATGGATTAATAACTTGCAAATGAGACCAAGAAGAACTTTCAACTTAATGTCTATTGCTAATTTATCGAGCCAGGATAAGGTAAATCATATTTAGAATCCATATTCACACACACAGAGAGACACACACAACCCAATTAAATAAGCACTGCACCACCTGGGGTAGAGGAAGTGCAGCAGCTAGGTCTACCCAGAAGCTGAACCTGAGATATCGCTTTCCAATCTTCCAAGGGTCAGTTACTAGTTCTCCTCTTCCAATCACACGAGATAAAGGAGCAACATAGGATGTTCGAAACTGGACAAGGATGTTTACCACAGAAAAAATCAGTTGCAGATCTCATTATTGTTAGGACGTGTTTGGGTGCTCCAAGTATGATACAAAATTCTAGATGGGCTTCTGGTATCAGAAAGAGTACTGGGTCAACAAACAAAGAGATTATGCAAGCAATGAAGAAAAGCAGATTCCATTTCTTTGGTAAACCTCCCTCGAGGATCAAGTACTGATATCTTTGGCTTCCTTTTACGAGATGATAGGGCTTTTGCTGATCTTTGAATTTCCAAGTGATATTTTTCCTCTGTGTTCTGGCTTTTTTGGGGTTTGATATTCGAAAATTGATCCTTGATAATGGACAGAGGGATTTTTGTTTCTTCATAGTCTCGTATTCTGAAAAATCATACTCAAAATGTTACATAATTAAAAGTGGACAAGAAAATTTAGTTGGACGTGTTAGAAAGCCAAATTAATAACCAAATCAAACCAACAACAGGAAGCAAATGTGTGCAACTTTTATCTTACACAGAATTGTCAAAAAAGCCATTGCCATTGTCAGAAAACGGTAAAGCAAACACACAAATGAGACATTTCACCTATTTGATCGCCTAGGCCTCCAACAAGTCTTAGAGAGCCTTAACAAGAACATTGGACAGGTTGAGTGCAATGTTCTCAAGCTTTGCTAGACCTTTTGAATATTCAAGCCACTGATGCTCAAAGATCAGAAATCTATGGCACCGAAAAAGCGAACTTTCATGAAGATGTAGCTTTCAAGACGATGTCTAGCCTCCTTTTGGTCTGCAACATTGCTATTCTAGCCATGCTTATAACATTTAAGGGATTATAGCCAGTACAGGTATTATATGATGCTGAGGATTGGAGGTTATTATTATTTTTTTTGTTAAGCTAGATGATGCTGACCAATCTTCAAAGCATTCAGCATTTAATACATACCGCCCAACTCGACACTTTGTTATTATATATTGTTTTTATTCACTGCCAGTTCTGGTGCTTCATTGCCTGTTAGCTACTGCTGATAAACATGCGTTTGGATTCTTCCATTGCCAGATATATTTTAAAGTTCATGTTTCAGTCACTTGGGTGACACCATCGCGACAAAACAGGACATGCAACAAGCGAACCCATCACATGTCAACTTTAGAAAGCTTTTAGGTATGGACCACGAAAGGCTTACACAAAAGATTAGGTAAAATGTATATGTGCGCATATCTGCAAACAATTATTATGAGAATCAGTAAAATTATGCATGAGTTTTGTTTATGGAATATGACAATGCAACCAACTGCCTGATATATTTGGATCGCACAGCTTGCTGTTTAGTTTTTGATACGATTTGGGATCTTACAAGCATGATGAAAGATAATGTGAGGTTTCGTTTTGGAATGCCTCACTAAATTGAAAAGACATTACACTCGCAATTTATTACGTACAACTGGGTGGATATCTCAATTGTCCACTCGGGCCCACCATTAGCGGTTTTTAGTCCAACAACTGTCGAGCCTAATACATCTCTCCTTTCTTTCCTTTTTTTTAAAAAGGAAATTCATGCTTCTCAGCTTTTAGAAATCGTTGTTTTCATTCTCCTCACTGCTCGATTGCTCTTTGCTGCTAAGATTACTTTAGTGTTCAGCAATTACTGAATGGCTGAGTTTGATCTTAACGTCGCTATTGATGTTGAATCTTTATCAAACATGAATTCCTCGTTAGGTTTGATAGCGATCTTTTGATCTTTGTTTTTGTGTTCAGGTTTGGAAGTAGTGTCTGTTAAATTTACGTTTTGATGAGTTAATTTTGAGATTTTTGAACTGGATTGCATTCGTTGTTATGATGCTGTGTTCTAAAAACTTAATACAATTGTTGGATTGAATATATAGTTGGTTTTGGCAATTTGTTGTTCTAGATTTTTGGTAGAATGCTTGGTTGGTGTTTTGAGTTGTGTATTGTGTTAATACCGGTTAAGATACAAGTGAACAATGTTTTTTTCGTTTAATGCTTGAATATACTTCATTGTATGTAAATTTTGGTTTATGACATATTAGAAACAACAGGTCAGCATTATGAGTTATGTGCTCACTGAATATAGTCATTGACTCACTAAAGGTATACATTTAGCTCACTGAATTCACGTTGTACTCAGCAATCATAAATCGGTTTTGTGCTACTACATGCAATCAGTATAATTAACTTTTGTGCCTAATAGGTAAAAGAATGGCTGACTATAATCAGTATAGCTTACTATAAAGAGTACGTTGCCTTGTACTACAGTGCAATTTTTTGCTCACTAAAAGAAACATTTGGCTCACTATGATTTAACTTTGTGCTCACCAGTTTTGCATTATAGCTTATCACAAAAATCATGGTTGTTTTTCCAGATGATACTTTTATTGTTGCTATATCCATATGAGAAATAATAGCTTACCAATATGGGTTATGTGCTCACTAAATACAGTCATTGGCTCACTAAAGAAATACATTTAGCTCACTGGGATTCAGCTTGTATTCAACAATCATGAATCGGTTCTGTGCTCACTGAATATAATCACTATAATCAATCTTCTGCCTAACAAGGAAAACAATAGCTTACTGTAATTAGCATAGCTCACTATAAAAAATTTGTTGCCTTCCACTACAGTGTAGTTTTTTACTCACTAAAACAAATGTTTGGCTCACTAGAATGAAGCTTGTGCTCACCAATTATGCATTATAGCTCATCACAAACATCATGTTATTTTTGCAGATGATACTTCATCTTTGCTATCTACATTAGATCGTTCTACTGCTAATGCTGTTGATGTTGATGATCATATTAGAGTTTTGTGTAATCTTACTGGTGTTTTAAAAGGTAAAGACGTGGCTTCTGATGATGGTAATATTGTTGGTGGTGTGTCTAATTGTGTTGTGATTGATAATGAAAAATGTGTAGATGATGATGAATGTGTGATTGAAGTGAACGAAGCTGATGAATTAGAACTGATTGGTAAAAGGGTCAGTTCTATAGATGTAACATTTGACGTATACAATGAGTATGCTTTCCGTAACGGTTTTTCCATTAGATGTGACAAGTTGCGGAGGAGAGAGGGTTTACAAGAGGTTCGTTCGAGGGAGTTTTGTTGCAGCAAACAAGGTGTTAAAAGGTGTCCTAGGAAAAAAGATAAGACATTTACAAAACGGATCCAGAGGTGCAATTGTAAAGTTAGGGCTATTTTTTTACATTGAATCTAATAGGGAATGGGTTTGTAAGAAGCATAACATGATTCATAGTCATGAATTGCTTTTGGAAGATGAGGTTCATAGGTTGAGGTCACATAAAAAAAGTTGAGAAAGCTCATGTTGATTTTTTCCAAAAGTGAGAAGAAATGGTATGAAAGTTTCCCATGCTTATCGACTTCTAAGAAATGAGGCTGGGGGTTCACCATTACTCGGTTTTAGCAGAAGGGACACCTACAATAGTGCTGCAAATGAAGTCAAGAGGACTTTAGATGGGGGCGATGCCAATCATTAGATGGGGATGCTTCCAATAGTGCTGCAAATGAAGTCAATAGTTTTTTTTTTTTTTTTTTTTGGGGAACAAAACTTCAAATGTAAATTTGTATTTTGATTAATAAATTCCAAATTTGTATTTTTATTCATTATGTTGTTTTATTTTTTTGTCATGTGATGTGATGAGAATTATTTTTTTATTTGAAAATTAAGTAAATCATGTTGAATAATTTTGAAGTTTATAACAGGGTGAATACTTTTGACACTTATAATAGGTTGCTCATTGATGAAGATTCATAGCTCACTAGTTTCATCTGCTAGCTTACTATATTTTACAAAACTATTTTCATTTGTTTGGTGATTTAACCTTATAAAAGTATAGCATTCTATAACAATGACATTTTTGTACACTTTAATATTTCAATTGACATTATAAAAAACTATCATACTAGTTTGATTTTGCATTCATTTATGCAATTAAGCACAGTGAAGGACATAGCTCACTGGGTTTAGCTATTAGCTCACTGGTTTTGTCTACTAGCTCACTGGTTTGGTCTGCTAGCTCACCGGAATTTAGCATAGTAAAAGATATAAAATATTCAATAGTAAATGTTGTATACTAGTACTTCACCATGATTAAGGGTAAGCATAGTAATAGTGTTCACTTGAGAGTATTGAATACATAAGTTCCTAAAGTTAGTCTAACTTAAAGTAAGGGTCATTACTCATGCTGTTGGCACTTGAGGCTAGTGTTAGGTAGGTTTTAATATTTATTAACACCAAGTGCAAGGTGCATCATTGAGTACTTGGGGTGTTTTCCGCAGAGAGTTGTATTTCCAAATGCCAGAGCTAACTAAAGCATCTCAAGCTAGGCAAAACAGAAGGGATAGAAAATAGAACTAAACTACTAAAATAAAAACAAAAACTTCGATTATGATTAAACCTGAGATAAATCAACTAATCAAGTTAAACCCTAACCTTCCCAAGTTATGCTAGTATTCAGAGATGATTGGTTGCATTATTAAAGACAACCCAAGCCCTCTCTTAAGGGTCATGAGCCAGTCTTATTGTTCTAACCTACTATTTCCATGGGATTAGCTCAATTAAACTACAAGATTGACAACCCTTGACCCAGCTAGCGATCGAGACTATTTTCATGTCTGAATGCTAGCTATTCTGTCTACCCATACTAGACAATCAACCCCACCTCTCAGCATAAATCAAATGCCCCAAAGCACAAATGAAAGCTCTTTAAAGTATTTCATCGAACACTTGGCGAGCATGAAAGAAAAATCTAAATTCAAGTATAAACAAGGTGGGTAAAGGCCTAAACAAGATCAATTAGCTATCAAGAGGCTCATCACAATCCAAAATCATAACTATAATCACTAAACATCGCAAAAGCATATAAACCAAGACATGAACATAAATATACAAAATAGAGAGAGGAAGAGAAGAGAAAACTTATGCTTAACTGAATTGAAGATCGAATCCACAAGGTTGAATCAAAAATACTCTTCTATTCTAACCTAATTACCCTAATTTATTCCCCCCTAATGGGGTTGGAGAGTGGGAGGAGGAAGCTTAAATTGCCTCTCCCCAAAAAACCACCAAAGGATCCCTCTAATAGGAAGCCTAAAAGCGGCTTTTATCGTGAAAGCTGGGGAATGGCACAGGGTGCCCATGGCACCTTGGCATGGTCGTGCCACATGGCACAGGGCCCCCATGCCAAATCTCTGGTTCGACAGAAACTCTCCCCACTGCTTCTCTTATGGTTCTTAGGGCTTCTTACACCCCTATTCTTCCTTGTAATTCATTCCAAAGCTGTCCTTTCTATCAAAAGCAATAGATTTCTCTTGAAAGTAGGATAAATAACTTTATAAGCATAATTGCATCAAAGGAAGTAAATTTGACCCTTTCTCATCTAAATTTGACATAAAAACAATGAGAAATAGGGATCAAATGGGAGCTAAAAAATGAGATAAAATAAGGGTTCATCACTCCCCCACAGCTAGCTTTTTGCTCGTCCTCAAGCAAGATAAAGAAAAACTAGCCTAAGGATCCAACTCACTTTCGCAGGAATCGGGGTTGCATTTAGCATATGCAATAAGCCCTTTAAACCCTTTGGTTCCCCCAAGTGGAAGAGTGATGTCTTGTGAGGGTTTGCAGAAGATATACCCATAAAATCTTGAAAAAGAAAAATAGAAAGAGAAAGAAAAATAGAAAATCTTTTTGGGTTTACAAACAGAACACAAATATATATAAGAGAGAAAGCTGTACAAGTTCTAGCCAACCAAATCACCCTTGTAACAAAGGTATTAGCTTGCATATAAACATAATGTACACATCAAGGCTCTCTATCCCCATGGATAACATCAATGCACTAACTTTTCACCCCACTGTACATCAGAACTTTGAATCCATCCCAGTGCTTGTGTGTGAGTGCATCATCATCCTAGGACTTAGGCGTATCAAAATCAAACTCAATCCTACTTAACTGACACAAACTACATCATTGACTTATTAGCACCAAAAGCAAGCTTTCCTAGAAGCAGTATTGTCTCAAAGGGTAACTCTCAGTAGCGCATGCCTCAAAGAGATACTTGTCATTCTAGATTTTTATTTTGTTTCTTTTCTTTTTTGTCTATTTTTTTCATTTTTTTAATTTTTTGAAAAGTAAACAAAGACTAAAGTAACCGTGTACATGATAAGTGGGAGAGCCAATCATGGAAGACTAAGACTGTAAAACCCTAAGAATTTAATATAGGGAAATTATATGACATGGACTAACGTTCATAATCTAAGCCAATCTAAAGCTTTTCCTCCATGTTTTTGTTTTCAAAATTTTACATTTACCCTATTTCATTAAAGATTGAAGATTTCATTTTGGGTTATTTTTTCTCAACTTATTTATTTTTCGATTTCTCGTTATTTACCCTTCCTAGACCTGAATATTTCTTATCTATTTATAGTACTTTTATTATTCACCCATTGATATTTAAATTTATCTCCCTAGGCATAAACAACTAATTATCCAATCAGCTAAAAAATTTTTGACCCGAGATCCTTCTTTCCTATTTATTCAAAGATGCTTTAAAAAAAAAGAAAAAAAACCACCTTCCCTCTTGCCCTAGCAGCCGGCCACCCCTTCCCCCCCAAAGCCTAGTGTTGCCACTTTTCTCCCCCCTCTAAACCCTTGGTAGCCACCACCACAACCCCCCTACTCTCTCTGTATAACTCTCTCTCTCTCTCCCTCGCAATGTCTCTGTCGCAATCTCTCTCTCTCTCCCCCCCTCTCCCTCTCGCCCACCACTAGCCACCGCCGCCCAATCACTGTCTAAGTCGCACCCTCTTGGCGCCCTCTCTCTCTTGGTGGTGAGTGGGGTGCACCCCCATGCACCCCATGCATACAAGACCAAAAGTTTGGGTTTTTCTTGTATTTTATCACTAAATTCGTGGTTTTGATTTGAGATTTCAAGTATGAAATGTTTGATTCGAGTTTTTATGATTTTTCAGATTTAAAACTTCAGAGGTGTGACGTTTCAATCGCTTCTCTCCCGAAATTGCATCAAGGTGAGTCTATGGGTGTTGTTTGATAATTGTTTAAATTAAAGATTACAAATTTAAACCGAGCCCATAATTTGTACAGAATTCAGGTAACAATCATGCCCTAACCCTTCCTCGAGTTGCTTGAAAAATGGTGTGTGCGTTGAATATGGTAAGAATCAATTTCAATGCTGATTTTATGGAATTATGGCATGAGTCAGCTGAAGATGACTGCGTGGTTGGAATTGCATGGCTTTGCTACGTCTATAGAGTTGAGTTTTGGAATGTTATGTTGAAAATGGAAGTTGTGTACTATGGTAATGTCTTAGTGATTGGGTTGAATTTGAATGAACTAGGCATGTTAAATTGAGATTTAATTTGAGAGAGCATAATAGCGATAGTAAGAGCTGATTATGGGTGAGATTGTGAACTAATTATATTGATTGAAGGCCAATAGCCTTCCCCGGGAAATAGAACATGCATGTGAGCAGCACGTGCCCTGTTGGGACATGGGTCAGGTCAGTAGTAACCATCCATGATGATGGTAGGCCAGGAAATGGTTAAGTGGTAATCGTCATAGTCGTCAGTAGGCCATAATTAAGTTAAGCGGATGCGTTAAACCCAAGCGTAGGTCATGAGACCCAGTGGGGTCACTCACCCTCAAATCTGATTATTAAAATTGGATCTTAGATTGTATGTGTGCATCACTGAGATCATGTAAGTATGGATGGTTATATTAAAGGAAAACGAGTTAGTGTGGTCTTGTTGTTTCCGCTACCCCTAAAATGTTTTCAAAAAGAATTTGTGTACGTAATTTGACTGTTAGGGGTGATTGTTTACTGAGTTTATCTCACTTTAATAAAACGAGCAAGGCCCTAATGCTTAAACCGAAGGCAACAAATTGTTAGTTGTTTAGAGAATGGATTGTAATGGACAATTGTTTCAGTTTAGTAGTTGTTCATTAGTAACTGGATCCTTTAAACTGAAGTTTTATTGAAGAACCTTTGTATTAATTATTATTTGATACACAACCTGGTATTTTCAAGAAGGAAATACAGCGGTAACACCCCAAACTAGGGTTTGCTGCCATGTAGGTCAATAATTAGTAATAAAGAAAGTAATTAGAAATTCGGGGTGTTACAAAGTGGTATCAGAGCTTAGGTTGACTGACCTGAAGGCTCACCTAAAAGACTGTAAGAAACTAACTACTAAAACTTGTAGACATAAGGACTAATCGAAAAATGAGTGTAGTGAGGGGCAGGGGTTGCATGCATGGGCATATAGAATTAAATAAATGCATGTTATTGTATGTATACATATTTTATGTGTAATTACTTTGTGTAGGAATGGAGGGTACCCAGCATTGTGGTTGTGTACGAGGTTCTTGCTTGCACGAGCAGTTAGCTAAGAGATTGAGTTAGGGTGTGTGGGATCACATTCGGCATGTGAGGTGGGTGTTAGCCAGATATTTAGAGGATGTGCCCAATAGCTGTTTGAGGATTGAGGATAGTCGGGTGATCTTTCTGCTGCTGACCCTGAAGGGAGACCCTGGGTGGCGCTATTAAGTTGACGAGCTGCACCCCCGGGCTCGTGATCACTGCCCATGGGGGAAGTGTTGTTGGTGTGACTGGGAGCCTATGGGGATGAGTGTAGTTGACCTGATAAACTATGTGAGACATGCTCACTGATCAGGAGGAAGACTCTAAGGATGAGGAGGATGCCTCTAATGAGGCGGGTCCAATAGAGGAGGTGGATCCTGAGGAAGACCCTAGCGAGGAGGAACCGATGAAAGATGAGGACCTCGAGGAGGATCCTAGTGAGGAGGAACCGATGGAAGAGGAGGGCCCTGAGGAGGATTCTGCGGTGAGTGAGGAAAAACTTATGGGAAGTGAAGACCTCGAGGGAGACTCTAGCGAGAGCGAGATAGAGGCTATTGAGAAAGAGAACCCTGAGGGGGAGTAGGAGGAGGAAAGAAGGGAGTTCATTGTGCCGATCGACCAGATGAGGGGACCTACGGGCGTGGGTGATGAGATAGATCCTGTGGAGAAGAGGGGTAAGCCTGAGACTGGAGTGACCCGCTGGAAGCGGGGCAGGTGTGGCCGAATGTGTAGGGGTACTTGTCCACTAGACTCTCCTGACCAGTAGAAGCTCCTAGTGTTTATAAAGTTTTGTTTCCTTGGATAATACTATTAGTTATCTCTCTGTTATGTTGTTAAGTCACTGTGGGCTAATAAAGTTACAAACTGTGATGTAATGAAGAGCACTGGTATGGAACACCTATAATTTTGAATTATGTGCAATGAAATCTTTTGAGTATCTGGATGTCAGCATTCTTTATTTGTGAAGTATGTGGAACACATGAATGTGATGCCTGTATGATGTGTAATGCATGAGCATGTGATGTGGTGGTTGGAACACGTGGATGTGGCAACGTGATGTGACTGAAAACCTATAAAATGTTACATGATGCACTAGTATGTGATATGTTATTGAACTTTAGTAGTAAGTAGGGTGTGAACTATTCGGAGAGAAACTAAACCCAACTTAATTTCCAAACAGGAAGGAGGGAAATTATGACGAATCTCAAACTGGACCTCACCCTGGTACCAGGCTACCTGTGAGCTCGGAAATCCCTATGTCAGTATTCAAGGAACGGTTAGAAGCTCTATGCCCCAGGAACAGGAATGACTCTCGCAGTCAGGTGAAGGAGATCAACCCACCTACTGTAGCAGACCTTACTAAACTTCTATTGCTAGAGCTGCTGCACAAGCAAGGAGAGTAGCTGCGACTCTAGAACGAACAACTGCAGAAGCTGATGGAAGTCAGGGAGAAGAGGGTTGAGAAGTATAACTCCTACATGTTCAAGAGATTCGCAAGCCATAACCTGCCCATATACGATGGAACCCTTGACCGTAAAACCTTTGAGGACTAGATCAGGGGCATAAAAAAGTTGTTCGATACACTCCAATGCCTCAAGGAGTGAAAGGTGAGCTTTGCGGTGTTCTACATGAAGGATAGGGCCGATCTAAGGTAGGCCACACTGAGGGAAATGCAGCACGAGCTTAGTTTCAACTGGAGCAAGTTCAAGAAATTGATCAAGGATCATTTCTATCTCATTCCCTTCTAGAAAGCCAAAGAGGATGAGTTCATGTACTTGCAGCAAGGAAGCATGAGCGTACTAGAGTACGCCTCGAAGTTTATGGAGCTCGCCCGATTTGTGCCGGCCTTTATAGCTGACGAGAAGCCAAAGATGAGCCGGTTCGAGGCCAGACTTAATCCCACTATTAAGGAGAGGATGTCAGTACGCCAGTATACCTTCTACATAGATCTATATGTTACTGTGATCAATGTAGAAAGGGCAAGGAAGGAAAGGAGTAACTACTTTAACGAGCAGTGGGGAGTTACGAGGAAGGGGGATAACCGGGGAAACTTCCAACCGCAAGAGCAATACCAAAGGCCTTCTGGGAATCAGTACTCAAACAACAATGCTCGGGGAGCCCTGCACCCCAATACGCGGCTTAAAGTGACTTACAATGCTTGTGGGAAGTTGGGGCACTACGCCCGAGAATGTCGTTCAGTTAAGAGGTGTTTCCACTGCGGAAGCCCTTAACATCAGATCCGAGACTGCCCATACCCCTCACCTCTTGCCGATCAAGGTCATGGGGGACAAGGACAAGGACAAGGACGAGGACAATGACCCCAGCATCCTTATCAGAACAAGGGTGGGTAGGCGACCAACCCCAACCAGCAGAATTGGGTACCTCAGCAGATTCAAGCTCGACCTCCCAACCAACCACCCTGAAACAATGGGGGCAGGGTCTACGTGATGCACAAGGAGGAAGCGAAGGATGCTCCAAACGTTGTAACGAGTACATTTTCTAACAAAGCTCAACCAACGGATGTTTTATTTGATTCGTGTGCCACACACTCTTTTATTTTTGTTAAACTGATTGAGAAATTAGGACTTATTCCCAGCCATAAATCTTCCTTGCTATCTGTGATTCTCCGTGATATGAAGACTGTAATATGTGAGGAACTGCATGAGGATTTCCGTATTAGAATGTATGAGCATGAATTCTTGGCAGACCTATATAGGTTTGAGTTAACTGACTTTGGGGTCATCCTAGGGATGGATTGGTTAGCCAAACATCAAGCCAAGAAAGACTATCCAAGATGAAAAATCACCCTAAGGGGACCCTGATGGGAAGAAAGTGGTGCATAAGGGCAAGAGATCTAGAGCAGGAGTGAGACTGATTTCTCTAATGAAAGTCTGTCAGTTGTTGAGCAAAGGATGCGAGGGATTCCTGTGTAATGTAGTGAAAACCGAGGGTGTCGAATCCTCCATTGAGGACATCCCAGTAGTGAGGGAATTCCCACATATATTTCCAGAGGAGATCCCAAGTATGCCGCCCCTTAGGGAAGTAGAATTTTATATTGACGTGACTCCTGGAGCCACACCTATCTCTAGGGCACCTTACCGTATGGCATCGACAAAGCTTAAGGAATTAAAGACGCAGCTGGATGAACTAGTAGAGAATGGGTATATTCGACCTAGTACATCTCTATGGGGAGTCCCGGTGTTGTTTGTGAAGAAGAAGGATGGAACCCTGAGGTTGTGTATAGACTACAGGGAGCTAAACAAAACAACGGTCAAGAACCGTTACCCTTTGCCCAGAATAGACGATCTTTTTGACCAGCTAAGAGGCGCGGGGACTTTTTCCAAGATAGATCTTCATTTGGAGTACCACCAACTCCGAATCAAGGATGGAGATATACCTAAGACTGCCTTCCATACCCAGTATAGACATTATGAATTCGTGGTGATGCCCTTTGGCCTCACTAATGGCCCTGCAGTATTCACCGACATCATGAACAGAATTTTCAAACCCTACCTGGATCAGTTTGTTGTGGTATTCATAGACGATATACTGATTTCCTCGAGGACTCTAGAGGAGCATACCCACCTTCTGAGGATAGTTTTAGACGTATTAAGGAGGAATGAGTTGTGTGCCAAGTTTTCGAAGTGTGAATTTTTATTGAGTACGGTGGCTTTTTTGGGACATGTAGTATCCAATGAGGGTGTGTCTGTGGACCTCCAAAGGATAGAGGTTGTGACGAACTAGCCAAGATCCAAGAACCCAATAGAAGTGAGGAGTTTTTTGGGTTTGGCGGGGTACTATCGTAGATTTGTCCAAACTTCTCGAAGATCGCCACCCTGCTCACTAATTTGACCAAGAAGGTCACTAAGTATGAATGGACGGAATAGTGTGAGGAAACATTCCCAAGAGTTTAAGAAAAGACTGAGGAGTGCACCAATACTGTCCTTACCTACCACCGATAAGGATTTTGTGGTGTATAGCGATGCATCTAGGAGTGGGTTAGGATGTGTACTGATGTAGGAGGATCGCGATATAGCCTATGCTTCTTGGCAATTGAAGACTCATGAACGGAACTACTTGACTCATGACCCGGAGTTAGCAGCCGTTGTGTTTATACTTAAGTTCTGGAGGCACTACCTGTACAGGGTACATTGCGAGGTTTTCACCGATCACCAGAGCTTAAAATACCTCTTTTCACAAAAGGATTTGAATCTGAGGCAGACGAGGTGGTTAGAGTTCCTAAAGGACTACGATATCCATTTCTAGTACCATCTGGGAAAAGCTAATATAGTGGCCGATGCATTGAGTACCAGCACTGGACTACTTGCTAGCACTCACTAAGGATTTGTGTGAGGAATTCCGGAACTTAGAACTTAACGTAATCACCCCAAAGGTAAAGCCTATGCTTTGTGCCTTGGAAACACAGTCGACACTCATAGAGGAAATTCAAGTAGCATAGGTTATAAACCCCTAACTCGAATGGATCAGGGAAGAAATATTGTAGGGAAGGTACCCAAATTCGTAATTCATGAAGATGACACCATACGGTTTCATAACCGGGTGTGTGTTCTAGCAGTAGAGACACTTAAGAAGAAAATCCTAGATGAGGGTCACAGTACTCCACACTCGGTGTACCATGGGGGAAATAAGCTATATAAGGACCTGAAGCGAGCCTTTTGCTGGAGTAACATGAAACAAGAAGTGGATGATTATGTGGCAAAGTGCCTAACTGTCAGCGAGTAAAAATCGACCACCAATGATCAGCGGGACTTTTACAACCCCTGGATGTCCTTGAGTGGAAATGGGACTCGATGTCCATGGACTTTGTGGTGGGCTTACCATTGACTCATCGAAAGAACAACGCGATTTGGGCCATCGTGGATAGACTCACAAAAACAGCGCACTTTATAGCCATGAGGAATACTTGGACCCTGGACCCAATTAACTCGAGCATACCTCGAGGAGATAGTGTTGTTGCATGGGGTACCCAGTTCCATAGTGTAGGATCGAGACACCAGTTTCCAGTCAGATTTCTGATAGAAGTTATAGAAAGTATTTGGGACATTATGCTTTAGTACTGCATTTCACCCAGCTACAAACGGGCAAACTGAACGCACTATTCAGACATTGGAAGATATGCTGAGGGCTTGCACCCTGGACTTTAAGAAAGTATGGGACGATCAGTTGGCATTGATCGAGTTCTCCTATAATAACAGTTATCACGTGAGTATTGGGATGGCCCTGTATGAGGCACTGTATGGGAGGAGGTGCAGAACTCCCCTCTGTTGGTAGGAGATCGACGAAGCTCTGACTATAGGGTCGGAATTGATCCAAGCCACCACGGATAAGATAAGGGTGATCCAAGAATGAATGAGAGCCACCCAGAGCCGGCGGAAAAGCTACACTGATTGAAGGCGTAGGCCCCTTAAATTCTAAGTTGGTGATCAGGTATTTCTTCGAGTTTCCCCAACCAAGGGAGTCGCGAGATTTGGTATGACAGGAAAACTCAGTCGAGGTACATCGGACCGTACCCCATTATATAGAGAGTTGGGGAAGTAGTATATCGGTTGGAGTCACCGCCTGAACTTACATAATGTGTTCCATTTGTCCCTGCCACAAAAGTACATTCCAGATCTCTCGCACATAATCGAGCCTGACCCTATACAGCTCCAAGAAGATCTATCGTATGAGGAGCAACCCGTGTAGATCCTGGATCGGTGAGAAAAGCATCTTTGTAGGAAGACAGTGCCCTTGGTCAAGGTTCTCTAGGCCAATCACGAGATGTCAAAAGCAACCTGGGAACCAGTGCAGGAGATACGAGACAAATACCCTCACTTGTTCCTATAACTAGGTGCGTATAAGTTTTGAGGACGAAATTTCTTAAGTGGGATAGTATATAAAACCCCGGAATTTTATTTTCGTAATGGTAGTGTGTCGCAGCCTAGTGAAGTTTCAAAGGCGAAACTTTCTTAAGTGGGGTAGTATATAAAACCCCAGAAATTTAATATGCGGTAATTATGTGACGTAGACTAACCTTTATAATCCAAGCCAACCTAAATCTTTTCCTCCATGTTTTTGTTTACAAAATTTTATATTTACCCGATTTCATTAAAGATTGAAGATTTCATTCGGGTTATTTTTCCTCGATTTATTCATTTTTCGGTTTTTCATTATTTACTCTTCCTAGACCCAAATATTTCTTATCTATTTATAGTACTTTTATTATTCACCCATTTATATTTAAATTTACCTATCTAGGCATAAACAACTAATTACCCAATTAACTAAAAAATTTGTGACCCGAGACCCTTCTTTCCTATTTATTCAAAGATGCTTTTAACAAAAAAAGAAAAACCCCCATTCCCTTTTGCCCTTGGCAGCCACCACCACAACCCCCCCACTCTCTCTCTACAACTCTCTGTCTCCCTCACAATCTCTCTCTCTTTCTCTCTCTCTCTCTCTCTCTCTCTCCCCCAACCCTAACTCTCTTTCTCTCCCTCTCGCCCATTGCCAGCCACCGCCCCGTGCTGCTGCCGCTGCTGGCTAGTCACCATCTAAGCCACACCCCCTGCTGTCCTCTCTCTCTTGATGGTAAGTGGGGTGCACTCCTATGCATAGAAACCCCAAAAGTTTCGGTTTTTCTTGTATTTTATCATTAAATTCATGGTTTTGATTTGAGATTTCAAGTACGAAACATTTGATTCAAGTTTTTATGATTCTTCATATTTAAAACTCCAAGGGTGCAACGTTTCAATCGCTCCTCTTCCGAAATTGCATCAAGGTGAGTCTGTGGGTGTTGTTTGATAATTGTTTAAATTAAAGATTTCAAATTTGATTCGACTTAGATTATGAGGGAGTAGAAGTAGGGCTGTTGGGAATGTCACAGGTTAGTTGCGAGTGAGATTTTATGGAAAAAAACCGAGCCAAGGGTAATTATTGGAATTGAAAAATATGGACAGAACCTGCTGGGCTTAGGGGCTATATAACCTAGTTTTTGAATCAAATGAATCAGAGTAGTGTAGCCCATGTTATAGTCGAATTACCGGGGACTGTCCAGATCAGGACAGTCAGGGATACCGTGAAAAGAATTAGGAAAATATCCTAGTTCTTCAAACTCTGACCAAACCCTAAACATAAGAAGTGTAGAGGACAGAGCGACCTTTCTATGATGGGTATGAAATCGAACTTTCAAACTCGGGAGCAAAAGTTATAGGTTCTGGAATTTGGACCCAGATTCTAGTTGAATATGGATCCAGAGTTGGGCTTCGGTTGGGAGCCCTAGGCATGGGTAGAAATATTATAAACATTCTTATAAGTAGGGTAGGGGCTAGGATTATGGTCTATGAAGTTTTAGACTGAGTATCAGCAATGTTTTGGCCCAGGTGAGGAGCAGTAGGCCTAAACTAGTAACTGAGCCCATAATTTGTATGGAATCCAAGTAACAATCATGCCCTAACCCTTCCCCGAGTTTCTTGAAAAATGGCATGTGCGTTGAATATGGTAAGAATCGATTTCAATGCTGATTTTATATAATTATGGCATGAGTCAACTGAACATGACTGCGTGGTTGGAATTACATGGCTTTGCTACGTCTATAGAGTTGAGTTTTGGAACGTTATGCTGAAAATGGAAGTCGTATATTGTGGTAATGTCTTAGGGATTGGATTGAATCTGAATGAACTAGGCATGTTAAATTGACCTTTAATTTGGGAGAGCATAATAGCGACAGTAAGGGCTGATTATGGGTGAGACTGTGAACTGTTCATGTTGATTGAAGGCCAATAGCCTTCCCCGGAAAATAGTGTATGCATGTGAGCGGCCAAGTGCCATGTTGGGATGTGGGCTAGGTTAGCGGTAACCATCTATGATGATGGTAGGCCAGGAAATGATTAAGCGGTAACTGTCATAGTCGGCAGTAGGCCATGATTAAGTTAAGCGGCTGCGTTAAACCCAAGCCCAGACCATGAGACCCAGTGGGATCACTCAACCTCAAAGCTGATTATTATAATTGGATCTTAGATTGTTTCTGTGCATTGCTGAGATCATATAAGTATGGATGGTTATATTAACGAAAAATGAGTTAGTGTGGTCTTGTTGTTTCCTCTACCCCTAAAATGTTTTCAAAAAGAATTTGTGTGCGTAGATTGATTGTTAGGGGTGATTGTTTACTGTGTTTATCTCACTTTTATAAAATGTTTTGTTTTCAGGTGAACTAGTTTTGCATGGGACTAGGGGATCAAAGGTAGAGCGAGGCCTTGACGCTTAAACCGAAGGCAACAAATCGTTAGTTGTTTAGAGAAGGGATTGTGATGGACAATTGTTTCAGTTTAGTAGTTGTTCATTAGTAACTGGATCCTTTAAGGTGAAGTTTTATTGAAGAACCTTTGTATTAATTGTTATTTGATATGCAGCCTGGTATTTCCAAGAAGAAAATACAGCAGTAACACCCCAAACTAGGGTCTACTGCCATGGAGGTTAACCCTAAGCTAATGATGATGGTATAGATAAGGATTGGATTACACATTGATAATGAATGATGGGGGCTAGAATTAGGGCCTAGAATGACACACTGAGGACGAAGATCTACCATGCACATCCCACTTATATACAAACTAATAGTCAAAGTACAAGGGGTCTAAGCTGATCAGAATAGTATGAAGCTTCCCCAAAGCCAGTCAGAAAAATTATACAAAAATTGACAAATTTTCATAAAAAATAATCCCAAAAGGGTATGTGACCTCAAAAATAAACACAAAAGGGTATATGACCCCACCTCCACACCTAAATCTCACAATGTCCTCATTGGGAGCCAAGGAGTCGCAACAACCATAAAAACAAACAAAAACAAAGAAAATAAATCTATGCACACAAGGCACGCAAAACAAAACACACAAAAAGAAAACAAAGCAGGAAGGTGATCATAGCCATCAGTTGGCTCAACAACATCCCAAATTTTACCTCAAAGTTGATCACCAACAAAAACACAACCTAATATCCACACCTAAGCAAAAAGGAAAAGAAAGAAAATAAAAAAGAAGGGAGAAGAGTTAGAACGAGTATATCAGGTCGAGCATTGAATGTACCCAAACTATGCCACAGGGGCTTAAGGAGCATCAGCCACTCCTTGTCTCTCAAGGGCTCGAGCTGTCAATTCAAATGCCATCAAAGCTCGCAAGAGCTTATCAAATGCCTAAGCATGCAACTCAAATGAATGTGACTAAGGGCACTTAAACATGAATCTTGAAATAATGGTAATGATCTCCTAAATTTATCAAATTCGTTGGAAAAATCAGTAGGATAATTGAATGCAATAGTTAACATGATTTTTCTAGGCATGTTCTCTAGGTACAGACTATGAGGATCAAGGGAGGGGTTATACCCTCTAAAAGTACCTGGGAACTAAAAATAGTCAACCACATTCCCCTCAAGCAAACAATGATGATCAACAGATGACATATTACGACACTCAGGGGAAGGAGAGGGAAGTGAACCTGAAGAGAAAGCATGGAATGTATAAAGGGGGTCGAGGTATATATTATTATCTTGATCGGGACTAGTCGGAATAGTAGCTACAGCATCCACATATGACCCCCTACTAGAGTCGCATCAAGATCATGCTCCTCAATAAAAACATCACCTGACTCAGAACAAGTATCAGCCTCATCAACACTAGTGCTAATACCAAGGGTCTCACCTACCTCAAACTTTGTTGACTAAGCTAAATGGGAAGGTGTATCAAGAAAGGTCATGATAAATGCAGTCTTGTCGCTAAGGGTAGTAGGAAAGGATGGAGTAACTGTGAGTAAAGTAGTCAAAGGAGGGTCGAGTACTTCCTTTAGTCTAGACTCTAAAGGAGGCAAAGAAGCACCATTATCACACAAATTGACATCAAGTCTAAGAGAACTAAACCTAAGGTCGGTCTCATGTGATAGGTTATACTCCCGCATTTTATTAGCAAACTCAATTTGTTGCTCATTCATTGTCTTTATCATACTGAACAGTTTAGCAAAACTATCATCAGAAATATCGCAGGGACAAGAATTACTGTCGCGGCCAGAACAATGACAAATCTTACACACAGGAGGGGTATAATCAGGGATGTAAGGGGATGGGATGTAAGAATTAGAACAACTAGTTTCAAATTCATAAGTATCCCAAACCAGCCAATCAAGGAAATCACATGCTTTATTAACATCTTTAGCACAAAAATCCCAATACTCTAAAAGAGCATGAGTCTCATAATTCACACCTTCATAGACTGTATTCAAAATTTTCCACTTTTCCAAATAAATAATCACAATGAGCAAGAAAGCATGTAATATATCATAGTATCTCCAAAACAATTAATGCTTATATTGAGGAAAGTGGGAAAAGACATTTTTTAAAGTTTTTTTAATAAAAATCTAGTCTCGAATGCCCAAGTAAACTCCAATATTGGAAAGTACTGACTTCGTAGCAGCGGGGCCAAAAACTTGTTAGGTAAGTTTTAATATTTATTAACCCAAGTGCAAGGTGCATCGTTGAGTACTCGAGGTGTCGTCAACAGGGAGTTGTGTTTCCAAATAACAGAACTAACTAAAGTGTCTCAAGTTAGGCAAAACAGAAGGAATAGAAAATAGAACTAAACTACTAAAACAAAGACAAATACTTCGATTAGGATTAAACCCAGGATAAACTAACTAATCAAGTCAAACCCTAACCTTCCCAAGTTATGTTAGTATTCAGAGATGATCGATTGTATTATTAAAGACCACCCAAGCCCTTTATCAAGGGTTATGAGCTAGTCTAATTGTTCTAACCTCCTATTCTCATGGGATTAGCTCAATTAAAATAGAAGATTGATAACCCTTAACCTAGCTAGCGACCGAGACCATTTTCATGTCTGAATCCCAGCTATTCTGTGTACCCATAGTAGACAATCAACCTCACCTCTCAGCATACGTCGAATGCCCTAAAATATAAATGAAAGCTCTTTTAAGCATTTCATCGAACACTTGAGGAGTATGAAAGAAAAATCTAACTTCAAGCATAAACAACGTGGGTAAAGGCCTAAACAAGATCAATTAGCCATCAAGAGGCTCATCACAATCCAAAATCACAACTATAATTACTAAACATCACAAAAGCATATAAACCAAGACATGAACATAAATATACAAAATAGAGAGAGGAAGAAAAGAGAAAACTTATGCTTGATTGAATTGAAGATCGAATCCACAAGGTTGAATAAAAAATACTCTTCTATTCTAACCTAATTACCCTAATTTATTCCCCCTAATGGGGTTTAAGAGTGGAAGGAGGAAGCCTTAATCGCCTCTTCCTAAAAAACCTCCAAAGGATCCCCCTAATAGGAAGTTTAAAAGCGACTGTTATCGCGAAAACTAGGGAGTGGCATAGTCATACCACCTGGCACGGGGTGCCCATGTCACCACAGCATGATCACGCCATCTGGCACAAGGCCCCTATGCTAAATCTTTGGTTCAGCAGAAACTCTCCCCACTGCTTCTCTCTTGGTTCCCAGGGCTTCTTACACCTCTGTTCTTCATTGTAATTCATTTCAAAGCTATCCTTTCTATCAAAACCAAGAGATTTCTCCTAAAAGCAAGACAAATAACTTTGTAAGCATAATTGGATCAAAGGAAGTAAATTTCATCCTTTATCACCTAAATTTGACATAAAAATAATGAGAAACCGGGATCAAATGGGAGCTAAAATGAGGTAAAATAACGGTTTATCAGCTGGCCTAATTTTGCATTCATTTCTGCTTGTTGTTTATCATTAAAGTCCTTTGTGAGCCTCTTCACTCTACTCTTGTATATATTTTCTTCATTGTTGATGATCTCATAGCAGTACTGTGCTCACATTACATCACACAAATTTTTATCCTGCAAACGAAACAAAAAGGAAACAAATCATTAATAAATGTTGTACTTATTTCAAGATATTCTTGTAGAGAAAATATTTTTGGTAGTCTTACTTCATTTTTTCTTAAAATTGCAATCCTATTTATCTGCTTGGCCAAAGTAAGACTCGATGTGCCTTATGCAGAATATTCCATAGTCAGTGACATTATCTGTTGTTCTCCATGGCATTATCATTTGCACTGGTTTCATCTTCTTCATAATTTCCTGTTTGGGGTGGCTAACACTGTCCTGAAGAAATTTGCCAAAAGCTCTTGCTTGTGTACAACCAACAATTTTGTTCAACTCACTGGAATTATTTAATAGCTCACCAAATATCTGTGTTAGGTCAATAAGTAATATTTTGTCAATGATTAGGTCTTAGCACACTACATATGTGTCTTAGCTCACCAAATATGTGTGTTAGCTCACCAAAAATATGTGCTAGCTCATAAAATTCATCATCTCACCAAATATGTGTGTTGATTTGTTGTAAATTAAATGAATAAGTGAACATTTGAACTACCACTAATAGATGTGCTTCTCCATATCTGGTTTTGTATGGAGCAGTTATGTGCATGTTGTCCATAATGTCAAGCCTTTTCTCCTTTAAATCAAAGCAGAAGATAAAGAAGTGCTTCTTGTGACATACCAGGGAGAACACCTTCAAATTGGAAGATGAATAATATTAGATAATGTGGTAGTGTAATACAATAAAAATGTATTAGATTAATGAATACTAGTTGTAATTGTTTTGCTGATATCCATTTGTCACATCTATGGAATTCTCTCTCAAAACGTGTTTCAAAATCAATGTACCTTGCCTCTTCTGATTTACTATATTTATCAAGGGATCCAAGGTTGACTGCATTTTTGTAGCAGTATTAGGTGTTTGATCATTTGTATTTGTGAAAAAAAAATAAGTATATATTTACCATTGCACCAACTGTGTAAAAAATCTTCTTGGAGAGCCGTCACTTCTTTTTCTCTAAGTTGTTGTGGATAACAGCCCAGACATTGATCACATGTGCATCAATGTATTCCCTTGGACACATGGTTGACATGTGATACTGATTTACAACATGTATTTCGATGTCAAACAATTCTTCACTGATTTTGTAAGAAAAGGAAAAAAAACTATAAGGATATATTCATTATAATTTCAATGTTTGTAAGTGTTTTTTATCTGGTAGTTTTCTGCTTACTTTGAATCAAGGTCCTCTAATAGTTGGAATCCATAATTAGCGATGGTCTTCTCTTAGGCTGACAACTCCCCTGTAATCTTTGTTATTCTCTGTATAAAAGGAGAGCAGAAGGGTTCTATTATTGGCCCTTTCTCTCTCATCAGTTGATGTATTGCCTTCTTGGTGTGCTCTTCTTCTGCAAAAGTTTATATCAGAGTTAATGATAATATAGCTCACCGAATACATCACATGGGTGAGTGCTCACTAAAATAAAGGTTCTGCTCACTAAAATATTTGTTCTGCTCACTAAATAGAGATTGTGGCTCACCACTCACTAAACTATATGTTCTGCTCACTAACGTGTATGTTCTACTCACTCACACATGTGTTCTACTCACTAACATATATGTTTTGCTCACCAAGTTATACTTTCTACTCACTAAAGTTTAACTTATACTCACTAATAGTGCACACTAGCTCACTAAAAAAAATAAAATAAAATAATTCACTACCAACAAGGTCCTCTTTGCTTGTTCCTAGAGCCATCTAAAAGTGATGTGTGCCCACAAGATGTGTCATTCTAGCTCATTATAACATGAAATTGTCATTTATGAATAACTTGCCTATAACTCACTAAAAAGTATGTTCTACTCACTGAAAGTAACAGTCTGCTCACTGAAAATCCTTACCAGTTTTATGTGTTGTTTTCTTTTACCATCTTCTCTGCCAGGAGATTTTTGCTTTGGATGCTTTCCTTCAGTTATTATCTACCTTTCTTGTTGCTTTGTTTGTGTTTCTAATAATAGTGGTGGTGGTGGTGGTGTTTCAGGTGATTCATGTAGTGGCTGTGTTTCAAAAGTTTGTGATGGGTGTTATGGTGGGGAGGGTGGTGGTGTTTGTAGTGTCTATGTGGGAAGGGGGTGGTGTCTGAAGTATTTGTTTAGGGGAGGGTGGTGGTATCTGATGTGTCTGTGTAGGGGGGAGGGTGGTGGTGTTTGATGTGTTTTTACTGGGGGAAGGGTGGTGGTGTCTGATGTGCCTCTGTAGGGGGAAAAGGTGGTGGTGCCTAATCTGTTTTTACAGGAGGGAGGATGGTGGTGTCTGAAGTGTTGCTGGTGGTGCTGGTGTTAGAGGAGCTGAGCTTTGGATATCGTCAATTAACTTAAAACTCGGCATGTCATTGCCCCCTTGCCTTGATGCAGGACTTTTGCATCCTACACTTTTGACTTTCTGGCTGCTGGTCTTTTGTTGCCTTATAAAAGCATTCTCTAATTCTGTTATCGCCTTGAGTATAGCAGCTCTATTCCACCATTCATCATCTTGACTAGATGGTGGTATCTCAGGACTTTCATCCCCTTTTTCTTTGTATGCCATTGGTGTGGATTTTGAGATTTGAGCCGCACAGTGTGAAGAGAACATGCTTATTGCCACATCTCTTATTTTCTTTAGTGCTTCATTGTTTTGGTACCTTTTTGACAAGTAGTCTAAAGGTTTTGTACCTCTTGAATCCACTCACTAAAGCCTTCATCACTTCAGCCATTTCTTCCATATCTTGCTGTATGTGGACATCATTCAAGTATTGTAAGATGTTAGATAGATGTTTGTTTAAATTCTTTCATTCTGCTTAATTACTATAAATGAATTAAATGATACCTCTAACTCTGATGTTTCATCATTTTATGAAAACATCTTTGGCTTTTCTTCCTCTTGTGGATGAGATTCTCTGGCTTGTTCAGCATGCTCTTCTATGTTTATTTGTATTGGAGGCTCCACTCTGCGCTTTCCAAAGCCTTTCGTCACTTCTTTTGCACCAACTTGATTAGCCCTTCTCTCTTCTTTCACTCTTTCCCTTAGCTTTTCTATTATCTAGCCTTTAATTATTGGGAATTGCCTCTCAACAGTCCTTCTTGTGAGGAGAACTCTATCAAGATATAGCATTTGCAAGAGAAATGTTCTTGTAATCAATTCTATATAGCTCACCGAAAATGAATCTATGCTCACTAAAATATAGTTCCTGCTCACCAAAAATGTACACTAGCTCACTAACATAAAGTAATGTTCTATAAAAATAATTCATATTTGGCTCACTAAAATTGTTAATATAGATAAATGTAACAGACAATTGTCAGCTATGAACAAGTCATTTATAGCTCACCAAAACTGAACTTTTGCTTACTAAAAGATATGTTATGCTCACTAAGATATATGCTTTGCTCACTAAAAATAGTGCTCTGCTCCCTAAACATTTTGTTCTGCTCGCTAAAATATATAGTAGCTCACTAATATAAAGTAATGTTCTGTAACAATAATTCCTATATGTATGTGGGGTACGTGATCTGTGCTTACTAAAATGGTCATTATAGATCAATGTAATAGACAATTATCACTTATGAACAAGTTCTTTATAGCTCACCAAAATATTGTTGTGCTCACTAAAATATATGTTCTACTCACTAAAATGTATGTTTTGCTCACTAAAGTGTATGGTCTGCTCACTATGATATATGTTCAGCTCATTGAAAATATTGTTTTGCTCACTAAGTATATATGTTCAGCTCATTAAAAGTGACGTTGTGCTCACTGAAAACATAATATTCTGATAGATTAGAAGGAACTTACTATCAAGAAGAGAATAGGCCTATCAAAGTTTGAAGCCCTCTTTTAGACATATTCACACAATCTATCAATGGTGTACTGACACCAATCAATTATTGGTACGTCTTCAACATTAGCAACATTCTTGGCAAAATAGGGTGCACAATTTACATTCTTCGAATCATTGAAAAAGCAAGAGACCATGTACAACACAAAGTTTCTCTTGAAACTTTCTCCTGCATCAGTCTGGCTCAGTATGTATTGTGGCATTTGGCTGAGCTTAGGGGTCCCACCTTGTAAATTCCACTCCTTTCTTCATGCTGAGAGGACTTCATCGTATTTGGCATCCTTTGGATTTTTTCCATAAAACTCCCCAACCCTCCTTCCACCAATGGGGAGTGCCAATATGAGATGTACCTCCATTGGTGTAATCTCAATCTTCTTGTCAGGTGATATATACAAGGTAACTGAGTATGGGTCAAAGCTATCTACAAGCCATTTGCATAAATCCCTCAGCAATTCATTTACTTGTAAATGGAGGAATTCTCCAAGCCCCATATCTCTTATTGCCTGTCTTTGTGCCTCTCTAAATTTGTCAATCATTGCAACAAACCCCGCTGGTGACATTCTGGTCTAAAAGTTCTTTTTGGGTTTTGTGTTTGCCTCTTCAGGTTTTGACACAGATTGCACAGACTTGGGGTCTTGAACATGGATGGTAGCACTGACTCTTCTGGACAACCTGCCTTTCCTTATCAGCTTGTGCCTTAGCAGACTGTTTTCACCTCACTTGCATTTGCTTTGGTCTGGGCTTTGATGCTTGTTTTATCTTTTTTATTCTCTTCACCAACACTTCATCGTCAGAGTCAGATTCATCATCATGCCCAGAGGGAGGCATTTTGTAAGTGGTGTCCTCTACAGTGTCCTCTGTTTCCTCTGCAAGTTATCGATGAATGTCGGTGATTGTTTTTTCTGAGCTTTCTTAGACAATATTTTTGGTAACATTGGGGGATTCTCTGCTCTGGATGCTTCTTTCCCCCTTTTATTCTTCTCTATTGCCAATCTTCTCTTGTGCATCATTTTTCTTTGACTCCTTTTTCCTTTTTTCTAGCACCACCTTTTGTTTTTCCCTGCTGTGAGAGTGTTTTGTTGAGGTGGTTCTCTTGTTTTTTGTTGATATTATTCTCCCTTTTCCTGTTGAGTAGCCTGTGATTCTTCCATAGCATACATAGTTTGTTTTTCTAGCAACATTTTTATTTTTCCCTTAATGTGGGAGCTTGGATTTGTTCATCTTCTGAACTTATTGGACTGCTGCAAATATTTCTATTCTTCCTACCTTTTTGTTTCACCCCTTTTTTCTTTACAGTAGTACTTAATGAGCTAGTTTTCCCTTCAGATATTTTGTCCCTTGGTGTAGACAGGTTTTCCTGCTCCTTTTCAAGCTGTGGAGTGTGATTGATTGAGCTTCTGTGCTTACTTCGTGTGCAGCTATACATAGTACTTTGTATAATTGAACGAGATGTATAACTTAATAAATATGCAATGTTTAATCTAATCAGGAGCTCTCTATATATATTTCAGCTCACTAAAAGAAAGTATCTGCTCACTAGAATTACAGTTCAGCTCACTATAATAAGCTGTCTGCTCACTAGAATTATAATTCAGCTCACTAAATATTGTTGTCTGCTCACTGTAAATGTAGTTCAGCTCACTAAATATAATTACAGATGTGTAGTTTACTAGGTGTTTAAAATTTGAGATTAACTCACAAGATATAGGAACTAGTACAGCAAAAGGGATTGGAATGCTTAACTCTGCATATTTCAACTCACAAAAATAAACTGTCTGCTCACTAGAACTGCAGTTCAGCTCACTAAATATAGTTGTCTGCTCACTACAATTGCAGTTCAGCTCACTAAACATAGTTGTTCCCTCAATACAAATGCAGTTCAGCTCACTAAATATAATTGTAGATGTATAGGTTACTAGGTGTTTAAAATATGAGATTAATTCACTAGATATGGGAACTAGTACACCAAAAGGGATTGGAATGCTTAACTGTACATGGTGGTACATCATAACAATAAAGAAGATGAATTTCCATACTACTCACTAGACATATGTAATAGCTCACCAAAGCATAGGTTATGGCTCAGTAATTGGCAGCAATTAACCCAGAATATAATGCACAGCTGCTTTGAATACAATTTCTCCTCCTCACTAAATATGTAATTTAGATCATTACATATAAACTTACATAATGTAAACGTACCTTGGCTTGAATTATGAGTAATATTCACTTGCATTCCTTGGTTTGTTTCATTTGTTTTATTTTGATCCTTTAGGCTTCAATAAAAAAGAAAAATATAATTTAGTGTAATGAACTATACTTTGTGTGTTTGGATATATTTGAAGTGTAATTACCTGAAGTTCACTAGATCAGAAGGGATGTTCTGAACAACTTGCATAATTATATCTTGAGGGCTTGTGCTTCACCCTTCTATCTTCGATCTATCAAATAGTATTATATGTAACGTTAATATTAAAATATACGTGATAGCACACTGGAATAAAAGTTGCAGTTCACTAAAATAATATCATGGCTAACTACACTATAAGATACAACTCAATATATATGTGACATAGTATTTAAAAAGAGATTGGAGTTCTAGACTACACACTAGAATGTATGATACCACTTACTAAATTCAAGGGATGACACACTAGGATGTAAAGTACAGCTCACTATATTATAAGGCATAACTCATTATAGCATGCATATGTTGACAGCTACTAGAATATAATTTATAGCTCACTGAATTCTAGTCATGGCTCACTAAATTCAAGCCATAGCTCACTACATTATAAGGCACAACTCACTATATGATGCATATGTTGGCAGGCATTAGAATATAATTTACAGCTCACTAAGGGCATGTTCGTTTTCAGCATTTTGGAAGAGCTATTAGTAGGTTGGAGCAAGTAGCAGTAGGTTGAAGCAGTTTGGAGCAGGTTTGACTAGCCGTTAGCAGGTAGGAGCGGGTAGGAGCACGTAGGAATAGGTTGGAGCAGGTTGGAGCATTTTGGAGCCTTTTTGTTATGATTCTTCTAATATTATGATTATCAACGATAATTTATGTTAAATACATCACATCTTTGTAACAATTACTTTATAATAGATTTACAAAAATAATGTAATTGAAAAGTTAAATGTCATCGTAATACATTACCAAAACGTTAGTTTATGATAACCATATGCCTTTCTTTATAACTAAAATTAGCATAAATTGTAATTATTGTTTCTCGATGTTGAATCATATTAGCTATTGCATCTCTACATTCATTCATTGCTTGCTTGTTTCGCGCATCATACAACCCAATGTTGGGGATAGTTGTAATGTTTGTTGGCATTGGTAAAATTAGTATCCCTTTTTCATGCATTTGGATGAAGTTGTGTAATGCGCAACATGATATAATTATATCAATTTGTCATTCTCTGCTCACTTGAGGTATTCTGTCTTTTAAGATCTTCCAAGTGTTCTTTAATACTCCAAATGTTCTCTTGATGAGGTTAGAGCAGGGAGGACGGGTTAGAGCAGGTTGGAGTAGGTTTGAGCAGGTTGAAGTAGATTTGACTAGCGGGTAGGAGATTTGAGCAAATTGGAGCAGCTTAGAGCAGGTTGGAGCAGGTAGCAAGTGCAAAATGCTGAAAATGAACTGACCCTAAATTGTAGCAATGGCTCACTAGCTTTAAGACATTGCTCACTACAATATAAGGCATAGCTCACTATAGCATGCATTTGTTGACAACCATTAGAATATAATTTACAGCTCACTAAATTGTAATCGTGGCTCACTAAATTCAAGCCATAGCTCACTATAATATAATGTACAACTCACTATAGGATGCACATGTTGACAGCTACTAGAATATAATTTACAGCTCACTAAATTCTAGTCATGGCTCACTAAATTCAAGCCATAGCTCACTATAATATAAGACACAACTCACTATAGCATGCATATGTTAATATCCACTAGAGTATAATTTACAGCTCACTAAATTGTAGTCATGGCTCACTAAGGTCAAGCCATAGCTCACTACAATATAAGTTACAACTCGTAATACAGCAAAATCAGAAGAGGCAAGGTAAAAGTGTTTTGCATGGTATTAATCAACATCAAATTAAGTGTTTTCTTACGAATGTGCTGATAGAATCAGGTATTCATGGTTACTACTCATTGATTATGCACTCTGGCTCACTAATATTAGGTTTAAGGTTTTCAACGTACCTTTTTTGAGCAGTGTCTGATTCATCACTAGTAGATGTCTTCTTTGCTGCTGCTGAATGGTAAAGTTTCCATCTGCAAACATTGCAAAAGCGAGATTATGAGAGCGCAATTTTCTTAAAATCTAGAATGCCAAGCGCATTCATTGTTTTGTTTCGAACACGCAAATAAATTTCGTTTGTTGCTAAAACTTACATCAAAATGTTTGATTCAAGTGTTAGTGATGATTTTTCAAAGATCTATTGGTAGAATCCATGAGCAAATGCAGCACAATTTTGCTAAATCGAGCACGAATGTGAGTGGTTTTGGAGAGAGAGACTGAGTGGAAGTTCGTGGGGTGTTTCTATTTTGAACGAACGGGTTATGAGTGCTTTTTTATTTTTATATATTTTTTTGCAGCGGTTTTCTTTATTTGTGTATGTGGCACACCAGTTGGACAATTGTGGGCCCGGTTGTACATTTGCAATTATACAACTGGGTGGACCATATACTAACTGCATTACGCTCATAAATATAGTAGCAATAAAGAATGAAAATTACCCTCTCATCCTTAATCCTCTATTATACTATGTCCCTTTACAATGTCCTCTATTTATCTAGGAACCACGAATGCCCTTCATGTCTTCACGTATTCATGTCCGACATGTATCGGACATCGACACTCTAGGATACTCTTCAGACACTTTCAAAACATGCCAACCATATAGATGGCATGAAGCAATTGGGCTTTGTTACTGAGTGTTGGCCGAAGTAACGGTCACATTAATTATCCTTTTAATTGCGTAGTTACAAGATGGTTAATTACATATCAATCATGCCCATTAAACCCTTATTTGTAGTTTCAGCTAAGTGTTATAAAATAAGAGGTATAGTGACTAATTTGGTGTAAGGACAGAAAGAAAAAATAAACAGCATCCCTAATTCTGTCTTCCCTCTTCTCACGCTAACCTCATCATCGTTCTGGTACGTATTTAGGGCGTAACAACTATGATGACTGTAGTAGCTACTGTCGGTCCTAGTTCAACAATTCGTGGGTGATTCTCAAGCAACAAGATCTTTGCTTCCACATTACGAAGGTACGTCCTTATTATCCAACAGTGCCATCACAGGCATTGTTGCTTGGTTTTGACCTCGATTGAATCGACCATGGTTATATGTATGATTAGTTCGTTCCATATTGTCAATTATGAGAAATTGAATCAGTCAATACATGCTCCTATGTTGTATGAACTCTAAAAGGCATAATCTTGTATACCACTAAGTATGATTATACTAACTCAAATTTATAGTTTTGTTCTATCTTATGTAATCATTTGAACCCAGATTTCAAGGTTAGTTCATGCAACTTTACAATTTTGAAAGCATATTTGCCTTCATGCTCGTTCAAGTTTTGTTCTTGAAATAAATCATATCTACTACATCCCAAGCATGAACCCTAATCCTGAGTGTCTCTACTACAAGAACTCCCCTTGGCCAGGCAAGATCTAACGCCCTGACCATGCTAGACCCACCATGCCTCTATGGCAACGGAGGCATTAGTCTTAACTAGGCCTTAGTGGTCTAAGCGGGATAGCCCCCTCACCCTCACTGGAATAATAATAAAAAAAGGTGGAATATATGTATCTAACCCATCAGAGCCGCCACGAAGGGGTGGCAAGTGTACGACACGCTATCGATGAAGTTAGTGTTGGACTGCCTTCTTCTTCCTTTGCCCTCCCAAATCACCGATCTACATGAATCAAGCCTGAAATCATGAAAACCACCACCAACGCACGCGCGTGTATCACATGCCGTTGCCTAAATGGCCTGTTGATCGCATGGGTGGCGCCACTGGACTCGGCTTTGGCTAATCTATAGCATGGCGGGAACAATTTTTCCAGATGGTGGCATGAAGCTTGATTTGCGATGACAGATAAGGCCAATGTCATCCTTTCAGAGTTGAAAATGGAGGTCAGGTCTCTTGATAGTAGCGGCTGTCTGAGAGAACCGTGAGCCAGAGTAGTCAGTGGAGGCGACACGAGTTGCACGATAGAGCCCAGATACTCCACTTTTCTGAGCCCGAGAGAGTGAAAGGAGAGGCAGTAAGAGTGAAAGGGCAGAGATACTTCCATTTTTGGGGATAGAGAGAACATCGAGAATTTAGAGAGAGAGCCTGAGGTTTTTAAGTGTAGAGAGAGATAGAATGGCCTGGCCCCGTATCAACGTACCCGTGAGTCCAAGAGTTAATAAAAGGGGGAGGAGGAGCTCTCTGGTGTCATTAGGGTTTTTATTCAAATGGTTTTTGTGATTATGGTTTTGCTATAAAATAATTATCAAGATTATTAGTTATTACCTAATTTCAAGTTGAATTATGATTTTTTACAAGTTGACATGGTTCATACAATTAGTTCATCAGTTGAATTAAGATTTTGAATTAATGTTAATTTGGAATGCATAAACTCGTTACAAAAAAATTAATATGTCTAATGTTGTATATAAATTTATTTTATATATGCATCAACTTGAAATTTTCATGCTAAGCGACTCATAACTAATGGATTGGATTGAAGTTGTATGAATTTGTTTCATATATAAAATTATTATTTATTTTGTAAATTTGTTTTACTCAAATTTGCAAATATCTATGTGATATTTAGATTAATTTTAATCCCCCCTGGTCTATAAATGAATATGTTTCATAAGTTATGTTTTATAAATTATATTATACAAAAATGTTTTATATAATATTTAGTTACATGAATATGTTTCACGGTAATCTTTTTATTTAATAATTTTACATAAATAGGCTTTGTGCAAATACATGAGTAGTTGTGAATCAGTTGATTGTTCTACTATTACTCTAACTAACAAAGACGTTTCATGAAGTTTCACATGAATAAGTTTCATACCATTATTTGGATATATATGGTATTTGTTTCATGGAATTTAAACTAGCAATATTATATGAATGTGTTTTATATAGTTTGGGAGTTTTATTTTGAATTCATTTCATTCAAAATTTAAATATTATATGGATATATTATATATAATTACTTGCAAATTGCGATTAATATTTGGATATGTTTCATTTTACAAATTATATTGCATTCAATTACGCGAATATGTTTTATGTCAATCACCAATTAGTAGCGTTTTATAAATGTGTTTTATATATATACAAACTATATGAGTTGTGGTAAATTTGCTTATTTTTTTAGCCCTTTTTCCTTGCCCAATTTACCAATATGAATTCGTTTCGTGTTTCCTACTAATTACGTAAATTAGCAGTATTTTATAAATTCGTTTCATGAAATCTAAATTTATAAAATTATGAATGTGTTTTATAATTTACGAGTGACATTTGAGTAAGATTCATATTATATACAATTACATAAATGTATTTTATATAATGTTCTTTGGGCTTTAATGAACTTCTTTAGTAACATGTTATTATTAGTATATGTTTCACAATTAAGATTCATTTTATTATATAAATACATTTTATATAATAATATCAATTTTATGGTTGATATAACAATGATAGAATTTTAAATGACATATTAGTAGTTATATAAATTTGTTTTATGAAATGATATAAGTTCATGTAAATTTGTTTTACATGATTAAACTGAATATCTTTGTGATATTTCTAAAGTGTGAATTAGTTTAACCAAAATATTTTCCATAAATTTTGTTTTGTGGAACACTGTGATAATTAATTATAGAAATTTCTAATTCATGTTTGTAAGTGATGATTATAAGCTTAGCGAAATTTTCGATCATGTAACATGAATTGTGGAGTTTTTGATAATTTATTTATTTAAAAATATGCCTACTATCCATCTTTTAAATATCTACTTCTAGATATGGTATTTAAAAAATGATTGGTAATTTGTTTGCCAATGAAGAACTTGATAGTGCTAACTATGACAAAAAGCGCCAGAAGATTCAGTTTCTTTTGAACAAGCATGAAGCGTTAGAATTCTAGGTCTCGTAGAATGGAAAAGATGGTTTTGCTAATAAGCAGTATCATGAAAACTTAAAGGCATACCAAAAATGGTTCGAGTATGGATCGATTAATATGCTATACTATGTTGTATTGCATCAATGATGATTTGGTGGGGGGATTATAAGTTGTCCCACTGTTGAGTACATATGGGATTAGCTTACCATCATGTTCATCCTCACTCATTTCCTCTTAAAGTTCGGGACCCAAGTTGGTATTAGAAAAGGAAAAAAAAGGCTAAGGGGAATAAAGAGACGCATATAGCATATGTGAAGTGCTATAGCTATGAAAACAAGGAACCCTATGCACGGGATTGTCCGGAGCTGATTAAAGTACCTTCTTTCACAGTTGCTCTTAAATAATATATGTGCTCCCAAGAGTTGGTTGCCAACTATGATCCCTAGTGGATTGTAAACATGGGAGCAACCAAGCACATAGTTTAGAATTGAGTTGATTTTGTGAACTTTTATCGCTACCCGGTGGGTTCACAAATTATCATTTTAGGTAACGATGATGAAGAAAATGTCTTAAATTAAGGACATATCATCTGAAACTCCGTGAAGGGACTACTTTCTTCTTCTTGGTGTGATGTTCTCTTGTCTCTTTTGTTTCTGAGATTAGTTTTCTCTTCAATTTTCATCTAGATGTCTTTTTTTGGCCATGCCACATTAAAAGGTGTTTTTGATGTTTTGGATGAAGTAGAACATCTTTTTATCTTTGCCTCATTTTCGACTTTGTTTTGAGCAATGCTTAACAAACTAACTAAACATGATCCGTTAAGACTGACTCATTGGGGTTAAGTTGCTTATGTGTGAGTCAAGTTTAGTTAGCAAAGCAATTATAAAGTCTTTCAGTAAGGCTTCGAGGACATCGAATCCCTTAGAGTTCATTCACTCTAGACATCTGCAGGCCCATGAATGTGAAAGCACATCATGGAGCTATATATTATTTGTGATATAGGTATGTGTACCTATTATCTCATCGCTATTAAGTAGTTGATGTGTTCACACACTTTATAGTGATAGTAGGACTTAGTTGGAATGAAATATTAGAACTTTTCAAACCAATTGAGATCATGAATATCCTCTTCGTGAAATGAATTCCTGCGATGCCGATTTTCTTAAGGATGAGTTCCTAAGCATTTGGTGAGATTTGAAAAGGATCTTAAATTGTATGAGTTACGACAAGACCTTCAACAATCTCTTGATGAGGGGGAGGATTTGAATTCTCACTAAGTCACCGAGGATGGTACATCTTCCTTATTTGATAGGAACGGTGAAGGTTTGTCTGTTAAGGACAATGAGATCAGCTTGAGAACCTCAATCTCTTATTTCTAAACATGCAGTTAGTCCACACGTTTAGGATCCCACCTCTAATGGATAGCGGGAGTAATTCTCTCCATGCTTCGGGATCCATACCTCTTAGAGAAAGGGGGAGGGATTTGTCATACCATACCTCTTAGCGAAAGGGGGAGGGATTTCTGACCTAAGCTGACAATTAATAAAGGTCCTATGATCCAAAGGAGTGGGCATAGAAGAATTCCTCAATAACATTTCTAAGTTGAAGAGAGAATATTCTTAAGCACTTCCTTGGAAGTTGAAAAACCTATCGCTTATTAAGAGGTGATTGGTTCACTAAATCAAAAATAGTGGATGCATTCTATGAGCGGTGAGATGGATTCAATGGCAAGAAAAAGATTTGGGAACTCATTGATCATCCACTCCGATGCAAGTCTATCGAAAACATCAGGTAGATGGCTTAATCGATAAGTTTAGGCTTGGCTACTCCTAGCCTGGCCTGGTTGCCCATTTGAAATTTGAGTTGTTCGAAATGGGCTTAAAGACTGCTTTCCTTAATGGTAATTGTAAGGAAGAGATTTATATGGACTAACCCATTGGTTTGCTGTCAAGGGACAAGAGGACAAGGTATGTCATCTTAAAAGGTCTATATATGATCTTAAGCAATCTTCCAGATCATAGTACTTTAGATTCCATAAAGCCATAATTTAGTTTGGCTTATCTATGGTTTCAGAAGACCATCATATGTATGTTAAAAAGATCAACATGGGGGATTATGTTTCTTACCCTGTATGTTGATGACATATTGCTGGCTGGAAACAACTTAGAGATGATTGAAGCTACTAAAAGTGGTAGTCCTATGTCTTTGAGATGCAGGACAAGGGTGAAGCTAGGTATGCCTTAGGAGTGGAAATAATTCAAAACCATCCCAGGAAGCATATATCAAAAGGGTCTTGGAATGATTTTAAATGTATAATTTGAAACTAGTTGAGAAGGGTCTAACATTGAGTCTCGACCAATGCCCTAAAACAGATGATGAAATGGACAATGTCCCTTACGTTAGTGTCGTAGGAAGCTAAATGTAAGCCATGTTATGTACATGACCTAACATTTGCTTTGCGGTTGGTTTGATAAGCTGTTGTCAAAGTAACCCGGTACTTGCTGATGGCAAGCCGTCAAGAGAGTCAAGCTACCTTTGTAGTACAACTAACTTAGTCTCATGTTATCAAGGGGAGGCTTCCAGTTAAGAGGATATTCAAATCGATTAGGATGGTGATCCGGATGAGCTTAGGTTAACCTCAGGGCATGCCTTCATCCTAGGTGGGAAACCACGTCATGGTGCAGTAAGAAGCAAAACTACACAATAGTGTCCGTATGGGGGTTGATTGTGTATCTTGTTACCACAGAGACAAAAAGCATTGCCATTAAGTATATATATACACTAACAAGGTGATTATGTTCCCTTGACTAAACCTATTCCTAATGATGCATTCAAAGCTTATTTGTTGTGTCTAAGAAGTCATAAAGTTTAGTTCTTTGATGTATCTTATTATGTGGACATGTTTCTTATGTAAATGAGCAAAATGCTCATGCTTTATTGTTCGTTAGGAATATTAAAATGTCACAGGTTTTTGATTAGCCTCCTCACACAGGCAATTACCCTAACGCTTGAGTAGCGGGCAGGATGAGATTGAATCATATTAGCACTAGGTGTGTAGTATTGATTACTCACACTATGAGTAAAATGAATATAGTCGCCTTCATGAGTCTAAGATGAGATTCAAGTATGAAATAAGATTTCATGTTGCGGCCTTAAAAGCCAAATCTTTAATGTCAAGATTAACATTCAGTATGTTGATCTAACGGCTTAGGTTAGATTGCTGGTTGGAAATCTAGACTGGTGATTTGTATGGAATAAAGAGCGATGACCTAGCTGAGTGGAGTTTGTCCTGACACACATCTCATACTGTATGCGCTTATAAGACGACTCATACATGGAGTGATAGTTAGACCTAACAAATGGGTCATTCAGCTCAGGTACGGGTCAGGTCAAGTTTGGATAAGGTCGTCTTCAGGTTAAGTTACATTTTGGGTCATTTCGATTTGGGTTGACTATGGTTTGGTACGGGTTGATTTTGGGTCAACCAATTTTTGGCAAAATATGCTCGTCATGCCAAAACAAGCAGCTTTGTAGAAAATTTCGAGTCGGGTATGATTGGGTTTGGGTCAATTCAGGTTTCGGATCCACTTTCAGGTGAGCATATTTTGGATGTCAGGTTGGGTATGGGTCTAGGTCGTTCGGTTTGGGTTTCGGGTCTCGGTTAACTTTTACTAGGTCTAGTGACAGTTGACTTTCTATCTTTTGTCAATGTGTGACCCTATCGATGATGTCCCTTTGACTTAGAGCTATGATATGAAGTCGAAGTTTGATGATGGTACCTTAATGTGTCTCTTAAGGATCATGATGTCTACGGTTCAGTAAGAACACGTTAGGAAAGCAGTCAAGATAAGATAAAATTTCATGAGTGTTTAAGAAAAAATTTATCTATCATCACCATATTAGCTCGGGCGATTATATTGAGTATATAATTATATGATATATCATATGACATAAAGGGAATATGTATACCGCTGGTGATGTTAAGGATGATTTGGAGTACCGTATTTCGTAAAAGTGATATGTTAGTTAGATGGTGACTTAATATAACATTATTGGTAACTTTCTGGTTGAACGCCCCATTTCTAGTATGAGGTGTGAAGAGATCAATTGGGAGATAAAAGTATAACTTACGGTTTGTGTGAACGAAGGGAAGCTGTTGGCCGAAGTAATGGTCACATTAATTGTCCTATTAATAGGGTAGTTACAAGACCGTTAATTGCGTATTAATCATGCCCATTAAATCCTTATTTGCAGTTTCAGCTAAGTGCTATAAAATAAGGGGTATAGTGGCTAATTCAGTGTAGGGACAGATGCCGAAAATAAATAGCATCTCTAATTCTCTCTTCCCTCCTCTCATGGTAACCTCATCATCATTCGGGTATAGGTTTGGAGCAAGACAACTGTTCAACCAGAAATTATGATTTATTATCCAATAATTACTTAGAATAAATTGGTTTAATTAGAATTTTAATAATGTTTTTATCTAGTTTGTAGCAACTGGAAACACCTTAAAAAAAGTAAATAAGTTCGCTCGATGAAGTGTAAGGGTTAGATCAGATTGAAGAGGGCAAGAAAGAAGGAAAAAAAGGACCAGGCTAGGCGAGCCCAACGACCTAGAAACGCGGCCCATTTGTGGCCGGTCCACAGCTCCCCATCTTCTTCCCCTCCCCTTTGTTCCTCAGCGGGCCTGGCCTAGAAGCCCTCACATGAGCCTAAACCTGGCCTGCAGCTTCCCCTCCCCTTTTGCTTTCTTTTTTTTTTTCTTTACTTCTTTCCTTTTCGCGTGTGGGTTGGTCCAGCCATCGATAGACTCTCTTTCTCCCATGATCCAGCCCAGCTACTTTCACCTTTACTGAACGTGGCACGCATAGGGCACGTGAGTAGTCCCCTCCTTCATTTCTTCTTCTTCTTTGTTCCCCTGTAACCCATAACCCTGAGTAATAAAGCCCTGAGCTTGTTTAGCTTCTATAATAGAAAACTCTATTTATCTCCTCTTTCATCAATCAACCTATTAATTCCACCATCGGTTACTTAGCATCAATCATCAGTTTGCAGTTACGGTTTGAAGTTTTTCCTCCATTAATGTCATTAATGGGGGAAAAACAAAGGCTGCGTTTTGGGGCTTAAAATGAGGGGGTTGAAAGTAGAGAAGAGAGTAGAGAGTTTTTTTTTTTAATTTTATAATTTTCATATTCTTTTCACATTTTTAGCTTTCAAAACCAGTTTAGTGCCTTCAAGCTGTAATCGATTTGAGTTCTGTTCGAGTGAACTCTTAATATTAGATTTAAAGTCTTTAAAAAATTTAGTTTGAATTTCTCTGGGTTGTGCTCTGGTTCTAAGTGCATTGCCCAATCTTCACACGCTTAACAATATTCGTGTTGTTATTGCATCTGAAAATTTGGATTACATATACCCTGTAATTTTTGGAATTAAGTTTGCAATTTAAGCCTTGACAAAGTTATATTGGGTTGTTTATAGGTATTGATTCTAATAGTGTATTTATAAATTTAATAGGCAGTTAGGTAACTATGATGTGCTTCCTTTTGATTAGTACAATTATTTGTTGATATATTAGCTAGCTTAGTCCCTTTGATTCTAGATGTTATTATTGTTTATGGTAGATCTTTAGTTTTTTTCTTCTTTAGTTGAGACCAAATTCCATATTACATCCTAGCGAATCAACCCTAAAGTGTTATAACAAGTACCGTGCGCTTGCGGAAAGTTACAAGAAGTTTTTGGTGCCGTTGTCGGGGATGCTCTGTGAAATTCGGTTGCATCAAGTCGTAGTTTAGTTATTCAAGTCATTTGAGTCATTTTCATTTTAGTTTTATAATTGTGATTTTTGGTATTGATTGAGTTTTTGTTGTTTAGTTTGAGTAATTTAGTTTAGATTATTTTTGATTTTTGAATTAAGTTAGTATTTTGATTTTTATTTAGATCAGTTTTATTTTGGTTCTTAGAGGTTATTTACTGGTGAACAAGCAGTACTAACAAAATCTGGTTTATGTGCAGTAAAAGAGGCAGAACTGAACAGAAAAAAAAACATACAGCAACATTAGTGTAGTATTTTCATCATTTTCAGATTCTGTTCGAATTTTTCGTGACATTTCTAGTGTGATTTTTGTTCTGTTGATATTTTTTTGTGTAGTTTAGTAGAATTTTTAGAGTTCTGTGAATTTTCTGGAAATTTTGGGTCTATTTGAAATTTTCTGTGAATTTTGGAGCTAATATTTTGTTTGCAACATTTTGCACAGTTTAGGGACAGAAAAACTTCAAAAAAAAAATAAATATATATTCATATCCCTTGTGATTGTCTTGAATTTGTTGTGTATAGAATTATGATTTATGAGTTTTATTTTCTGTTTTAATTTTATTGTTAAATTTGACTTGTTTAGGTTTAGTTTATTTTCTACCTTCTTTTAGTTCATTTAAGTTTTTTGCTTATGTGATTTTCTAGGGTTGGATCACTTTCTGTTCTTATACTGTTCTTAGGTTTGATTCAATTACAAATTGATACCTCCAGTTTTAGGTAAACTATTTTTAAGGCATCTTAATTTAAGAATATATATTTGAAGTACCTTTGCTGTTGGAAAAACCATTAAACAGTGCTTTTTCGAGGTGATGACCTAACTTATTCGGTGTGTTGTTGGTAGGAAAAAGGGAAAATTTGTGGAATACCGATAATACCTTTTTTCGTTGGATAGAAAGAAAAAGTGGGCGTGGGGACCACAATGGTCAAAATAATGTTAATAAAGGCATTGTCTTTTGCTCGTTGAACCCATCTGCCTTCTCTCTCTCCTTTCTCGCATTGTAACTCACCTTTCTACACGTTCTTCCATTGAAGCAAGCCCTGTGAATGCAACTTTTTTTTTTTTAAAGTGTGAAATTTCAAATGCACACTCCCTGTTGTAACTGATAATTTATAAATGGTGTTTTTGTTTGTTGCACTCCATATCTCTCTACTTCCTATTCTAGATCTGGAGCATTTAAAAGTGGAGTTTACTTATTTTTTTGGTTGGAGAAATGGGAGTTATCTTATTACTAAATTTCGAAGGTTTGTTGTAGAAGTGGAAGGCGATAACTGAATTGAAGTTGAACCCTGAAGGTTATTGGAAATTATAATACAAAACTTAATGGAAATATTATAATTATGTTCTATTATAGTTTTTTAAGCAATTTGTGATAATTTAAAAGGTTTGAGAATAGAAGGCTCTTCATCATAAAGGAGCAATCTAGCGATTGATTATAAAGATGACGAAGCAATTTGTCAAAGATGCAATTGCGAATGTCTGAGGAAGGTCTCTCAATCAAGCCAAAATCTTGGAAGAATGCATTTCAAATGTTTGAGGTGCTACAAATTTCTGAAATGGGCAGCAAATTAAGGCCCTTAGGAGAGACAGATGGTAATTGACATAGATGAAGTGAGGAAGGAGCTTATAGAGATGAGGTTGACAATGAAGTTTATTGAGAAGGGTTAAATCTTAATTATAGTTTTTTGATTATGGTTATAGTGTTAATTGCCATAGTGGTGATGATGTAATGTACAGTCACTTTGATGCCTTGTTTTGGTGACAAAGTCCAAATATTAAGTGAATGAACAAATTATTGGAGCAACTTTTGAGTACCTGTTACATTAATACTTTCTCAAAATGCTAATAAGTGAAGAAATGAACAAGTGTTGATCAAGTCACACCAAACACAGCTTATAACATCTGAAAGGCATGAAGTGCTCGATGTTAATAGAGAACTTCCCTCAGTTACAACCAAAATATGAGGGATAAGCTTGTTAGTATCAGTTTATAATAAGTTTATAAAATCTGAAAGGTGAAATTAATAGTTGGCTGTTACATATTACAATAAGTTGTGCATTTTGCAAGCATAATAGAACAAGTTCACATAAAATAAAGCTTGGCTAGATTGGGTTGGCGGTGCAACTGTGGCTATTGATGTCCTAGCTGATGTCTTAGCTAATCTCCCAAGGGTGGCTCTATAGGACTTCCTTGGCCTTCTAACTAGTCTGCTACTAGTCTTCTTCTTCCTCTTGTATCTCTCCATTAGTCTGCCAGTGTCATCTCTAGGCCTTCCATAGGTCAAGCTGTTATGCCCCAGTTGTTTGCATTGCTTGCATCTTTTAGTGTTAGAGAAATGTCTAGTGGCTTGACCTTCAGCTTGTAGGACTTGGGACTATTATTGTGACTCTCTTCTATTATGCTTCTCTGGCCTTCCTCATTTCCTTAGCTCAAATGGTGGATCAAGTATAGGCAAGTTTGTTTCTCCCCACATGCATGGGTCAGAGATGGGATGAATGATATTGTCATATAGTTTTCTGTAATTTTCAGTAGAAAACCATGGAGCACAATAATTCTCTAGCTTCCCTTTCATCCTTAGAATGCATCTTGCACTATCTTTGTAAGGCAAGCTAGTTATTTGCCATCTCTTACAGTCACAAAACTGGTCCCTCAACTTCACTGTGAAGTTGGTGCGATCCTCAACAACATCAAATTCCCCTTTACCAGCATTAACAACACTCAGACAATTCTTAGACTCTTCTTCAATCAAGCTTAGTTTTTTTTCAACAAATGGTGTGACCTTCCCCTCCCAATAAGATGCATTCTAAAACTTTTTATAAAATCTGGCCCCCACAAGCTTTTTAATCTCTTGCAGTATAGTCAGCATTGGCTTTCCCCTACGTTTAGTAATTGCATTGTTAAAACTTTCCACAAAATTATTTATGTTATCATCAGATTTTAGTTTTACATTAAACTTAAACCTAGCCCAGTGCTCTAATGGTTCATTGTCCCTTAATCAATGATATGCTGCAGCCTCTTTCTTCTTAATCTTAGCCATGGCCTTTAAATGAACAAAAGAAGAGTATGTATTTGTAACAACGTAAAAGAAACAGTGGAACTATGCACCTTGTAATTGGAATGAGAGGGGGAGAAAGACACAGTCAGTACAAGTAGATTATGCACCTTGAAAGCTTTAATTTAATTTTCAGACAGATTGTTTCACTTACCAGGGCAGTTTGCAGCATAGTTCTTGTAGAATAGAGCACACATATCCTTCTTGATGCTTAGGGCATGAGATTTCTCAAAGCTTTGATGATGCCCTACCAGTCACATTAAGCAAATAGTTATGGGAACATGGTGTAGTTGGAGTTATTCTCTCTTACATAATAGACATTCACTTTTAAAAAAAAGTAAGTGTTATTACCTTGTGTCTATAAGACATAATGGTATAGTTGAGCTATTTTTCCTGGCATCAAGTGCACTTACAAGGTCTTCAAGAAAACAACTCCATTCCTCCTTATTTTTCTTATGGTTTAATCCTATAAGCTAAGAGAAACTTACCATTATTCCCATCCAAGCCTATGGCTGTCATGAGGACTCCCTTATATAGACCTGTGGAGTTGCATGCATCATTGTCAGCTAATACAGAGTATAATGAAGTAGATCAACTTAAATAGGTATGTAAATAGAGAGGCATGTGTATTATACCCTTTAAATGGCAGGCATCAATGCCAATTAAGGGTCTACAATGCTATTTGAAAGCTATTATGGCTGATCCAATGCAAATCTGACACTTCTTGAAAGTATGATTCCTTATAGGAGCTTGATCTATCCACTTGATGAAACAAAAGGACTTAGGATTCCTTATTTTGAACTCCTCCATATACTGTGCAAGTTTTTTGTACTCATTAATTTGTATTTTCGTAAGTTTCCTTGTCCTCCAAAGAGTGTGCTTTGGAACTCTCACCTTGTACTTTGTTATGATGATGTCCTCCATATTCTCAACAGTAGCATTTAGATTTGCCGTGTAATATGGCAGAAGGTGGGTTGCAACCCATCTTGAACTAACACTTTTGTTAGCTTCAGTCCTACCACAGATGTGCTTCCCTGAATGTCTCCTAATCATCTATGTACTCTTATCAACATGCACAGATGCATGTATTCTTCATGTGCATTCCATATTTGCACATTTTTGGGTGTACCGTCATTCCTAACCTTCCTCAAAAAAATCCCTCGCTACACATAGTAGTTCATCATAACTATTAGAAGGTCTTCTTTGCATGTAAATATGTCACCTTTTTTTAAATTCATACTCCTATCTCTATTTCTACCCCACAACCTGCATTATTTGAATACTTTTGCTATCTTACTTACAATCACATGACCCAAATTACCATCTGCATCCTCATAACCTAATGTCATCTTTTGCTCTATTTTAACCTCCAAAGCTAATTCATCAAATACCTCATTCTCATCTGACTCCTCATCTAATGATACCCCATCAAACTCCTCCAGCTCATCTCCTTTGAAGTCATTGTCGTCACTATCTGACTCTAAATCCTCATCTATTGGCTCCTCCACATTCTCATCAACATCACTATCAAACACATCTAACTAAGGAATTTATGGCTGACCCAATCTAACACATCAAAATCCTGAAATTCATCTAAGTCAATCCTTACTGCTGACAAATCTTACTCTAAGTAGATGAATGTTTGTGTATGATTGACCAAGATTTAGGGGCTCAACTATACTATCCTTTCTTCTTGTTGTTGTCACAGAAGAAGGTTCAGATTGCCTCTTCTTAGCTGCAATTAAGCTTGTTTGAGACCTTGTTAAGGGTCTTCTTAGGCTTACCACCAACTAGGATAAACCTTCAGTAGGTTGTGATGAGGAAGCTGTAGTGGGGACAGGTGCTTTACTTGTTGGGCTAGTTTGAGGCCTTATTAAGGGTCTTCTTGGGGTTAGCACCAATTGGGATAGACCTTTAATAGGTTGTGATGAGGAAGAAGGTGTAATAGGGACAGGTGCTTTAGTTGATAGAGTGGTTTTAGTAGGGCTGTTCATCGGTCCAGGACCGAATCAGACCGAACCGGGCCGGCCTAGACTGAAGATTGAGTTTTTGTAATATTTGGGACCATGGATCGGACTGATCCAACGTCGATTTGGACTGAGACCGGACCAGTCAAAATCGGACCGGACCTGGATGGGACAGATTTTGGATCGAGTCCAAGGTCCTGCATCCTGCTCGTGGGCTGGGGAATGGGTCGGTCTAACTGACTAGCTGACAACACTATAGTAATTGTTTAGTATGTTTTTATTTACTTGGGCCTGTGATATATCACTTATTTAGTTGGACAATTTGACTATTTCTTAAACTAATAAACCATTGTATCATTCAATCATTTCAATGATTTGAGAATTGGGATAATGGGATTAGAAGTTAATTACATAACCAAAACACAAATCTAAAGAAACTCTTAAAACAAAAGGTTTAATACATAACCAACTAGGCAAGAAAGTTAATTACATACCCAAAGTTTGAAGTGTTTTATCAAATATTCAAAGGTATTCAATCTTCAACCAATCAAGTGAATCAACCCATGAACCCAATGTGACTCCCAAACTTGAAGTTGAAACCAATATCTTGGATTTGGTGAAGAATTTCCTTGCAACATTGTAGTCTTCTCTCGAATGTTCAACTAATTGGTCAAGAAGTACATGAAATAAAATAAATAAAAGATCGAGTTAGTAAATATAAAAACAAACAACTAATCCATTAAAGATGAATAATTATGATAACAATAATATAATGTAAAAAAAACACAATAAAAAAAAGAAAAGTTACCTCACAATATTAAATGTTCAAACTATCACCAACATCAATCACATTATCCTTCAGACTCAATTTACCAAGATCTAAAATAAACACAACAAAAAGAACAAAAAATTAAAGTTAGAAAATGTAATCATATGAAGTAAATAAACAAAATTAAAAAAGGCATAGAAAATTAAATTATGCACTTATCAAGGTCCCGTAATTCATCGAAGTAGTCATCCATATCTAATCTATTACTTGGCCTAAGCTAATCTTATGCACATATAAGAGCTTGGACCATCTTTTGCACAATCAAACCGAACAAAATTCATAAGTTAACAAAAGATAAATAATGTATAAATTTATAATATAATACAAAAAAGTACACTAATTAAGTAAATTACCTTTGGGGATAAATAAGTTCTAAATGAATCAAGAGTACGTTCTCCTATACTGAATGCTGACTCCGATGCAACCGTTGAAGCAAAGATGGCCAATACATCATGAGCCATACAAGCAACCATAGGATATCTAGGACCATGTACTTTCCACCATCCCAACATATCATCCCCTACTTCATCCTCTTCAAGTCCCTTATTTAGGTACTTTTACAACTCAGGCTTAATGATTCCTCTTCCTCCATCTGGCCCCTTTAACTTCTTTCTTAATTGTTGTGCTTAAAAGGCAGCTCCACTAGATGTATCAACTTCTGGTTGTGCCCCACTACTTTGCCCACTTTGAGGAGCCAATGGCTTGTATAATTGCCAATACTCATCAAATAAAATTTCTAATTTCTCTCTCACTTTCAAAACTATAGCAGTACCTAGTACTTCTCCAAATAAATCACAAAGAGAGACCTCAAGACCCGCCAACTTGTACCTAGGATCAAAGATGGGAGCAATATACACTAAAGGGTTCATTTTCTTAGGTGTGCTATTGTACTTATCATATTTCATCCTCATCCTCTTAGCCATTTCTTTAAAGGTTGTGACCCTAGATCTAATCTCCTTGATTTCCTCACTTTCTTCATCATTAACATCAATGGTCTCAACAACTTCCTCCAATTGTTTCAACATAGTATAAATAGACACAATCTCAAAGAAAAGCAGGTTGGATGTCACATATGAAGTACCAGACAAATGCAAAGAAGCATTATGAAAAACCTCCAAAAAAACTAACAAGTGTTTAACTTATTTCCAATCATTAGAGTTAGGAGGTCTATCTGCATCATCATCTTTTGCTAACTCCATATTATAATAAGGGTCTCTTTTGCTATACTTCGTGAATGCATGCTCATACACTAAAGCAGTGCTAAGCATCTTATAAGTGGAGTTCCATCTAGTAGGGACATCAAGAGACAAAGAAGCCTTGCTCTCAATTTTTTCTGCAATTACACATTCTTGAAATCTTTACAACCTACTAGGAGATTGCCTAATAAACCTTACAGCAGCTTGAACATGCTTTACTGAGTTCCCAATAACCTTCAACCCATCCCATACGACCAAATTAAGTATGTTAGCATCACACCTAACATGTAAGAATTCCCCACCAGAGAAAAGAAAATGACCATGTCACTAAAACTCACTAATAAGGGCAGTACAAGCAGTGCTATTGCTCCTAGCATTATCAACAATAATAGTGAACAACTTAGATGCTAAGCCCCAATCCTCTAAATATTTTCCAAGAACAAGAGTAATATCATCACCTTTATAACTTGAAATTGTACAAAAATTTAATATTTTCTTATGCAATTTCCAATCATTATTAATAAAGTGGGCAGTTATAACCATATAGTTAATTCTCTAAAGTGAAGTCCATGTGTCTGTTGTCACACACACCCTTTGACATGAATGTATAAGATATTCTTTCAATTTCACCTTTTTCATCTACATATATGTGATAAATGTCTCTTGCAGTGGTAATGAGTGAAGGCATGTTAAGTGAAGGATAACAAACAGACATCATGAACCTAAATCCCACCTTTTCAACAAATCTAAAGGGCAACTAAACAATTATGATCATTTTAGCTATAGAATCCCTTGCCTCATGAGGATTCAACACCCATGACTTCAATCTAGCTGCTCCCTCATTATTTGGATCCTTTTCAAAAACTAACTGACTTTGTGTCTGTTTGCTTTTATTATTCGGGTTTTCAAGGCACTTTGGAAAATGATTTTTCAAGTTCTTTATAGCATTCTTAGTGGACTCAGCCTCATATATTTTACCACAATAGTTACACTTACCGGCCACTCTTTTGCCATTCTCTTTGATCTCTTACAAATGATCCCAACACTCTAGCCTTCGAGTAGACTTTCTAGCTACCTGTTTCCCCATGCTTATGCTTTTTGTTGCTCTTTGAGTTTGCTCTTCTTCCTCCTCCTCAATTTTAATAGGATCATTAGGTTGGTGCTCACTTGGATCTGCATCCATGTCAAACGATTCTTCCATTGCGAAACTACTTCTCTTTTTGGATTTGGAAACATCTAGCATTGACAAGCAATTAAAAATATATATAAGTAGATAACATCATAACAACATATATAGAAGATCATGTTAATTTAAGAAATAAAAATATAAAACTTACATTTCGAGAACAAGTCGTATGAGACTCCGTGATGACTAATCAAATTGAAAATTGAGCTTAAATATCACACATAGAAAAAGAAAAGTTTCTTAAGTCATCATCATTATCATATCAACATCACAGCTATCACTCATTAGTCAATATGATTAATTTATCATATCATCACCAATCATTATCAAAAATTGAATAATAAATATCAATGTATCATGATCATTTATGAATTATGAGAATTCAATAAAAATAGTTGTAGAAAAACAAATAAAGAAAATCAAAATACACACTTTAAAAAATTGCACCAAAATTAATTCCTTTTAGAATGAAAATACACACTTTAAAACAAACTTTAGTGGTCAAATGCTTTTCCCTTAGAAAGCATGAGTAAACTGTAAATACTTCCTCAGAAAGGTTTTCTTATGAAGAAGCTTCCATCAGATTTTGGCAAGCAGCCATGACACTAAGTCATGGTAAAATAAGAACTACAATATTTTTCAGGACTTAAAAGATGATACTTCAGTGATAATCTCAGCCACTAACAGCAAGTTATTGTTAGTTTGTATTCAACAAATAAATAGTGCATAAACTACCATAGAAGGTCTTTCATATGGGGGAAAAACATGCATGACCCGCCCAAAAAAGGGGGACCAGTCATTATAGGTGGGATTGAGAAATCTGGACAGAGCTAAGAAAATTTAGTGAAGGGCAAAAATGCTATACATTTGTGAACCATTGACCAAGTCTCTCTTTTCACCAATCCAACCCTCAAATAATTATGATCATTATCATATAATCAGCGACAATTTGATAGTAATTGAATATTGATATCGTCATCATCAGTAATTGATATTTGATATCATTATCGCATTATCATTATGGCATTATCATCATATAGTGATCACATCATTATCATGATACCATAGTGACACTGTGACAGTAATTCATATTTGATAGTTCATTACCCAGGCCCTAGCAAACTAGCAAAGCAGACAAGCAGCAAAACAGTAGTGAAAGAATACCTTAAACTTAAATTAACAGGAATGGGATGCCAAGTCTTAAATTGACGGGATGCCAAGTGTGAGTAGTGAGTAGGCAGAGTATCGGAGTAGTAGTCAATCAATCACGGGGCTTATGATCTCTGTTGATCATAGGACTACCGGTGGGACTGCTGGTGGAACCGGCGAACTACAGTGTAGAGTCAGAGAGAGAGAAGGACTATTCATAGCTTCGGTCCAGTCCGATTCTAGACCAAGTAATGAACAGCCCTAGGTTTGAGACCTTGTAGAGGGTCTTATAGGACTGTTCATAGCTTCAAAACAGTTTTTCTAAGGCTGTAATGAGGAAGGAGAAGCATTTGCTTAGGGTTGTTGTTCTCCATTATCATTGAGTTATTGAAATTGATAGACAATGGGTTTCTCTTTTACAGCCCTAGGAAGGGGTCTCCTTATCTTTAATTTCTATATCCTAGATCTAGAAGGTTCTTTTATTGACTACAACTACCTTTTAACTTGGGTTGGGCTTGTCTTGATGCATTTGGGTCTCTCATGTATATAGATGATAGGGTCATAATCAAGTTATCAACCCACAGCCTAGCTTTAGTCAAAGAGGGCTCAACTACATGTTTACATAGGCTTTCAGATTGCACAGTCCCTTTTTCTTTTGTTTTTTGCAAACTGTCCAAACTTTCAACCAGTTTTTGCGGTTGACTAGGCTGATGCAAATGAACCCCTTAATGACTCCCACTGATGAACTAACATTACCCAATCATTATCAGAATTAAGTGCCCACCTACTCTCTCCTAGGTGGATGCCATTTAAATCCAGCATACTTAGGAAATGTTACCCCCTGTTCCACATCTAACACCTTCACATCCCTAAACAAATCTATGGCCTGGTACTTGTCCAAATCCACATCAACTATGGTAAGCATTCTATCCTTGTAATGAACCACTAAATTTTTAGTTGCTTATTTAAACAAGATCACAATCATCCTTTAGAACATTTAAACCAAGCTAATAAACAGAGTGTGCAACAGACATAGTTGACACCTTACATTCATACTTCAGATGCACAGTACGCACAAATTGTTGGTAAATTTAGCTCTAGTTTGAAGATTTAACTCCTTCCAGACCATGGAATCATATACAGCAACTGCCTCACATCACTTTGCATTTAAACAGAGTGTTACTTAATACAACCACACTGAAACTCTAAAAACTTAAGGATCAAAATCAAAATAATTCAAAATATATTTCCACACACATAATTCGGCAGCTATTGACCTCTAATTCCTAGGTATAACCATAAATTCACCAAATACTTTCAAACCCTAAAAATTATTTGACCCTTTAACAAATTAGATTCCACCATCATACTCAACTTCACCCATCACTAAATTGAAAGCAGAAAACAAGATGGCAGCTTCAAAAAAGTGTCGAACAAGATCAATGCAACACCACATCAAACAAAGACGTGCATAAGGAGGAAAATCACGCACCATTGTTGTATGACTATCTTAACTCCACAAATTGCAGTCCACTGGATCTCCTTTCTCCTCAGCAATGGAGACGATCTTTACGGTCTCTTCATGAACAGGCCATTAGAACACTACAGAAGATTTAGAGAAGAGGTAAAGAGCAAGAGAGAGATGGATTTAGGGTTTCATGAGCTCCAAAGTAGTAGGTGTACTTATTTCCACAGCATTGAAAAATAAGGAAATCAAAGTAATTTAACAATTTAGATGACGCGACACTGTTTAAAAGTTCCAACAACAGTAAAGGTACTTCAAAATATATTCTCCAATTAAGGGGCCCTAAAAATCATTTACATAAAACAGGAGGTACCATTTGTAATTTTTTTTGGTTTGATTAACTTTTTAACTTTGTTTTGTGTTTCAATAGAAATGAAAAAAAATAGAAAAGTCAAAAATCCAAAAAAAATTAGAAAAATGAAAAAGACCAAAAAGATAACTTTTTTTAGGGTGTGGTATATACATGATTGGTTGTGTCAGAGACCCTGAGAATAATAGACTTGTTAGGAGTGAACCTGACCTTGACCTAGAACCCAAGCCTGAACTTGAACCTAAAGGCAAGCTTGAATTAGAAGAAATGACACAAGAAAGATCTTTGAGTAATATTTTCTATCCTACTAGGATTGCTTTGCCATCTTATTTCACTATACCTAACCTAGGACCAAATGTGAATTTCGAATTGAGACCTCACTGCACTCAAATGCTCCCTAAATTCACAAGTTTAGAGGATGCTTATTTGTTTTTCAGGGAATTCGAAGAAATATATTCTATGATGCATTTTCCTAATATCCCTATTGATGTTGTGCGAATGAAATTGATTCCTATTGCTTTGAAAGATTCTGCTAAACATTTGATGTATGACTTGGCTACTAATTCCATTACTTCTTAGAATTATTTTGTAAGATTGTTCTTAAGAAAATATTTCCCTAATGCCCAGACTATTAAGCTAAGGAATGATATAAATCAATTTGCACAACTAGCTAGGGATTCGTTTTGAAAATATTCGGATAGGTTCAGAAATTTGTTGGCCTAATGTCCCCATCATAGTTTAGACTAAGCACGATTGTGCTAGATTGTATATGAAGGACTTGGCCAACAAACTAGAACCATGATAGAGTTTATGTGTTAGGGTGGCTTTCATTCTAAGAGCGCCACAACTGCTTGGAAAATTTTAGAGAACTTAGCTGAGAAGACCATGCATTGGGAAACCGCTCCCGATGATAGTTTCTGTTCCAGGTTTATCAGGGGCGATTGCATTCTGTCTCTGATATAAGTCACTAAGAATCTAAGATTGTTGTTTTTTGGAAAACATGCTGAAGGGGTTATCTCCCAGATTCCCCAGATATCTCAGACTTCTACATTATCCTGTTCTCATTGTTAGGCCTTAGATCATTCTGTAGGTGTTTGTCCTTATTTTGCTGACCAGTTAGAACTGGAGAAGTGCAAGCAAGTATGCCTTTCAGAGATCCAAGAACGACCCCTTTTTCCCTTATTAAAATCTAGGGTGGAGAAATCACTTTAACTTTTCTGGGAGTAATGGACCAAATGTTGCGGTTCCTAACTCCCAGCCCATCTCCCATCCCTCTAATTCTTTTTAAAGACCGACTTTTTCAGGTGTTCCCAATGCACCTAGACCGCCACCACTTATAGCTTAAGTTCAACCTTCTCCCAGTTATACTAATATTATTAAAATTAGGAGAAGAATTAATAGTAATGTGGAGAGAATGATTACTGCTAATATGGAAAAAATGATGAGAAAGATGACTGAGCAGTTTTCCTAATTAGCATCTTCTTCTAAGGAGACAGATACTTTTCCAAGTCAACCAGAGGTGAACCCTAAGGGTCACGCCTCTTTTTCTTTTGGTGCGAACCCTAGTGAGCCTAAAAGGAAAGTGAATGCACTTATATCTCTTCGATCTAGTTGAGAGATTGATAATCAAGTGAGAAATCCTAATGAACCCTGCATGTATCCTCACCAATTCTTTCAAAATTCTTCTTCTTCTTCTTCTTCTTCTTCTTCTTCTCCAGAAACTGGTTCATCCAGTAAGTCAGGGGATGCTATTGATGGTGTCCCCAATGATTCTGATACTCCTCTATCTCCTCAGTCACCTTCTAAGAAAGAGGAGCCTAAGGAGAAAGATTCCTCTGATTTAGTTGACCCTTCACCTCTTAGGGATTCTTCTTCTCCTTCTTCTACTGAGAAAGTCCATAATCCATTGCTTCCTTTTGACCATAGGCTTAAGAAGAAAGATAAAGCCCATGTTGTGAAGATGAGAGAGACCTTCTCTCAAGTCAAAATCAACATTTCTTTACTCGATGCTATTTAGAAAATGCCTCCATATGCTAGATTTTTAAAGAATCTCTATACCACCAAGAAAGCCACTAGTGTCTCTAAAAAGGCTTTCTTAGCCTCTAGCGCCAGCTCTATCCTTTCTCAGCAGATCCCAGTGAAGTGTAAGGACCGCGACTGCCCTACTATTTTTACAGTTATAGGGCACCAGCTTATTCGCAAAGTTTTGCTTGATTTAGGGGTCAGTCTTGACTTGATACCGTTCACTAAGTATGAGAGACTAGGGTTACGTGAGCTGAAACCTACAAAGACGGTCATTTAATTAGCTGATAGATTGACTAGGTTCCCTAGAGGTATAGTTGAGGATGTGCTAATTAGAGTGGGTGAATTCATTTACTCTGTGGACTTTGTTGTGTTTGAAATTGAGAAGGCGTCCAATGTAGCGAGTCAAGTCTCTGTGATTCTAGGGCGTCCTTTCTTGGGCACTGCCAATGGCCTCATTAATTGCGTGAATGGTATGATGAGACTGTGTTTTGGCAACATGAGCTTAGAATTGAACATCTTTAACATACAAAGATAGCCTTCTAACTTTGATGATATGGAGTTTTCTGCTCTTAACTGGGTGGAAGATTCTGTATTCGATGATGACTTTGATGATATGTTTGCTGCTGAGTATAAGCCATTTATTGTGGATGATGAGCTTGAATATGAGGTGTTTGAGTTTGTTGACTTTTGCTTTACTGCTGATTGTTTGCTTACTGCTGTTTCTGAATCTACTCCTGAATCTATTTTCCCTCCTGCTCTTGAATTGAAACCTCTTTCTAACTCTACTAAATATGCATTCCTAGGGCCTAATGAATCCTTGCCTATCATTATTGCTTCTAACTTAGACCGGGACCAAGAGGATAAATGAATTACCTTACTTAGAGAGAACAAGGAAGCTATAGGTTGGACTTTAAGGGATATCAAGGGTATTAGTCCTTCCATTGTGCAGCATAGAATTCATTTGGAGGACAATGCTATGCCTTACCGAGACCACCAAAGCCATTTGAACTCAACTCTATAGGAAGTAGTAAGGAAGGAAGTACTGAAATGGTTAGACCACGGGATTATCTATCCTATTTCTGATGGTGAGTGTATTAGCTCTGTTCAAGTTGTGCCTAAGAAGATCGGTATTACCGTGATTAGGAATGATAAGAACAAGTTAGTCTCTACTCAAGTTCAATCTGGGTGGCGTGTTTGTATAGACTATTGGAAATTGAATGCGGCCACTAGAAACGACCATTTTCCCCTTCCATTCCTTGACGAAATGTTAGAGAGGTTGGCTGGACATTTCTTCTATTACTTTTTAGATGGATATTCTTGCTACACCCAGATCTCTATTACCCTTGAGGATCAGGATAAGGCCCCTTTAATCTGTCTATTTGGGACTTATGCCTTGAGAAGAATCTTGTTTGGACTGTGGAATGCCTGTGCCATCTTTCAAAGGTGCATGATTTCCATTTTCTCAAATTTGGTTAAGCAATGCACGAAAACTTTAATGGAAGACTTTTCTGTGTTTGGGTCTTCCTTTGATGATTGTCTGTTTAATCTGAGAAAAGTGTTGGAAATGTGTAGGGAGAAAAACTTGACTTTGAATTGGGAGAAATTTACTTCATGGTTAAAAAGGGGATAGTCTTAGGCCACATTATTTTTAGAGATGGAATTGAGGTAGACAAGGCTAAGACTAACTTGACTGTTAATATTTTCCCTCCCACTTATGTGAAAGAGGTGAGGTCATTCCTTGGACATGCTGACTTTTATCGTCATTTTATTAAGGACTTTAGTAAGATTGCAAAGCCCTTAACCAACCTGTTAGCAAAGGATTGCCATTTCACTTCTTTGAGGAGTGTCTTGTGGCATTTACTAAGCTTAAGGAAGCCTTAACCTCTGCTTCCGTTCTTCATCCTCCCATCTGTGGAGAACCATTTGAGTTCATGTGTGACGCGTCTGGTTATGCTGTTGGGGTTGTTCTAGGACAACGTGTTGATAAGAAGCCCCATGTTATTTACTATGCTAGTCACACTCCAATGATGCCCAACTAAACTTGATTGTTACTGAGAAAGAATTCTTGGCTGTGATCTTTGGATTTAAGAAATTTAGACCTTACCTAATTAGGTCTCACATGATTGTTTATACTAACCACTTTGCTCTTAAGCACCTTCTTTCTAAGAAGGATGCTAAGCCTAGACTGTGAGATTGATTTTACTTTGGCAAGAGTTTGATTGTGAAATTAGGGGCAAGAAAGGTTATGAGAACCTTGTAGCTGGCCATTTGTCTAGGATTCTCTATGATAGAGAGAGTGAGTCGAGTACCTCTGAGTGCTTTCTCGATGAACAATTATATTTTATCCACCCTGATCCTTATTATACTGACATTGTTAACTACCTAGTTGCTGGTAGGATCCCTGAGGGTTTAGACCAAGAATGATAGAGATAGGTTCTTCCACCTTATGAAATTCATTGTTTAGGATGACCCTTATTTGTTTAAGTACTGCTCTTACTAAGTCTTTAGGAGGTATATTCCCGATAATGTGGTGAGGAGTGTCCTTTTGTTTTGTTATGACTAGACATGTGGGGGCCATTTTAGTGGTAGAAACACTGCAGCTAAAGTTCTTCAATGTGGTTTCTACTAGCCTGCTTTATCTAGGGATGCTTTTGAATACTGTAAGAGTTGTCCTAGGTGCCAATAGTTAGGTAGAATAAGTAGGAGGGATAAGATCCCACTAAATCCCATAACTATGGTGGAGATTTTCGATGTGTGGGGTATAGATTTCATGGGACCATTTCTATCATCTTTTGGGAATCAGTACATTTTATTAGCTGTGAACTATGTTTCTAAGTGGGTTAAGGTCATCTTTTCTAGGACCAATGATGCTAAGGTAGTTGTGAAGTTCATTAGGGAGAACGTCTTTGCTAGATTTGGCGTGCCCCATGCTATCATTAGTGATCAGGGTATCCACTTTAATAACAGGACTTTTGATGCCTTACTGAAGAGGTACTCCATAGTCCATGGGCTTGCTACCCCTAATCACCCCAAACTAGTGGTCAGGTTAAAGTGCCCAATCGGCAAATCAAATAGATTCTGGAGAAGACAGTGAGTAGTAAAAGGAAAGACTGGACTGACAAGCTTGTTGATGCTATTTGAGCATATAGGATAGCTTTCAAAACTGCCTTAGGTAAGTCATTTTATAGGATTGTTTGTGCTAAGCCTTGTCATCTCCCCATTGAGATTGAGTATAGAGTTCAGTGGGCCATTAAGACGCTTAATTATGACTTGATTGAGGTCAGTGAGGAGCATAAACTGCAACTAAGTGAACTTGATGAGATACGAGTTGAACCTTATGAGAATGCTTGATCTTACAAAGAGAGGGCTAAGTTGTTTCATGACAAATATATTCTTAACAAAGAGTTTTCCCTAGGAATGAGAGTACTTTTATATGACTCTAAGCTCCATTTATTTCCATGGAAATTGAGGTCTCGAATGACGGGTTCTTATAGTGTCTCACGTGTTTTTCCTTATGGTGCAGTTGAAATTCAGGACCCTAGGAGTGGAGCTAAATTCAAAGTGAATGGTCGAAGATTGAAGTAATTTCTAGAGCTTCCAAGTAAAGAAGATGTGGAGTGTCTAATACTCCGTGAGCTGAGTCCTAAGCGGTGGTTGTGATGATGAGATAGCTCGGGTGTACTTAGCATCCGACCTGGTTTGCTTGACATTTGTTTCCTTCCTTTGTCTTTTTCTCATTTTTCCTTTCTTTTGTTTTTGTATAGTTGGTTGCTTTTCTTTTTCTCTTTTGTGTATATATGTTGTACCTTTGTTTTTGGGTCATGTCCTTTTTGTTTTATAGTCTTGTTTTCGTATATTTGTTTTTCTTTTGAGTTTTTATTTTCTGTTTAATGTTTCTTTCCACTTCCAATGAGGACATTGTCTGATTTAGGGGTGGAGGCAGGAAAACTTTGAAAAAATTTAAGAAAATGAAAAAAAAAGAAAAAATTTTAAAAATCCAAAAAGATTCTTGTTTTGTTTTAGGGAAATATATGTGCTATTCTGATTGACTATGTTCTCTTATACTCTTAGTATTAGGTTGTACATAGATGTGGTGTACATTGATAGAACTTAGTCCTAAAGTATGATGTTTGTATACAATCCTAACCCCCGACATTATTTCTAACCAAGCTTGATTTCGGTAGATGAACCCGTGAGATTTTGAGCCTTGTAGACTAATTCATCAATTTAGTTTCATATTTTTTCTTTCATGTGTGTCCCTTCCATGATTACATATCTGGAACTTGCTTTGATTCCTTTTGGAATCACATTCAGCACGTGCATTATGATAATATGATAGAGACATTCATTTATTTTTGTGAAGCTACATAGCCAAATTGCCACCCATGATTTGAATGTCTTTACCCTTCGTTAACCCCTTTTGAGACTTGACCTTTTTGTTGTGAACCCTTCATTCTAGCCATTGGCATAAACACATTTTCCTATACATAAGCCAATGCTAGTGGGGCAACACTTCACCTTTTAGTGGGTAGTTTTTGGGTATTTTATGAATTTGGGGGTTGATTTTGGTATATGAGGAGATGTATCATGGTGATCATCTGGAAATAGAGTTGTGTGATGTTTTTTGTACATGTCGTTCATTCATTTTCTTCTTAGTAAAAAAAAGAAAATGAAAAAAGTAAGGAAAAAAATGGAAAAAGTTTCCAAGGAAAAAATTTCAAAAATATTTCAAAAAAATATCAAAAATTCCAAAAAAAGAGTTGTGAATAAGAGTGTTTGGCATGGATGTATCATTATGTATACTCATTTCCAATGGTCAATTTATTTTGTAGTATGTTCTTATTTTGTTTTTCAAGAAAGTGTGTGCTCTCATTATAATTGGTGTAAGTGTTGGTTGCTCATTAGCTATGTCTTTTAGCTCCTCATTTCCCAATTCATTTGTCTCTCTCCTAGCCCTTTACCCTTAACCCATGACAACCTTGAAAAAGTCCTCTTGATTACTATTTTGCATTTTGCATTTAAGTGGTTGAGAATCGAGAATCTTACTAGGCTTATGGTAGTTTGTTTGATTAGAAGAGAATTGGGTCAACCTTGTTACATTTTAAACACATGAGTGGGAGTGTTTCATATTTTCTTAAAGTGAGGTTCTATCAATTACGGTTGTACATAATTTCTAAGTGGGGTAAAAGATTATGTATAGATGTCATCAGTAGGGATTAAGGATTGCTTGATGTGTACATTGAGTTTATATATGATCTAGTGCCTTGGTTGCTTGAGTGATATAGTAGATTGGAATATATATATATATATATATATATATATATATATATTTTCCTCGATGTTGTATATACTTTAGAAAAAAACCAAAACCCAACAAGATTTTCTTTTAAGATTTTTTTGCATATATTTTTTGCAAACCTTCACGAGACTTTACTCATCCACTAGAGGTAACCGAGGGGTTTAAAGGGGTTGTTGCACATGTTAAGTGCAATCGTGATTCCTATATAAGTGAGTTATGATTCTATTTTCTTTTCTAGGATTTTTAGTTTCACTTTACTCGAGGATAAGCATAATTTAGGTGTGGGGATATTTGTTCAACCATAAATTATGATATTTTATGCCCTTTTATTACCTAAGACTTGCTCGAAATAAAATGGTTAAATTAGAATTTTAATAATGTTTTTATCTATTTTGCAGGAATTAGAAACGCCTTGAGAAAAAGTAAATAAGTTCGCCCGAACAAGTGCAAGGGTTGGATCAGATTGAAGAGGGCAAGAAAGAAGGAAAAAAAGGACTAGGCCAGGCGAGCCCAACGACCTAGAAAAGCGACCAATTAGTGGCCGATCCACAGCTCCCCATCTTCTTCCCCTTCTCTTTGTTCCTCAGCGGGCCTAGCCCAGAAGCCCTCACACGAGCCTGCCCCCGCTTGTAGTTTCCCCTCCCTTCTTGCTTCCTTTTTTTTTCTTTAGTTCTTTCCTTCTCGCTCATGGGCCGGTCCAAGCATAGATAGACTATCTTTCTCCCACGGTCTAGCCCAGCTGCTTCCACGTTCAATTAACTTGGCATGCCTGAGGCATGTTACTAGTCCCTCCCCATCATATGTTCTTCTTCTTCATTCCCCTACAACCTAGAACCCTGAGTACGGAAGCCCTGTGCTGGTTTAGCTGCCACAACCGCAACTCTCTATCTCTCATCTTTCATCAATCAACCCATTAATTCCACCATCTATGTCTTGGCATCAATCATTAGTTTCCAGTTACGGGTTGAAGATTAACTTGAGTTTAATGTCATTAATGGGGGAAAAAACAAGGGTTGTATTTTGGGTCTTAAAATGAGGGGGTCGAAAGCAGAGAATAGGGTAGGGAGGTTTTTTTAAAATTTTCTTTCTTTCCACATTTCTAGTTTTCAGAATCAGTTTAGGGTCTTCAAGCTGTAATCGATTTGAGTTCTACTTGAGTGAAATCTTGATATTATATTTGAAAGCTCAAAAAAATTTAGTTTGAATTTCTCAAAAAAGGATATGTGTGTGTGTGTGTGTGTGTGTGTGTGTGTGTGTGTGTATGTGTGTGTGGTATATATATATATATATATATATATATATATATATATATATATATTATATATATATATATATATATATATATATGTGTGTGTGTGTGTGTGTGTGTGGTGTGTATATGTGTGTCTGTGTGTGTATGTACACACATGCACACACACACACACACACACACACACACACACACACACACACACACACACATATTTATATATCCGTTTTTGCTTTTGGTTATAAGGGGAGACATGTAGAGTAGGGCATCTTTAAACTCTTGTGTTAATTGTTCTACCTTTTCTTCATTATCTTTGTGATTGCTATCTTAGGTATACTTATTTTTGTTAAAGAAATTAAAAAAGTGAAAATTTTTTAAGAAATGAAAGGAAAAAAAGGACATCTTAAAAACCCTCCTATGATGATGATGCAAGACATGGTAGTTGATTGATTGGCATGATTGTGCATGATGGTGATGCCTTCCTTTATCTAATTTTATGAAAGCTAATTTTGGAAATATGGTTTTGATTATTGCCCCGATTTCCATACTAGTGCCCATTGAGAGTCTCTTATCATGACGGACTAACCTTTTCACATGGGACATTCCTTTAAACTAGTTATATTGACCATGGAAGTTGCCCTCTAAGATTTTGCGCATGTTTAGACTATCCGTTATATATAATCTTATTGTCTCGTTTCATGTGTGACCCTTCTATGGTGCATATCTTCTAGAATTTGGTCATTCATCTCTAAGAGTACACATGGGCATGTGTGTTTGCAGAGATGCATTCTTTCATTTTGCAAGCTACATTAGCCAAAGGTCACCATGGTATTCATGTTATCCTGTTTACTTCCCTTTTGACCATAGCATATTTATTATTTTGCCTTACTCATTTTACTTTTGATCGTACTGAACATCTTGCCCTATGCCATGATAGTGGAGCAACACTTTAGGTTTTGGTTAAGTTATGTTTTAAGAATGTGCTTTGTGAAGTTTGGATGTTTAGTTTGGAAGTGGGATTGGTGTTGATTTGAATTGTACCTTATGAAGTTTCACATGGTTAGTCAATAAGAACCCTCGTGATTTGAGTTAGGGGCAATATAAACTCCTATGTAATCGACCTTCTGGAAGAGAAAAAAGTAGAAGGGAAAAATGGAAAAGGTTTTTAACAAAATTATATGAAACGAAAGAATAAGTGTTTGGTATAGAGATGTTTTGAGGTTTTGTGGCCATCCCACTCTTTTCTGAAAGGCTTTTGTGGGGATGTTGCTTATTGTCTTATATAGGGGAGACGAATGGGTTTATGCTTCGTTTGTTTGTAAGAGACGTGTCTGCTCTAAGCGACTTAGCTTTCTAGCTTCTCATTCTCCTCTATATTCATCCTCTTATCCTTTCGCTTAAGCCCTATTTTAACTCTTACAAACGTCCCCTCGATTGGAATTTGTATGTTTGCCTATAATAGTGGAGGATTGAGAGTATAATCAATATGGTAAGAGTGTCGCATTAGAAGGATGATTGAGAGAACCATCAGTATTACAAACATCTATGAGGGAGTGCTTCTATTTTTCCAAAGAGTAAGGTTCTACTAGTTTAGCTAGTTAACCACTTGATGAGGGGCCCCTTGATTGTTATAAGCCTTGATATGGCATGACTGTGTGTTATGTGACTAGGCATTGTGAAACTAGGTACTTTGGGCAATTTTATATTACATCTATTGCACCTTGAATGGGCCACTTTCGTATATGATTGTGTTTAATCATCTAACTATCTAGCCTTGCTTGAGGTGGTTAGAAATAAAGCTTTATCTCCACTTATTGATTTGTTATATTTTTTATATCTTGCTTAGGTACAAGCAGGGGATAAGCAAGGGGGAGTTTTTAAAGCCATCTCATGACCTATTTTCCCTACCTCAAGACTCCCTTTATTTCCTTGTTTCTCACCTAAGGATTGAGATAATTTGCTTGTTTCTGCTCACAATCACTTAACTTGTCTTAATTTATCATTTTCTAGGTGATTTGGCCTTGATTTGGGGACTTAAGGGTGATTCTTGGTAGAAGAAGCTTAGGAGAGGGGAATGTAATCAAGTGTAGAACAAGTGAGAAAGAGCCAACATAGCCTACTGCTCTAAACAAAATCATTATGCTGGCTAAGGTGAGCAGGGCCGGGGATCCTATTGAATTTTTAGGAACTAGAACCGAGCCTGGTTGGAACCGTGTCTTAGAATTTCGAACCGATCTCGGAACTATTTCAACCGAATCCACAAATTTTTAACCCAATACTGGGTACCCGATTCCTAATTCATGTTTTTTAATTTTTATTTTCCCCTAAGAAAATAGAGATATGGGGGATTAACCCATTTCTGAAGTCAAAATTCCTGAAAATCAAATTATAAGGCTAAATTAAATATGCAGTAAGTAGTAAGAAAGATTCACGTACTCTAAAATTAACTCAAAGAATGGAAAACAATGTAAGTTACAAAACCTATAAACTAAGATTACAGAACAAAAAAGAAAGCCAAAACTTATTTTAGTTCTTGAGATATAGAGAGAGAAAGAGGCAAAACAACCAAAATGACATAAAAATAAATGTGTAAAAAAGCAGCAGGGCTCTTGATGAGAAGAACCAAAGTTTGAAGGCAGAAAATCATGATGACAGAGATGCCTAAAGAGTAAATCGGGGATAAATTGAAAGCTCAAAAGACAAATAATTAAATAGGGGTAGTTGGGGATTAGATATGGGTACGAAAGATAGCATTACTTAGTGAATAAGGGTTTACTTTTTATATTATTTTCACAAAAAAACTTTAAATTTTGATTGGGTACCGGATACTAGGTTTGGTTCTGGATCTAAAATTTCAAGACCTGGAATCGGATCCTAAATCTTGGAACCAGTCCCAGAACCCGCATAATCAGGTTCGAGTTCGTATCTGTCAGATCCAAACCAATTCTGAGTTCAGAGCCAGGTACCTGGTTTTTTTGCTTATCCTTAACGTCAGCAACAAGAACTTAAGGAAGCAACATGAGTTATCGTGCTGAATAGCATTACCATGCTGATACCCTATAGAAAACTTAGTTCATTTTCTAGGTTATGACATAGAGTGGCGTGCTGTTTGGCACACCTGTGTCAATCAGCTCGTTTTTGGAAAGCATTTTTGCATTGAGAGGGCATCTTTTAGCATTTTTTTTTCCCCAAGCAATTGTTTCCGGGAGTTATTCTAGGTGGCTGGCTTCTCTATGATTGTTGGTTTCCTTTGAAAACTTCATTCTCTCAATTGATCGAATTTCGCGCTTGTCTATAATTCCCTCTTTTATTATTGTTTCTTGTTTACCTTTGTTTATAGTCATGTTTATGAGTTGGGAATTTGAATGTATGAGTAGTATAATGTCTACAAGCTAAATCTCTATCTTAAGTTGGGAATATCCCCTATTACCATTTGAGGATCATGAATTAATTTTATTGAACTTGTTCCATGCTTGCACATTCGTTTTTTCACTATTGACCACTGCATTTTGATGAAAAGCTTAAAATGTTTATTTAAAGCTTAATAGAGGTTTAAGGGAGCACTTAAAGACGGAACTCTTACCTAGTATGGTTGAGTGAACAACTTGGTTTCTAACATGAAATAATTAGTATTTTAATTGGAGTTATTGATTACTTAATCTTGTGGTGTTCTTATTTCTAATCCCATTAAAATAATAATTAGACTTGTCTATGGACCTTTAAAAGAAGGCATCAATGGGTGTTGATTGGTATTGATAATTGATCTTGCATTGTAGTAGTGTGGCGAATGCGAACCCAAGACTTTTAATATGTGATTTCTCTTATCTAGAGTTGCTTATTTCATTAGGTTAGATTAAATTGTCCAAAATCTCACCCATATCCGTACTGTAGATTGCATATTTTAGTCTGCAGTCGATCGGATCATAAAGGTATCCCATTTTTGTACTAACAATGTATTATACATACAATTGACTAACGTTTCGTACCGGGAATCCACTTCCTTGGCCTTCAAAACCTGTGGGCAGCACGCAGATTGGGCTAAGGCTTTGTTTGGTCCTTAGGCTTTCTTGTACATTTAGTTCAATCATGAGTTTAAGGTATGCAATAGATGTTGCCATATACATAGAACAAACGAAAGGATTGTGCACACTATGAAAGATCTTTTAGAAGCACATATTCCTCCAAGTTCCTTAATGTTCACCACATCTCATGCACTCTTATAGAAAATAATACAGTCATCTTCAACTGTGGCTATAGTACTTGCTTTTGCTTTCATTAATTTGAAAGCAAGTTCAGTTAGGATTCAACCCGTATTGCCGTTAACTAACCACATTAGCGACACACTTGTTGGTTTAGTTCAACACCTTATTTGTTGCTATGTTTTTGACTTCTTCCTCTTTATCACTATGTTTATTGCGTGTAAAATATGCCACTATGTTTTTTTGTCCTATGATACCACTAAGTAAGTTGGCCACCATTTGGTAATACTAATAGGTAAATCGATGCCCGTTTTTGGAAAAATAAAATTTGAAATTTAGAATAACAAAATTTTTGAATTTTCATTTTATATCAATGGTAGAGAATAAAAAAAGGCAAGCTAGCCAAACCCTAGAACCACCACGCAGCCGCAACCTTAGTGGACAGGGACTGACTGAGAGGACATGACTGGTGAGACAGCCACCTCAAAGCCAGAGTCTCCAACCCTCTATGTGCGCACTAATGCCAACCTACGCTTGCGTTGTCCCTTCTATTATCTTTTCTCGATCCTTTCCCACCTCGTGATTTATTATAGGTAGAATGATGAAGATTTGGTTTATTTACTGGCTATGGCACTTCTTCAACTCGATGAAGGCCTTGAGGGAGCCACTAAGGTATCCTTTCGCATGGTCGGTGAGAAGCAGGTGGTGGGAGACGATAAGATGAAATTGAGAGGAGGAGATGCGAACACAAAGAATGGTAGAGGACCGGCAGGGATTTAGCGGTGGGGGTGGTGTTGACATTGACGCTAAGTCTACAGCATACGCTTTGGTGGCTGAAGTTTATCGACAATGAAGGCTGCGGGAGAAATAGAGGTTGGTGATGGCTACCGGATAGGGGCTAGTGATTGGGGTTGGGTAGTCTAATTATTATTATTGTTATTACTACAATTACTATTACCGTTACTATTATTACTATGGATAATAGTAGTATTATACTAATGCTACTACTAGCAATTACACTTAGAAAAATGTTTTAGCTTCACCGCCACCACTGCTACTACTACTGCTGCTAATAATAATAATAATAATAATAATAATAATAATAGTAGTAGTAGTAGTAATAATAATAATGAAAATAATAATAATATTATAATTTGTTAAGAATTAAATTTTATTTTGGAATTTTCCTTACTAAATTGTGTGATATCACTTTTTATTTATTTACTTGTATCAAAAAATTTTATTTTATTTATTAGTTGGTTTATCCAAATAAAAAAAGAAATCCAAATTTTGTTTGTTTCAAGAAGAAATCACTCTATTTAATATAAAATTGAACCTATATGTTAGTAATAAGCTTTTTTGTTTCCCCTCTTGCTTTCACATTGTAGAATCATTTATTGTTTAGAACAATTTTTTTTTAAAAAAAAAAAACAAAATTCGAGATCATGTTTACCTATTCTAATACGTCATCAGGTAATAAGATGCTTTTGAGCACAAAATGATGAAATAGTGTGCCGAAAGTAAATAATCTGTTTACCCTTTTCATATTATTTTCAACTAATATCACTAATAATAATAATAATAATAATAATAATAATAGTAATAATAACAAGAATAAGAATAAGAGTAATAATATTATAATTTGTAAAGAATTTAATTTAATTTTGGCATTTTTCTTATTAAATAGTGTAAGATCACTATTTATTTACTTGTATTCAAAAGTTTTATTTTTTATATTAATTAGTTTATGCAAAAAAAGAAATCCATTTGTTTGTTTAAATAACAGATCACTCTTTGTGATATAACATTTTGCCTATGTATTAGTAATACGCTTTTTCTGTTCCCCTCTTGCTTCCACATCATGGCACCATTTATTGTTTCGATGATTTTTTTTTTTTTTTTTTTTTTTTTTGGCGAAGTTGGAGATCATGGTTTGACTGTTCTAATAAGTCATCAGGTAATAAGGTGTAGTTTGAGCACAAAATGACAAAATTGTGGTAGCATGGGAAGAAAAAAGCTTAATGGTATATTGGATAACAGCTGTAAGACTTAATGGCGAAATTATATGCACGAACTCTGAGGCTCACCATTGGTTCTGCCCTCTCTGTTTTTTTTCCCAACTAAAGCAAGAAAAAAAAAAAAAAAAATCTTAGGAAGTAACCTAGCAAGTCCAGCTATTCATGGAGGTTCGTTCCATCTGATTGAGTCGTAATCCTCACAATGTCATATAAGCTTCTCCTTCTTAGCAAGATTTCTGTTGAACAACTCAGACAATTTGGTTTCTATTTTGAGTTCATCCTGCAATAATCAACCTATCATGCCAACATGTAATCATATTCCATGGATCAAGTTATTTTTTATTACACATGCATGCATTTAGTTATGAAAAGCCCAAAGAAAATTGCAAAAGTGTTAAAATCATGTAAGCTTAATTGTCTAGACATGTATCACATTATTTAATTATGTAAGCATGTTAGAGAAATTCAAAAACATGATATCAATCATAACAGAGGATTTTTAGTGACGACATAACATAAAGTGATAATCAAGGTAAAAAATACCAAAGTGTTAAATAGCATGACATCATAAACTATCGGAATAGAATTTTAGATTGACCGCATAAGTCAAAATTACGTTAATATCATCAGAAGGATGCTGACTCTTACCTACCACATTTTTTTATTTAGTCATAAGATTCATATGTTTTTTCCCGTTTAATTTTTATCAAAAATTATAGGTGCAACTTCACTAAATGTTGGCATTCTTTAAAGAAAGTAGAAAATTGTCTTAAAACTTAGCAACCCAATAAACAAATACTTCAAAATTGTTCTGAAAAATAAGCAAAATAGAGGGGTGACGGTAGGATTATTTGATGGATAGTGACATGTCCCCTTTAGCTAGCTTCGATTTTGTGGCTCTAGTGGCTAGCTTTGATTTTACTGATGGCGTAGCTAGCTTGGATGATGTGGCATATTATGTGGAGTTGGCTTTGACATTCTTCGTTTCTTCTTTCTTTCTTTTCCCTTGTGTCTGCCTTTTATTCTTTCTTTCTCCTCTTGTTCTTTCTCATTAACCTTTTCGTCTTTCTTTCCGAAAAGAGCCCGATTGACTTCCGATGTCACTAGCATGACATCCTTCACCTTTTCATAGAGTATGTTACGTAAACCTGGCTGTTTTGATAGTGTTGTTTTAGTAGCTCTTAGCGGGTAGGCACTAGTGTTTAGCGGTTAGCCACTCCACTAGCTATTTAAAATAAAAGTGTTTAATATGATTAATTACATAGATAGTTGACAATTATGAAATGATGTGAAATGACAATGTTAGTATTTCGGAGGATTTTTTAATATGAAAGTAGTCATAAGTTAATTTTTAATTGTTGGTCGGGCCTAATAGAGTTGGGCCTGATGGCCACTAATACTGCCTAAGGCGACAACCTTGTCTGCCCCCTAGCCTATGTAAGAAGGCTCAGGGGGATTAGCCTAGTGTGATGAAAAAATCAGATCTCTCATACTCTTGCATTCCCTCTCACGATTGCCCTACCATCCAGTGGGTTTTCGAGTTTAGGACGTGGAACCCTGAGGCGACTCTAGTAGCCGCCTAGTATCCGTATTGACGTGGGCTATTCCTGACAGAGAATTTCGCAACCAGGTTAGTCCTAATTTATCCTACAGTAGTATCAGAGCCAAACTGATCGGATTAGTCCCGTCTAATGTGTTTTATAACCAGAACAATAAGCATGCTTGAATTTTATAATCTGCCCACATGATTAGTTGTGTAATCATCGTTATTATGTAACTGAAAAAACATGCGTTTGTGATTATGATGACCAGAACCAACTAAAGATTTCATCTTTAATTCAATTAGTTGTCGAATGTTTCTGTTTTTTTCAAATTTGGCATGCCCAAATTGATAGAACAGACCACAATTACAATCATGTGACTGTGCATTCTCTTCCAGATTGATTCTTGCAATTATGTCCTAGTTAATTACACAAGAGATTATTTCAATTCTGACAACCATGCTTTCATGATTAGATTTGGCTAAAGATTGAACTTTTATGATTAGTTCGTTCTAATAATTGCAATTATGCTGTTTAATCCATTACGACATGTTTTAAGTGCTAAGTTAATCGTGAAAAACATGATTAAGTTATATAGCCCTAAACTCAGTCGGCTGTCAAACCCCAAAGAACCAAGACCTAAAAGCCCTAAAGACCCAACACCCTGACTGTGCAAGGCACGACCAGCCCTTTACCCCATCGACTCCACCTTTGTGGCTATGGTGGATCTGCAGGTCCTCCAGATCCGTGGCCCCAAAGAAACCACCTATTGCCTAATTAATTAATAAAAGCAAAAGCGAGGAAGAGAAACGTCTGTACCCGTCAGGGACACCAAGGAGGTGTGGTGCGTGTATTTCACGCGCCGCCGATGAAGGGGCTTCAGGTTGCCTTCTTCCTCCTTTATCCCTCCAGAGCACCGATGTATGCTTTGTTCACTAAGAAAACCCCAAAACAACTACACTTGGATGCACATGAGCAACCGTGTTGGCCGCATGAGACACATACAATGGCTCGTTTTTGACCGATCTATGAGGTGGTTGTGATGGTTATAACCAAGTTGGGCGAGATGTGATCTGAGAGTGATGACAATCATCCTCCGAGATAGAAAGGGATGGAGACTAGGGCTCTGGTGGCGAATGACCACCTAAGAGACGATGGGTACTCATGGTGGAGAAAACCCGGACGAAAACTGATGGTGCAAGTAGCAAAAGTGGGCCTTCATCTCTGTGGAGAGAGAAAGAGAGAAGGCTTCATCTCGTTTTTAGGAGGGCAGAGAGGCAGTGAGGTTAAAAGAATCGAGGGGGGAGAGAGAGAGAGCTTTCCATTTTGGGGTAAAGAGGGGTAGAGAATGCTTAGGTTTAGAGTAAGTGAGAGGAATAAGGATTAGGGTGAGTAATACAGTTACTCATTTATAGGGCGGGGAAGCTTGGGCAAGGCTGGGCCATATTTTCGGCCTAATTTTGTGTACCAAGGTTCTGGGCAACCATTTATGCTATGGATAAGGCTTTACACGTTTTTTTTTTTTTTAATTGTCTGTACTTATTGTTGGCCCAATATATGATATTGTTTAACTAATGTTGCCATGATTTAGTTTCTGCCTATGTTCAATTATATAAACTTGTTTCATACCACTTTATAAGTTTATTTTATGTTTCATGTTATCATATAAAATAAGCTTTGTAAGTAATATGTAACTTTGGAGGTAAATGTATAGCTTTGTGTTACATATATTAATAAAGCGAGTTTTCTTTAATAAAACATGAATTAGTCCCTTATAATTTAAGCTTGTGTAAATTTGTTTACATGACTAATAGTGAATATCTTTGTGATAGTCACTAAATGAACACGTTAATTAGTTTGACAAAACTTTACAAACTATATGGTAATTAAATTAAAGAAACTCCTACTTCACATCCATATGTAATGATAATATGAATCTTAAAGGCATGATGTATAACTATGTGTTATATATCGAGTAAATAAACAAATTATTTTAGTAATAATATATGAATTAGTTTCATATAAAATGAACATTGTGTACATATATTTTACATGGCTAAATGTGAATTTTTGGTCTGATATATAACAATGTATTATATCACTAAGTAGACCTATTATATGAATTCATTTCATATTGTTTGAAGTTTGTAATATTATATGGATGTGTCCCACATAATTACTTATAGTTAATATTTGAATATGTTTCGTGTCATGAATTTATGTTGTTGATGTCAATTTGCTAATTGGTTTTAGCATTTTTCCTTTGCCCAAGTTAATGAGTTTGAATTCGTAATTCTTTTTTAGTTGATATGTCATTAAATAGAGTTTTAAATGACATATTAGTAACTATATAAATTCATTTTATATAACATCATGTAAATTTGTTTTACGTAATTAAAGCTAAATATCTTTGTGATATTTCTAGATGTGTTAATTAGTTTAACAAATTGTGTACTCCACAAGTTTTTGAAAAAATGTAGTAATTAAATTATAGAGATTTCTAATTCATGCTTGTATGTGATGATTATGAGCTTAGCGAAATTTTCGATTATACGACATGAGTGATGGAGTTTTTGATAATTTAATTATCCGAAAGTATTCCTAATGTCCATTCTTTAAATATATACTTTCAGATATGACAATTAAAATATGATTGGTGATTAGTTTACCAATGAAAAGTAAGAAAGCACTAACTATGATACATAGTGTTGGAAGATTCAACTTCTATTAAACAAACGGGAAGTGTTAGAACACTTGACGGCTTCTAAAGTCTCCTAGGACAGACAAAGATGTGAATAACATAGATGTAACTGCTTGTGAGCAGTATCAAGCGAGGGACATACCATGAATGGTTCGAGAATGGATCGATTAGCATGTCGACTGTGTGGTATTGCATGTATGATGATATGGATTTGAAGGCTATCCCATTGTGGATAACATGTGGGATCAGCTTAGCAGCCGGTTTGACCAGATTCATTTCCCTTTTAAAACTCCAAACCTAAGGGTGTTATTACCAAAAGGGCAAAAGGTTAAGGTCAATAGAGAGTAGAATATAGCACGCGTGAAGCATTGTAGCTATGAAAAGAAGGAACCCTGTGCTTGGGATTGTTCTGAGCTGACTAAGGTACCTTCGTTCAAAGTTATACCTGAATAACATGTATGTTCCCAAGCAGTAGTTACCAACTCTCTTTCTTGGTGGACTGTAGACATGGGAGTAACTAAACACATAGTTTAGGGCTAAGCTGATTTTGTGAACCTTTATCGCTATCCGGTAGGTTCACAGACTGTTATTCTAGGGAACGACAGTGAGGAACATGTCCTTGACATAGCAACATATCAGCTCAAACTCCATGAAGGAGACAAGTTATTTCTAATACAATGCACTCTACACACTTAGGGTGCAGCACATCTTTGTACCTTTTAGTTCTAATATTAGTTTTCTCTCTTGATTTCCATCTATCTTGGCATCTTCTATCTTTGCCACATTTTTCAACTCTATTTTTAGGCATGCTCGACTTGGCCATGAGGATCAAGGTAGAGTGAACAAACTAACTAGAGATGGTCTTTTAGATCAACTCACTAGGGTTAAGTTGCCTAGGTGGATAATATCTAGCTGGGAAAGCAAAGCCTTTTAGTAAGGCTTCTAGAGCATCTAGTCCCTTATAATTAGTCTTCTTAAACATTTACGGACTCATGAATGTTAAGACATGTCATGGGGCTATCTATTTCATCCCCCTTGTAGATGGTTATTCACGACATGGGTATGTGCACCTATTATCTCATCATTACAAGGCACTTGATGTGTTCAAACACTTCGTAGCAAAAGTAGAGACTCAATTAGAATGAAGAGTTAAATATCTTCGGACTGATCGAGGTCATGAATACCTCTCTGATTTATTCAAAGGGTTTTTGTCAAGAGAAAGGTATGCAAAGACAGCTAATGATTCCACGCACTCCGCAATAAAATGGTGTTGCAGAACGCAGGAATCGTACATTGCTTGACATGTTCAGGTTAATGATGGTACATGCTAACCTCCCAATTAGTTTTTTAGGGGGATGCACTGCTTACGGTAGCCTATATTTTTAACCGTGTGCCGAATAAGAGTACATCTGTTACACTATATGAGTTATGATTTAGTAAGAAACCATCCTTAAACTATCTACACCCATGAGGTTCGGCCGGCTATGTGCATAACCTAACCTATAAACATGGAAAACTTGATCCAAGAGCCACCAAGATGGTGTTCATTAGAAATCCCGCACAATCTAAAGGATATGTGATGTACGGGGAACGCCTTAATGGTGGCATGACAGAAATAGGTTCCCGAAATATTTACTTTCTTAAGGATGTGTTCCCAACCATTGGTGAAGTCAAGAAGGATGTTGAACTGTTTGAGTTATAGCAAGACATTCAACCATTTCTCGGTGAGGGGGAGAATTTAAACTCTAACCAAGTCACCAAAGATGGTATGTCTCCTCTATTTGAAAGAAATGGTTGAGACTTGTCTGCCCAAGAGAATGAGATTGGTCCTTAATCTCTAACACATGAGGAGAGTCAACCTGTAAATGAGGTTCTCGTCAATCTCCTATTCCCGAACATGCAGTTAGTCTACATATTCAGGATCCCACACCTCAAAGGGATCATGGGGGTGATTCTTTGCATGCCTAGAGTCCCATACCTTTTAGAGAATGGGGGAAGGATGCCTCATCCAGGCAGACGAATAATAAAGGTCCCAAGATTCGAAGGAGTGAGCGTAGAAGAAGTCCTCAACGATATCTCCAAATTGAAGAGGAAATATTCCTATGTACTCCCTTGGAAGTTGAGGAGCCTACCTCTTATCAAGAGGTGATTGATCCACCAAACCATGAAGAGTGGAGGGACACCATGAGGGATAAGATGGACTCAATGGCGATAAACAAGGTTTGGGAACTTATTGATCTTCCACCCCAACATAAGTCTATTAGAAACAAGTAGGTTTTCAAGATAAAATGATGGGCAGATAGTTCAATCAATAAGTTCAAGGCTTGTCTAGTGGCGGAAGGCTTTACCAGATTGAGGGTATAGACTATGAGGAAACATTTTCTCTTGTAGTGAGATTTGCCTCTATTTGCATACTTCTAGCCCTGGTTGCCAATTTGGATTTAGATCTGTTTCAAATGGACATGAAGACTACTTTCCTCAATGGTAGCCTTGAAAAAAGCAATATGGATCAATCCATTGGTTTTGTATCAAAGGGATAAGAAGACAAGGTATTTTATCTTAAAAGGTCCACATATGGTCTTAAGCAAGCTTCCAGATCTTGGTATTTGAGATTCCATAAAGATATAACTTTGTTTTGGCTTATTTATGATTTTAGAAGACCATTGTGTGTATGAAAAAAGATCAACTGTGGAGATTATGTTTCTTACCCTGTATGTTGATGACATACTATTAGCTCGGAACAACTTAGAGATGATTGAAGCAACTAAGAAGTGGCTATCCTGCGTCTTTGAGAAGAAGAATATGGGTGAAGCTAGGTTTGTCCTAGGCGTGGAAATAATCAGGAATCGTCCTAAGAAATTAATAGGTATGAGGTAGGAAGCATATATCAAGAAATTCTTAGAGCGATTTCGAATGGATTATTTCAAATCCATAGACACTCCAGTCGAGAAGGGTCTAACCTTGAGCCTCAACTAATGCCCAAAAACAGATAATGAAAAGGAGGCAATAAACAATGTCCCTCACACCAGTGCCATGGGAAGCTTAATGCATGCCATGTTATGCACACAGCCTAACAATTTTTTTGTTGTTGGTTTGGTAAGTCGTTACTAGAGCAACCCAGGACTTGCTCATTGGTAAGCCGTCAAGAAAATCAAGCGCTACCTTCGTAGCATAGCTAACTTAGTCTCTTGTTATCAAGGTGAGGACCTCAAGTTCAGAGGATATTAGATACCGATTAGGGTGTTGGCCGGGATAACCTCAAGATATGCTTTACCCTGAGTGGGGGAGCCATGTCATGGTGTAGTAAGAAGTAAAACTGCATAAGGCAATCAACTATGGAGGCATATAGTGTTGCTTGTTACCATAGAGACAAAAGTGATTGCCATAAAGTATATAGATAAGGTTCTTTTGTGATGAGCAAAAGCTTATGATTTATTGCTGCACATTAGGTATATTGAAATGTCATAGGCTTCTGATTGATCTAATGACATAGGCAATCGCCTTAACACTTGAGTAGCGGGCAGGATGAGACTGAATCATATTGGCATTAGGTGTGCAATATTGATTATTCATATTAGAAGTGCATGAATAAGATAAGATACAGTTGCCTTAGTAAGTCTAACATGAGACTTGAGGAAGTCAAATATGAGATACAATTTCATATTGAAGCCCTAAAAGCCGAATCTTGAGAGTCAAGATTAACATTTAGTATGTTAATCTAGTGGCCCAAGTTAGATTTTTGGGCGAAAATCTAGACTGACGATTTGCATGACATATAGAGTGACAAGCCCAGTTAAGTGAGAGCTATGTTATGACACACATCTCATACTGTGTGTACTTAAAAAGACGATCCATACATGGAGTGACAATTGACTTCCTTATCTTTTGTCACTATGTGACTGTATAGACGATGTCCCTTTGACTTAAAGCTATGGTATAAAGTCGAAGCTTAATGTTGCTAGTTTAATGTGTTTCTTGGGGGCTATGATGTATATGGTTCACTGAGAACATGTTAGGAAAGCAATTAAGCTAAGATGTAATATCATGAGTGTTTAAAGAAAAATCTATCCATCATCGCCATATCAGCCAGGGCGGTTATATTAAGTATATAATCATATGATATATACTGGCATTAGAGATTATAGATGTTACTGGTGATATTTGAGATGATTTGGAGTATCGTATTTTGTGAAAGTGTTATGTTACTTAGACGGTAACTTAATATAACACTACTTGTTATTTTTTGGTCGCACGTCCTATTCCTAGTATGAAGCGTGAAGAGTTATGATACATGGAGAACATGTGTTTTGCAGCCTATGTGATCGAGTGGGAGTTGTTGGTCGGGCCAAATAAAGTTAGGCTTGACGGCCACTAATGCCGCCTAGGGCGATAACTGTGGCTGCCCCCTGACCTATATAAGTAGGCTAAGGGGATTAGCCTAGTGTGATGAAAAAATCAGATCTCTCAAACTCTCCTATTCCCCTCTCACGGCTGCCTTACCATCCAATGGGTTTCTGGGTTTAGATATGGAACCCTGAGGTGACTCTAATAGCCACTTAGCATCCGTACTGACGTGGACTATTCCCGACAGAGAATTTCGCAATGAAGTTAGTCATAATTCATCATACATTAATTAATATTGCTGCTTATGTTTTCTAGCATTCTGGCCGAAATATCAATTTTGTCTGTAGTCCTTCCAAGAATTTAAAAGAGACTAAACAAAGACTATTAAGTTTGCAATAGCATCCATTCTCTTTAACTTGGAGTATCGCAAGCATTAGGATTTATCTACAATAATGATGCATTTGCAGGTTGCATAATGTAATTTGAATTTAGAATTAGAAGACACTAAATTTAAAGATGATGGTAGAGAGTGGGTTGGAGTCTTGGAGATTAAAAAGAGCAGCATTGGACCTTCCATCTCCTATTGTATTGTTATGGTAGGCACGACGAGGTCACTAGTTCAATTACAAATATAAATTAATATATTATATGTTTAATTGCTCGATAAGGTTGCATAACGGCTTAAATTAGTGACTTTGATAGAAAGGGAAGAGCAACTAAGGAAGTTAAGAACTGAACCACTACCTTTAACCTTGAAATAATTTGATTAAAGTTTCTAAACCTATAGCTGAAACACTAACAACTAGCTTATGAAGATAGTTACCGAACACCTTAAATTACAAAGCATTGTTTTGACATGGTCTAAATTGCTAACTAGTTCATCAGCAATGAGTGTTGAACACAACTATAATACTCTTTCTATTGCTTCTCTAACTCCATGGTAGGATTAACCTCTTCAATTTTATCATCCCTATTATCATGATTTTTTTTTCTCTTCATTAGAATCCTTAGATTTCTTACCTAAATTGTTCACAAGCAAGTTTTTGTTAAGTACTTTAATGACGTAGTAAAGTGGTCAATGCGGTTAAATAGAGTTTGATTTTTAGTTTTAAGCTCAGTAATAGCACCTCTTAGAGTCACCGTCTGTAGTTTGATCTCTCCAAGCACCGAGAACATATTGGTCTTCATTTTTCCTGATGACTTCAGAGATTTATTTATATATGTCAATAATATCAAGTATCTCCTTTTCTGATTTGAAGATGTGTTCTAATTGTGATGTATGAAACTCATAGTCTAGTGCAGGAGCTTCTTGGAATGGGGATAGAGTAAGGGTTGACAAAACATTAGAGAAGAAAGAAGTACAAGAATGGTTTCTTTTGAGAGTATTTAGTGGCTCTTCAAAGGATCTTTCTAGTCATGTACTGATAGCTTAAAAGTGAGGAAAGGGATTGTCAAAGGAAATGCAATAGTTAGGGTTGAACATGCTTCAATGCTATGATGATGCATCTTAACTTCAAGATCCTTGACTAGAGACTTGTACTGCCCACTTCCATCTTTCTCACAATTCCTCAAATTTGACTAAGCAACTTCATACGATGAGGGTAAACCTCATTTCCTGAATTGAACAGCTCCAAACCAATCAATGTCTTTAATTTTCATAAATTTCAAACTTCGACTCATTATGGAATTTCAAATCCATAATCTCATAAGGGGTTAGAGGTCAACTATCAAACTTATCATATATGTCGGCACCATTATCTATAAGGCATGAGTCAAGGATGTTATAAATCTTTGCCACACCTCTCATGTGAGGCCTAAAATTAGAGGACACTTCCTTAAAGTCAAATGATGTAACCTACTTTGATTTCTTTGTTATTGCTCTTCTGGCCCTCTTCTTGGCTACACATACTTTAACGTCAGAAGGTCTCTTAGTTATAGGAGCTTTCTTGTCCATGTTAAAGATAAAGGTTAAAGTGATGGATGAGGGTTGAGAGCTAGAGTTAGGGTTTGAAGGGGATGAAAGTCGGGGGAGAGAATACCAAATTGATTGATGAGAGTGGGGCAGGAGAAAGAAAGAGGTTAAGTGATTGCGAGAGTAATAGAGAGCAAGGGTTAGTTGGGAAGTCATTTGGGAATAAATGTAAAATTGCAGAAAAATTTAATTTTTGTAATAACTTCTCTTATCATTTGCCCATCTAGCTGGTTGTAAATAACCCTTAAATCCACTTTTTGAAAAATAAAAATTTTAATTTTAAAAGTGAAGTGAATAGGAAATGTTCGGAGGTAGAAATAATTGGGCCTAAAAAATTGAGTAAAATCATATCTAAAACAAGTTAAGATAAAATTGGTTTTTGAAAAATTGCCAAAGGTAAAATCAATTTTAGATATTGCCATTTTTAGCTAATGCCCCCTATTTGGAGTAGAAATAAACTCTAAAGAGGCGTATAGGCCATAGCCCAACAGAAATCAAGAAAAAGAATTTCCTAGATCAAGTCACTAGGATTAAGCAGTTTGGGTTCGGATATAAGCTCACTAACACCTTTGTCCACCAAAGCTGTGAAAATAGTCACCATGCATATGGCTTAATAGAGAAGGAAAGATCTAGTCGAGATCTCCTAAATCTATAAGGAACCAGTAAAGAATTTTCAATTTGAATAAAATTAGAAAATAAACTATATGTAATAAAGATGTAGAATCCTAGAAATGTTCCTCCATGAAAACAGTCCTACAACCTTATAAAAGCAAGCCATAACTAATATCAAAGGTAGGTTAGCAAGACTTTCATAAAATATATTGTGCTTATGACCCACTCAAAAATACTCCCCAACTTAAGCACTGAAGGCTTCTAAAGAGGAGAATCACCCCTTCTAGAAGAGTCGTGTTGCAGGTAAAGCTTAGATGGTAGCATAAGTTCCTTTAGGTTCCTAGAAGAAATGTAGAGGCTATGAACTGTCCTGAAACATTCGCAGCATATGTGAGGGCCTAGAGCTAATCACATATGCCATATAAGGAACGTGATAAGGAAAAAAAAATTATCGCCCCTAAAAATCAGCATCCCTAAATTGGGATCCTAATGTGTAAACCTCTATAAAAGAAGACTTTGTTGCAAAGGATGCATCAAACCAAAGGTATACAACTCACCCTAGATGATATCTTTCTCCTAAATGCTCATGACCTAGAACAATTCGACAATGTTCTAGAGACCTTGAGCTACAAAATGACTGAGTAAGAGAAATCCTTATAAAAGAGGATTAGTCAAGATAGGTATCATTAAGAAAAAGAATGTGAAGAAGATTTATAGCAACAAAGCTCATGCTTTATCAAAATTATACCATCTCAATAGTGTTCAAGGGACAATGCTAAGAAAACCCTTAATTAGTGTACTCTACCAATAAGTCGTCTACAAATTAAGAAACACTTTAACATGCAGATCTAGAAGGATGAACTCCTATATAAGGTCAAGGTGCCAAAGATAAAGCGATTTGATGGACCAATGACCCACAAGAGCACCTTAATGCATGCCTAACTCAAATCTATCTATAACTATCTCCCTCAAAGGAAATGATATGCAGGTGCTTTCGCACTACCCCAATAGGAATAGCACAAGCCTGGTTCAACGTCCTGCCCCAAGATCAATAAACTCTAGGAATGATATTTCCACCAGTTTCAGAAGCCACTTCACTAGAAGAAGAAGAACTCCAAATGTAGTTACAGATATCATTTTAGGACAATAAAAATTGGTCCAAACATAGAACTGTGGTTTTTAGAAGCACTGATATCCCTACTTAAGAAGTGTACAGATTTGTTTACTGATGCAGCACAAGAGATGCTGGGGATAAATCCTGAGATTATGGTTCATATATTGCCCATAAATCCATAGGCTAAGCCTATGAGGCAAAAAAGAAGACACTTGGCCCCTAACAGAAATTCATACCTTTAGAAGAGGAGCAAAAGTTGATGTATACAAGATTCATCAAGGACTGCTACTATCCTAACTACTTAACAAAAGTGTTGATGTTAAAGAAGGCCGATGGGTCTTAGAAGATGTTCGTGAATTCAATGACCTAAACAAGGCATGTCCCAGTCACTACTTCCCATAATTGATCAATTGATGGATTGAGTAGTAGTCATGGTTACCTCACATTCATGGGTGCCTACTTTGGTTTTCATCAAATACTGATAAGTGCTTAAAGCGTATATATTTTAGGGTCATTTTACTGTATTTTTGGGGAGAATTTTGCACTTTGTGTTATAATCTATACTCCTTTTTCGCTTTATCCTTGGGTGTGGTTTTGGTTGGTTTTTGCAGGTTTCTGAACCATTTGACCCATAAATGAGTGTATTTTAACTCCCACAGGAACCCCCTGAGTTGCTATGCCTATGGAAAGAAGAAGAATAGAAGAACGTTGAGCCAGAGCTGACCACGGATGGTCTATGGTGAAGGCCACGGCCCATGGTGGCCTCATTTTTCTGAAGGCTTTTTTTTTTCTCACAACTATTCAACTTTCAGGCAATTTTAATGTCATTATCTTGCGTGGCTGTTTGGCTTCCAGGAGTTCCACTATAAGAAGGGGCTCTCATCCTAATTTCAAAAGATATTCCATCCATTCCACTATCTATAATCCACCATCTAGATTAGAATTTAGATTAGAGAGAGTTCATAACAAGTTGAAAGTGAAGATTGTAAGGATTCCAGATCGGGTTTGCAAACATGGTTCAACCACGTATTGGCTGAGCAATTCCTCTCCCTTCTCTTCTCTTTTCTCTTTAGATTTTTATACTCTTTATATTAGTATTGATTTTTATGTTATGTTTTGGATTGTTAATCTTGGAATTAAGTTGAATTGTTGTGATCGAATCAATTCTTATTTTGATCTAAAAGTGTTTTGGATTTGTTGGGTTTATTCTATTGAATCTTGGATGTTGAATTGGTAGTAGGAAACTTGATCAATTTCTTGCTTGTTTTAGACATTTGGTGTAGAACTGAAAGGTAAAACTAAATGTTGAAAAACTAAGGCTCGACTTAAGTGCGTGGGATCTTAAGAAAGACTCACGGTTCAAGAAACCTCTAAATTTGTTAATTGTGTTCTTAATGATCTTAGGTTAATCAAAAACCCTTGAGAAACGATAGTTGATTAGATTTGAAATTTTTATTCCACCTTGAAAGAGGGGTTTGATAAATCGATTATTAGTTTTGAAATTACCTATCTAAAGAAAAGGCATTTGATTAATTCTTGAGTTGAAAAATTGCTTGGTTTGATTAAATTCTTTGATTGATTATCTATTAGATTGGACAAGTAGCATAGATCAATTTTATTCACAAATTTTGGATTCGTTTAGCCAATCTTGAGGGATTATAACCCAATAGATCAACCAAGTCTCTATGGTATCAACCTTGATTTGCTACAATACCACTGTGCACTTACGGCCCTATTAAGTTTTTGGCGCCGCTGGCGGGGACTGAATTGCTAAATATCGAGTCGATCTTGTGAGATTGACTAAGTATTTTTCTTTCATTTTTTTTCCTTTCTTTCACTTTTGATTGCTTTGTAGTATTGGTGATTTAGCTTGCAAGAAGATGTTCTCTTTTTATGTGAAGTCAATTCGTTTACGAATGTGATCCTGAAATTGAGAGGACTTTTCATCAAAAGAGAAAGAAGCAAAGGGTAGCAAGACAAAGGCACAAGGCCTGAGAAACTTCGTGAAAGATAGAACCACGAAGAAGGGAACTTAAAAGAAGGACACTATGGGATTTCATCACTCTGTGTGTCCAAGGTATCACCTCTAGCATAGCTAGACCCACATTGGAGGTGAATAACTTTAAGTTATGACCAGCACTAGTTTCAATGGTTCAACAAACACTGTTTGGAGGATCATGAATGGAGGACCCCATTCTTCACCTCTCAATCTTTTTAGAAGTGTGCAATACATTGAAGTTAAACGAGGTTTCCACCGATGCAATTTGCCTTCACCTATTCCTGCTTTCTCTCAAGGACAAGGCATGTGCTTGGTTGCATTCATTGCCACCGGATTCCATCACCACTTGGGACGAGCTAACTAAAGCATTTCTTGGCAAATTCTTCCCACCATTAAAGACGGCAAGTCTAAGGAACCAAATCAGTACCTTCACTCAAAGGGAAGTTGAATTGCTTTATGAAGCTTTGGAGCGATTCAAGGACTTACTAAGGTTATGCCCTCATTGTGGACTCCAAAGGTGGGTGATCATCTAAACCTTTTGCAAGGCAGGTACTTAAGCAGTACGGTCCAACATAGATGCGGCGGCGGGAGGCACTTTAATGAATAAGATGGACGATGAAGCCTTCAATTGATAGAGGAGATGGCACTAAATAATTTCTAATGGTCCACCGAACGAGCCCAACCCATGTGGGTTGGAGGTAACTTGAAGTTGATACACTTATTTTGCTTTCTGCTTAAGTTGATGCTATGACTCAAAAGTTGGACTGTATGAATGTGAATGCTGTGAATTCTAATGCCCCTCCCCCATGTGAAATTTGTGAACATGTGACTTTGAATTGTCAAGTTAGAAGTCCTTTTTTCCCATACTCTAATGAAGTCAATTATGTCCAATACTTTAACCTGAGACCAATAAATGACCCTAACTTCACTACTTACAATCTGGGTTGGAGGAACCATCCAAATTTCTCAAATAGGTCTAATCTGAACGCTCTAAATATGCCCCCAATAAATGCTAGGCCATGCCCGGGTTTTCAAAGACTGCCTTTCCCTCCACAAGGTCCCCAGAGAGTATGCTTTTAGCGCAACAAAAATAAGGTGAGTATATAAAGCAATTAGCCTCTAAAGTTAATGCGCTTACAACTCACAATAAGATGTTGGAAACCCAAATTGCCCAACAAGCTAGCTCTTCATCTGCAGCCCTGGGCAGACTCCTAAGTAAACTAGAATCTAACCCCCATAAGCATTGTAATTGTGTTGCCTTGAAGGAAGGGATAAAGGACCTTATTGGCCCTGAGGACACACCACTTGAAGAGGGTAGAGAAATAATCATGGTTGAGAGTAAGGAGAGAAATGATGGTGGCAAGGCCGTGACATTCATAGAGAATGAAAGTTTAGAGATCTCCATATTTTTTCCACCTAAGCTTGCTAACCCAGGTAGCTTTTCTATCCCCTGTGCTGTGGGAAAGGTGGAAATTGAGAGAGCCTTATACGACCTAGATGCAAGCATCAGTTTAATGTCATACTCTTTGTTTTATAAGATTCACTTAGGGCCCGCACCTTTTTCACTACAGTAAGTAGACGGTTCTGAAACACAACCTTTAGGCAAATTAGAGGAGTGCCCGTCAAAATAGGAGACATTTGGTATTGGAAAACTTTATCATTATTGATATAACTAAGGCCGATGATGCCCAAATTATTCTAGATACACCCTTCATGGCTATAGCAGGTTGCCAAATTGATGTAAAAAAGGGGGCGGACAACATTTGAAGTATAAGGATGTTATGCTATGTTCTACCATATGATGAAGAAAGTGGTTTCTCCTAATTCTTCCCTATTAGATGCATTTCTCCCCTCTCCTAAGATTGACATGGAGGACATTTTGAATTGTTAAGATCCCCCTGATTTTGATTGGATTTCTACTGAGGATCCTGACTAAGGGTATGTTATGGTGGAGTTTGCTACTCCTACGCCGCCTAACATACCTGAGTTTGAGGCCCATGCTTCTAATGAGTATACTATGAGTGATTGTTGCATTCTCTCTTTGCCTTATATACAAGGACTTCATGCAGGCTTTGATTTGGGGGTTGAAAAAGGTGACACTGGCCTGTCTGATGGACCATATACTCAGTTTGTCTTGTATGTTGACAGTACACTATGGCATCAATTGATGAAGATGAAGGACCTCTAACCTGAGTTTTTAAGGTGGTACCTTCATTTGATGAAGTTTGTTTTTGTGGTTCGAGATAAAAATCATCCAGACCGAACGTAAAAGCATGGTTAAGCTCTTAATCTTAAAAGAGTGCTTCTTAGGAGGTAACCCAAGCCCCTTCTATAGCTTTGATTTTCATTTCTTGGTATTCTTTCATAGTAAGAAAAAAATCTGGGAAAAAAAGGAAAAGACCAAATAAAAAAAATAGAGAAAAAGAAAAGAAAAAGAAATAATGAACAAGAAAAAAATATAATAAAAAAATATTAGGCACCACGGACCACAGCACTCCAATATAGCCCGTGGGGTGCCCATTCAGCAAACAAAAAAAACCGATATCTAGCAGACACCACGGTCGGATCGTGATGACCCCCACAATCCGTGGTGAGCTGCTACGGGCCGCGGTTAAGGGTTTTGGCCGCGGTGACCGTCCAACTTTCCCTCATCTTCTTCTTCTTCTTCTTCGACACACTTGCTCTCTCTACCTCCCTAAAACAACCATTGCTACACCTTCATTTCTCCCTCATTTATTCTCAGTTTCACTCAAAATCTTCCCTTTTCACTTAATTTTTCTCTTTCTACTAAAAATTTCACCTCTTTCCACCAGTCTTTTGTTACCTTCATCTCACCTTCATCCATCTTCCATAACCACCTTCTTTCTTCTCTAATTCTTCTTCTTTTTCTCTTAAATCCTTCATTTTTCTCACTTAAATCTTGTTTTTAGGTTTTGGTTTCAATTTTTCTTCCATTTTTGCAACCATGACACCCACCAAGAGACAAAGGAGTATCAAGGAGGCAGGAGCATCTAGTCAAGCACCATCCCAACCTCAACGGACCTCCCAAACTTCCACTAATATACAAGCTCAAGGCAACATTCCTCATCCTCTTGGCTTAACCAACCCTGATCATGTTTTTAGATATGCTTACCCAAACCCAATACTTTCAGGATTATAAGGCTTGTTTAGAGACCTGCCGAGATTGGCATATCTCCTATGGCCACCCACCCCACCCTTCTTCCCCACCTCTTTTTTGATTGCTGTTTGCTACTCCCATTTCCTTTTGCCTTCTATGTGCACATATTGAAGACAATATTTTGTTCAAGCATGGGGGAGTTAGTCCATATTTGATGGCGCCTGATGCCTTATTTGGTTTGGTGTGCACTTGTGTATGTATTATATGTATTATTCATGGTTGCATTTTGAGTTTCACTGTAGGTTTTAATCTTACGTGGTTAGAAGAATGTTAGCAGTACATTTGGGTTTCTTTTCATTTTAGGTTGCATTTTATTTTCTTTTTTATAGTTTCTTTTCATAATGTTTGCATTTTACATGAACTAGTTATTAGGAGCATGCATCTTTGAGAAAAAAATGAAGAAAAACAAGAAAAAAAGAAAGGAAAAAAATCCTCCGATGATGATCTTTGTAGACTAGGTAGACTTTTTTGGTTCAGATTGATCCTTTAATTTTCTCAAATGTGCATAAAAGTGTTTGAGAATGAGTTTTCGAAAATGAGCTTCATGTTTTGACCATATATTGAGTGCGAGTTGATTATCCAATGACTCTTGACATAAATTTTGGCATGTGTTTACTAATGAGCTAATGATAACCTTAGTAGATGTCTCGTGAGGCTTTGAGCTTTTAAAGACTAATTTATTAATTTAGTCTCTTGTCAATTTATAAGCGACTCTTCCTTGATATCATTTCTCTAGAACTTGCTTTGATTCTCATTCAAGATCACATTTTGCATATGCATTTAGGCAATATGATTGAGGCATTCTTTGACTTATTATTCCAAAAGACTAAATCGCCACCTTTAGTATGCATTATATCTCTTGCTAGGCCCTTTGAGCTTATATCCATTTTTATTGATTTGAACCTCCAAACATAACTTTTGCCCAAATAATTATCTAACCCTTATTCCAAGATTAGAGGAGCATTTCATCCATGTCCGTCGAGTTTAATTGGGAACTACTAAGGTGTATTGAGATATTTTTGGTCGATTTGGTTGTTTGGTAAAGGGGTTTGTGTTCCTGTTTTATATAAGAAATCCTTTGTCTTGTTGTACAAAGATTAGAGAAGAGTTGAAATTCAAAGTTTAATATGGATTTCCCTTGGCTAACTCTTTTAAAAAAATAAAAGGAAAAAAAAGAGGAATAATAAAAAGAGCGTTAGACTTGTTTGGATTGTAAAAAGTATTGATCACTTTTAGCTCTCAGTCTCTTCAAATGGGGATGTACTTTGTAAATGAATTATATTGGTCTAAGGAGAATGTTGTATGAGTGCATTAGAAATATTTAGCTTTTAGTCTATATCTTCTAGCTCCACATTTCCAAAACATTCGTTCCCCTCTTACCTTTACCATGGCCCATTACGACGTTGTAAAAGTCCTCATGACTATCTAATGTGTATTGCATTTTAGTGATGGTGAATTAGAGAGTCTTGTGAAGCTTATGGTAAATTTGAATCTATGGAATGAGAATTGAGGGAACCTTCTTACATTTTCAAACACATGTGTGATGAGTGCCACATGACTATAGTGAGGTTCTATCGGCATTATTGGCTCCATTTGTTTCATATGTTAATATGATTGCATTTGATGATTTAGGGGGAATTGATTCAAATACATTGTGGTATATCAAGTGGTTTCAAAATTTTCATTTCCTAGTCTGTTTGTTAAATAATTTTTGCACCTTTTGGGACAATTTTAGATCGGCTTTGCCAATGGGATGCTACCAATGTCTATTCTAACGAAGTTTTGAATAATTTTTAGTCTTAGCGTTGTTTAGGGACAAGCAACAGTTCATACATGGGAGAGTTTAATAAGTGTTAAACGAGTATATCATTTTAAGGTTATTGTGCTGCATTTTTTGGAGAATTGTGTGCTTTATGCTATAATTTATACTCCTATTCTCGTTTTGTACTTAGGTATGGTTGTTTGATGATATTTGTCAGATTTTAGATCATTTGACCCAGTATTTGACCCCCATTTTGAGTACTTATTGACCTGCCATGGAGGTACCCCAAGCCCTATGCCTATAGAGCAAGAGAAGAGCAGAAAAATTCGATTCCAGCCAAGACCATAGTCCAACCGTGGTGGCTGCCATGGACCATGGTGCTTGTGTGACTATGGTCTCTTCGTCTTCCTTCAGCTGTGTGGCTGAGAAAACTCAGATTTTTGCTTAAAAGGTTGTCCCTCGGCAGCAGTGAGGGAAGAACCCCTCATGATCTATAGTCATTCCCTTCCCCAGATTTTATCTTTTATAGTTAGGATTTGAGTTTGATTTTGTGTGCAAGTGAGAGCGGAACTCGATTTTGTTGGTGGTTTGAAGACTTTGTTGGAAGCTATCATTGCCAAGCTTTTTCCTCTTAGATTTCGCTGAATTGTTTGGTTAGTTATTAAATTTTTAATCATAAGTGACTAGTTTATCTTGTCTAGGGATTTGTTTGTTAATGGAAGTGTAATTGGATCATTTTAATCCAATAGAATTATGCTTTCTTTTTATGTTGGTTTGATTTTGTTTTATCAAGTAATTATCAAGTTGTGAGTGGACTTAGCCAAATTTGCTTGCACCCTTGAGATAATTAAGTGAAGAACTAAGAGGTGAAATTTAATTGTTAGACTGCTTGATAGGACCTAATATAGCAATAACTTGAAAGAGAAATTCGTATATTGGGGGGAATGAATGAGTAATCAAAAATACTGAATCTAGACTAAGACAAATTATTTTGAAAGAACGACTTTGATTTAGTTTAGGCAATTTGGTCAATTTCGAAAGAATAGACTAAATTCTGAATCAATTGTAATTTCTTGAAATTATCTAATCTAGGGAAATGCACATGTTAAATCGTATGATCCAACCCCTTTCTTAACTAAATAAATCTCTAGATGTTTTTCCTTAATTGAATTTAGAAATTGTTGAACTGCCGAATCAAAATCCTCAATTTAGTTATTACTTAACATTTTCTAATAGAAACAACTTGGTAATTTTGCTTTTGGTCTCCGTGGATGATACTTTCTTTTTAACTACAACACTCGTACACTTGCGGTAGTGTCAAATACCCATGCGAAAGCAAGATTAGGAACGTATAGACTTCATTATACAGTAAGCTTGCACTATTACAAAGACATGCCATTTGGGCTGAAAACACTAGCGCTGCATACCAAAGGCTTGTCGACAAGCTCTACATATGGAAAATTGGAAGAAATATGGAAATGTACATTGATGACATGATTTTTAAATCAACACCTTCTAAATATGGAAGGGACTTTCAATATTCTAAGAAGCTTTGGAATGAAGCAAAATCCCAAAATAGGTTTTGGGACATCATTCGACAAGTTTATGGGGTTCATGATCAATAAAATAGGGATTAAGGTAAATCATGAAAAAGTAAAAATAGTTCTAGGCATGCTGAGCCCCCAAATTTTAAAGGAGGTTTAAAAACTGACTGGCTACCATAGAAGATTCATTTCTAACTCCCCACAAATATGCCTCTGAATCTTTAAGTACTTGAGGTCAATTAAAGATTTTAGATGGATTGAAGAAGTGGAGGAAGCCTTTAAACAACTCAAATAATACCTCTCTAAGATACCTCCCTTGTCTAGCCTAAGCCGTGGGAAAGATCTTTTCATCTACTTATTAGCATTAGAATTGGTTGTAACTATAGTCATAGTAAGTGTGCTTATTAGCATTAGAATTGCACCTTGCCCAGATCACGACATCAAGAAAGTTGAGACCCTTCTTTGAAGCATATCTAATTAAAGTCTTAGCTGATCATCTATTGGTGTAGATGATGCAGAAGTATGACTGTTTTGAGAGAATGTTACTATAGCCAGTAGAGCTATAAGTGTGACATAGAATATAGACCTGGAACAACAATTAGAGCACATGCTCTATTAGACTTCGTAGCTAAGTGTAGGTTTAAAGGCAAAGACTTAGAGCTATAACTAAACTGATGTACAATCTATGTATATGGATCCTCTATAAATATTGATGTAGATTGTGAAGTCATTATAGTAGGATTAGAGATATACAAGACCCTAAAGGCCAATAATGTTGGATGTATAATAACTTATAATTGGTGGTCAGTCTGTTTAGATGAGAGTTTGAGGTTACAAGAAACTACATAGTTAAATACATAGCCGGGTTAAAATAATCTATTATACACTCCCTGCAGTTTTAGATAACTGACATTGCTAGATTTGAACAACCAACAAGTTAAATGAAATGAGTAAGTTGGCAAGTTCAACACAAACTAACTCTCCAAGATCAATTTTCTAAGAAGTTATTATGATTCCCATAAACTTAGATTCGAAGAGGTTTGTGTGGCAAACTTAGATAACTCCTAAATGACACTATTCATGGATTATGTGGGGACTACAAAGCTCTCAGATAGCCCAATGAAAGCTAGAAAGCTGAGAAGAATGGCAAAATGGCATTGTTTGTTTCAAGGGGAATTGTACAAATAAGAATATATAAGATCCAAATTAATATATGTGACTAAGAAAAGAGCAGAATATGTCCCTGGAGATATCTATTAAGAAGATTGTTGATCCTATTTACAGGATAGGATGCTAGCGAGAAAAGTGCTGAGAGTAGGACTCTATTATGCCACCTTCCTTAGAGATCACCAGACTATGTGGAAAAAACATGACAAATGCCAATCCTAGTCCCTTACGATACATATACAAGCCACTAATCTCTCTGCAATGGCAGAGCGTATTCGCTTCGCCAAGTTGGGCAAGGAAATCCTAGGTCCTTTTCTACAAATCACAGGATGAAGCCAGTACCTGTTGGTAGCATTGGATTACTTTATAAAACTGAGCTAGAAGTTATAAACTTCATGTGGAAAGATGTGATAATAAAATCTATCACTGTGGATAACGGAAGGCAATTCATAACCTAAATAATGAAGGAACACTATGAAGATTAGGAATTTCTTCCATAACACTTCAATTGCAAGGCCTCAGGCTAAATGGACATGTAGAAGCTACTAACAAGTAGTTAATCCAAGCCTTGAGGGAGTAGACTGGGGATGCCACAGAACTTGGGTAGATAAACTATCTAGGATTCTATGGTCTTCAATGGCAATAGTGAAGATATCTATAAGTCATACACCCTTCATGATTACATATGGGGCAAAAGCCCTAATATCTTTAAAAGTTAATGAAACTAGTTTAAGGACAAAAGGGTATGATCCATCACAGACTGAAAGGGCACAAATTGAAGCCTTGGATTTACTACTAGAGCAAAGAGAAGAAGCTTCAACAATGACTAATCGAGATAACGCTCGGATCACTAGGATATACAATAGGAGGGTGAACCATTGACCCTTAAAGCCTAGTGATCTGGTCCCAAGAAGCACATAAGCAGTTGGAAAAAACCACATAATTTGGAAAGGACCATACAATATAAGAAAGGATATATTGTCAGGTACTTATGAACGTGTCACATTAGTGGCCAAAGAGCTTCAAAATACTTAGTCTGTAGGTAATCGCAAACACTGCTATGCATAGATGTCCACTACAAGTCATCTCTGCTTTATGAAAGCACTAGTTAAAGTTTGTCATCAATACAAGAATCTTTTGTTTCCTTGGGATCTATACCTTAAATTGTAGCATATTTAATTAACTCTTACATTCCCACTTGTCTAACTTAATATTATGAACCATCTAATACGATCATGTATAGGAAAACTCCTAAGACATGTAGTTAGATTCGCTAAGGCTAAATTAAGACTTATAAGGAGCAAAAAAAATTCCAAAGATTGAATCAAGATATTTTACCATGAGATTGATGACAGAAATCTTATAGGAATGAATCAAGACTTGAGAGGAATCAAAGTTCTGCTAAAGGAGACAAAGAAGACTTGCTTTTATGAAAAAACGCCCTCATTACACAAGTCATAAAACAAATTTTAGTACTGAGGCTAATTAATTAGTTGGTCTTCATAATTGAGATAGGAAAGGTTTTAAGCTCTACATCATAGCACAGCAGCTTGCCTGACAAAACTTCTTTCAAAAGACTAAGAGAGGTCGAGAAGTTTTGATTCGGCGTAAGAAAATTAAGTACTACATTAAACATAAAATCCATAGTTATGGATACATTGTAGGCTTATAAATGCCATAGTAATAGTTAAAGAAACCCTAAAGATCCTTTGCGTAAGTTATGAAGTATGTTGGTTCTCAAAAGGTAATATTCTTACATCCTCTACTCATACTAAGAAGTTGTGGTTATAACTTAAGATTGGGGCAAAAAGGAAATTGCTATAGAATAATAAAGAAGGAGAATAAGATAAGACACATACACTGAAGCAAAAATGAGGTTTGTTCAATAATTTGAATTCCATCACATGTAAAAAAATTGTTGAGTTCTATTTTAAGGAGTGTAAGAAATAAAATACATACAGAGAAAAAGAAAAAAAGGAAAAAAAGACGAAAGAGAAGATTAAGACTCTTAGTGGCCAATGAGCCTCTGGTATTCAAACTCTTTTAAAGCCTTTAGAAGGACTTAGTTGAACAAGGTAGGCTTAGCCAAGAATTATGCTACCATAAAGGACGATCTCCTTGTTTTGGCGCCAACTCTGGTCCAAGCAAACTCCTCTCTCTCTTTCTCTTCTTCACATTCACTTTAGAGGGAAAGGAGGGAGTGGTGGAGCTAGAGAAAGAACAAACGCCTTCATCTAGTAGAAATTCTAGACAGAAGGCTCATGTTAGAGAGAGGGTAGAAGTCGTCATCCTTGTTGTTCTTACCGATAGCAGCTCTGTTAGTTCTCTCTCCAAATGGTTGGTGAAGACAGAAAGCCTTATACATCGCCTTCGTACTCGAAACTTTTCCAACAGGTAGCGCAAAGGTTCCTACCTCATTTAAAGTAAGAACCACCTCTAAAGAGATAGACCCAGGGGTAATGTAGGTGTAAGTCGATAAAGACAAGGAGAATGAGAGGGATATCTTGGAGAAGATGGTGGAACATCAACCAAACCCTCGAAGATCTTGGGGGGCATTTATAGATGCAATAGTAGTCTATCCTAACATGACCCCTGACCCTATCTACAGCTGCAATTATGGACATCAACTACGATCCCCTACAATGCCATCAAAGATTTCCTTTACGAAAGGGGAAAGGGCTGGGAGAAAGATGCCCTATATGACTTGGGCATACAAGGCTCTAAACTAAGACTAATCTCATGTCTCACTAGTCCTGAAGTGGTTGCAACGTTATCCTCTTTGGCAAAGCCAAAGAGGTTTAAGTTATTTGGGGCATTGATACAGAAGAGGCACCTCGTAGTTTCCCTCATCTCTTATTTAATATAGACTTCCTCCCTATCATAACAAATGATAGAATTTCTTAAAATTCTCTTATAAGGGTTGGGAGGAATAGGAAGATGCTTAGCAGGTCCAAATGGACCTCCAGTCACGGCTGTTATCAACTATTGATATGTAAAGATGGTACAAGGAGAAGAAAGAGGTGGAAAAGGCTTTTAAGCAGCTTAGTAGTGTTTAAAAAGTGGAATAGACATAAACTTGTTTGAGATGCTTGAAAAGGGTTGAGAGGTTTCTTTAAAGAAATTAAATCTAAAAAGGCTGAATTTATAGTTGAAGTTAGAGCAAGAAACATCATAAGATTAGAGAGAAAAGCCCCAAGAGATGCTATATCTAATTAAGAAAACTTGTAAAGCAGAACAATCCATCATTACTGGCTTGGGAAATCAGAGTGAAGGTGAAAAGACACTCAATTAAGGTAGGTTTAAGTCACTATTAAATAGATATCGAAGTAATTTCTAAGTGGAATGGAAAATAAAATTAGCTAAAGATTTGGAATCCAAAGAGGTTTGAAATCTAGATAGAGGAATTTTCCCCAAAAATGGATAAAAATCCATTGGAAAAATCATAGCTAAGTCTCCTTAGGAAATGGGACTAGGTAAAGGGGTTCACAAAATTAACCTTGAGAAAGTCATTAAGGTCTGGACACTCATAGTTTAAGATGAAGAATGAGTTAAAGAGCGAAGCCTGCTCAAATTATAAGGCATGATTGGTATCATCAAGGGGCAAAAAACTCAGGTGGAAATATACTCTGAAATAGAATTGAGTCTTAGCTTAGTAAAAGCCCAAGAAAGAGACTTAACTAGAGTAAGCCGCTAGGATTGTGCAGTCTAGGCCTAAACATAACCTCATTAAACCTAAGTCTAGTGAGGCCTTGAAAATGACCCTAATGCACATGGCTTGATAGGAAATGAAAGATCTAATAAAGATCTCCTAAATCTACAAACACCCAGTAAGTATCATTAAGCGAGAATAAACTATTAAATAATCTATTTTTAAAAAAGATGTAGAATCCAGTAAAATTCCTCTAAGAGAATCGCCCTAAAACACTATATAAATAGGCTATGGCTAATGTTAAAGGTAGGTCGACAACTCTTTTATAAGCTATATTGTGCTTGCTATCCTCAGAATTCTCCCTAATTTGAGCATTCGAGACCTTAAAGAGGAAAAGCCCCGCTCTTTAAGAGTTGTTTTACAGGTGACTTTTAGGCAGTGGCACAAGTTCCTCAAGTTTCCTAGAAGAATCAGAAAAACTCTAAACTATGCTAAAACACCACGTTTTATCCAATTCGACAATTTTAGTTGTCATAAAAATGAAGTTCTAGTACTCTGATATTTCATTAGAACTTTTTCCTTGACTAGGACTTTAATATACCTCTAGAAGTCTTTAATTTTTGAGTCCTTAAATTTGACATTAGTTAAGGCTCTATTCCTACAAAAACACTTGGGTAAATTTTATGCATGAGAGAAATCTTGCCTTTAATTCATGTATATACCTATCATGCTTAATTCCATTCTAATGAAACGAAATTGATTTTCACCAAGAGGTCTGGTAAAGATATTAGCTAATTGCATATTAGTTTAGACAAATTCAACAATAGTATTGCCCTTTTAGTATGATGTCTAATTAAGTTATGTCTTACTTCTACAATTTTATATACTATGTCGTTGAAGTTAAAAATGATTTAGGCACCATAGTGCAATATATTTAGCCTCTATTGTGGATATTACCATTGCGTTTCATATGTTGGAATGCCATGACACTAGTGAGTGTTCCAAGGATTGACATAACCCTAATGTAATTTTTCTATCCATCCTTTATCTTGCATAGTTAGCATAAAACTATTTAACAACACCAAAGTTACCACCTCTAAGATGCCACAGACCAAAGCCTTTGGCGTTTGCTAGGTAAAGGTTCTTTTAACATACTTTAGATGTGATTCATTTAGCACTTATTGGAATATTGTACAAAGATAGAAACTAAACATCATACATTTTACTTTTTAGCTTACCACACTTGGCTTGTGATGTGTGTGAGCTGAACTTATGTGGTTATCAGAGTCGAGCTCTAGCTTTGTGCATATAGGCTCGTGAGTTTGTTTAGCCTAAACGAGCCGAACCAACAAGCTTCCATAAAACTTGTCAGCAAATAAATTCTAGGGTTTGAATAATTCAACTTTCTCCACAAACATAGTTGCTTTGATAAAGAATTACTATTTAAGATTAGAATGTCATAACAAGATAGTTTCTTTTAACATTTGAATCTAACTTCTCTCTTTTGTGTCATCCTTTACGTCATTACAACTTCAACTTTTATTTGCTTATATGTTCATTGAAGGTGAAGTTAGAATAATTGCATAATTTTATTCACACTTGCACTATTAGTCATATTACCTGTTGAGTAATAACGCTAGCAACCAATTAACTGTCAATGATGTGACCATTACAGTTGTCTTATGCCTACATATACGTACCCTCACTAATCCATTTGTATTTATTTGAGAGTGTCATTATACACTAGCTTTGGAATAGTTAAGATTAGGCTCAAAGTAATAATGCATTAGAATAGTTAAGATTAGGCTTGAGTATCAAACTAGCATTGAAAGAGTTAAGCATGAGCTTGAGCCTTAGATGAGATGAGCTTGAGCTTGATTTTACGATCTTGTTGAATCATGAGCTGAACTTGAGCCTAAATGCGAGCTCATGACTTGAGCTTCGAGCATGATGTGCTTGGGTTTAGCTATGCTCAAACACATCCCTAAATAGAACTAAGCTCAAGAGTGAATTTATTGAATTCTATGATCAACTTGGTATATAACATAACTTATCGCCAGTAAGGACTGCACACCCATATGGGGTAGTTGAAAGAAAGAAGAGAATTTTTAAAGACGAGGGTAGAGGAATAGTCTATGTGAATGATCTTCTAAAGTGTTTCTATGCTAAAGCCATAAGCACAACTAAGTATATTCTTAATAGATGCTTAGTCAGAGCCATCTTAAAGAGAAGTCCTTCTGAGTTATTCAAAGGTATGAGCCCTAAAATCTCTATAGAACTTTTGGTTGCAAGTTCTTTATTCACGAGAATAGGAAAGAAAAACAATAGAAGGTTTGATGTAAGAACTGATGAAGGCATCTTTGTTAGAAACTCTCACCAAAGCCAATATAAGGAGCTTACAATAAGAAAACAAAGGTCATTGAAGATAGGATTCATTTGGTGTTTAATGAAAACAATTGTAGACATATGAGCTCAACATCCTTTAATAATCAGAAGCTAAGTAAATATGAGGATGATGAAGGAAAGATAGTTGAAACTAATAAGGCTACTACATGAAGTCCACCTCATGCCACCTTGAGTCAACTTATGGATACAATCAAGGCCCTTGAAGTTAAGATTACAAAAAATTCAAAAGCAAGGCAAGAGGCAAGCACTGATTTGAATCCCGCAAAACCAAGGAGAATTTACAGGCTCCTTGTAAGCCATTCTATGAACAACATTATTTAAGACACTAACTTACATATAAGGCCAGATTCGTTATTCCCTTAGAAATCTATGTGTATTCTCTCTATTTTCTTCACTCATGGAATCCAAGAGCCCTTTGAAGCTCTTGCAAACACTAATTGAAACTTACTTACGCAAGAAATAACTCAACTAATTTAAATCTAGGAGTTGTCCAGCTATTGAGACTAAATGGGTATTTAGGAATAAGCTAAAAGAGGTTGGGAATGAGGTTAAAAACATTACTGGACTTTTTGTTAGGGGTTATGAATAGGAAGAAGGGATTGACCATGATAAGATTTGTGCCAAAAAGCTAGGATGGAAGCCATCAAAATGTTGCTTGGCTTTGTGTCTTTCATAGGAGTCAAATTATACCAAGTAGATGTCATTCTTAAATGGTTATTTGTAAGAAGAAGTTTATATGGAACAACCCTCTAGTTTTGAAAGTTCATGTTACCCTTACCATGTTTATAAATTACATAAAGCCTTGTAAGAATTAAATAGCTCCCAGAGCATGGTATAAGAGGCAAAGCAAGTTTTTACTTGAAAATCATTTTGAAGGAGGTCAAATTGACAAATCCTTCTTTATTAATGTAAAGAGGAAGCATTCATATTAGTACAGATATATGTCAATGATATAATATTTGCATTACTAATGAATCCTTACGTAAAGAATTCTTAAAGCATATATGCAAGTAATTTGAAATGAGTATGATAGGAGAGTGGAAATTCTTGGATTACAAATCAGGTAATGCCAAGATGGCATCTTCACCAACAAGGGAAGTTTGTCAAGAAAGTGTTGAAGAAATTTATGCTTGATAGCTTAAAGCATCCCAAAACTCCAATTACTCCTAAAATAGAAGCTTGATATGCATACAAATAGTAAGCCAGACCCTAGAAATGAATATAGAGGTATGATTGGTTCATTTTAATACTTAACAAAAAGTAAGTCAGATATCATTTTTAGTGTTTACTTATGCATAAAATTTCTGATATGCCCCTAAGGAATCTCACAACAAGGTTATGAAAGAATATTTAAATAATTTGGTAGAACCAAGTACCTTTGTTTATGATATCTAAGAGATGGTGGCATTGAACTCGTGAGGTACTATCAGGCTCACTACATTGGTGGAAACGTTGATAGGAAGAGTACTTCAGGTTCTTACCCATTCCTTGTACAATTCCTAGTATCATGGCATTTTAAGAAGTAAAACTCAATTGTGTTATCCACTACTAAGGCTAAATACAGTGTCATAGGAGCTCTTTCTCCCTATATACTATGGATTAGCCAATCATTCAAAGACCTTGGATTAGGCTGTAAGAAAGTTCCTATAAGATGTGACAACAAGAGTGCTAAGAAGTAAGACATCATTTCATGGAAATTGGTAATATCTTCATGACACTTCATACTTGGTTCAACAAGGTCTTTTGAGTTATTTGTTGATCTATGGGATTTTCAGTTCAGTATCTGAGAAGGAGGGGCCAACTAAGAGAGCTTCATCAAGCACCAACTGCCTTGAAGCCGCAACCACCTTCTGTTCTAGCTCAGCTAAGAGTTAATAGTCAAAGTAGTCCCACTTCAGGATTGATCACTTTGTGTTCCTCTAAATTTCAAATACATTTCTATTATGGTTACAAATAATCCTTCAGTTTGAGTGTTTTAAGACAATTTGACTTTTTGGTTTACAAGCTTTAAAAAATTCGTTACATTTTTATTCAACCTTTTCATAAAAGTTAAGGGGAAAAATTTTTGGATGGTTCTTAACAAATAAAATCAAAATTCTTGGTTGTGCTGGTGTCTGAAGCAGTAGTTGGTAGTAATCCCAAGTCAAGGAAGTTAACTTGATGAACTTTTTTGGACTGGATACCCCAGGTGATGAACTTTCATGGTTATATATTTTGATGCTTTATTTGAAATTGCTTATAGTTGTGATATGCTTATTCATGGCTAGCTACTTGTCTATATAGGACACTTGATATGTTCTTGTATGACAAAGCTATGTGTGATAATGTTCTAAGCATAATTGAGATTTCAAGATCTATATGCTTAAGAGTTTTCAAACTTGAATTATTATTGATTACACTCGTATGTTATCTCTCTTAATAGATCTTTGCTTAATTAAAGTACACCATATTTCTTGAATAATAATTCTTGGCCGTAATGATGTTGTCTAACAAATGGTGTTTTTTATAAAAAGGGGAAGATTGAAAAGTCCCCTCAATCTGATGTGATTAGAGTCCAAGACACATTTGCTAAAATCCATGGATCATTTGCTCATGTATAAATAGTCGCTTGTGTCATATTTATGTGGTAAATGATCACAAGTAATCATCATATCAGGTTCGTTAGTTCATTGATTGCCTAAAGTGTCAAAGGTAGAGTTTAACCTCCTTAAACCCTCATGCAATGTTAAAAGAACTGACCTAATAATTGACCCAGCGATGAAAATGGGTCAATGGGACAACCAGCTCAAGTGGTTGCATTAGGGTTAAACTGGTGAACCGCCATTAACCTATGCTAGACCGATATGACTCGGTAGACTCCAAAGCTATTAATAAATTATGAAAATAAAAAGTGAGAAATTATTACATTCTTAATTCGAATATTACTATACATACATTTTTCTAGGCCCAAATTAAAACTTGAAGTGCATAAAACAAAAAGGAAAAAATCAAATACGTCAATTCTTGAGTTTTTACTTGGGCCATGATGCATCCTACAGACCATCTCATTTTCAAGAAAGGAAACTTAAGCAAGTCATAATTACTATTCCCTCTGTGACTCTCTTTCTCTTCATTGCTTGTGCCTGCTTCTTCCTACTGCTTCTATTCACTCAAAAATCAAGCGTAAGTGACATCTCTAACAACAAACGCCATTTTACTATCATCCATATCACATGAATTTGGAAACTTGTTTTCTTCTGCACCTTTTCTTTTCTATTTCTTCAAGCCCTTTTTCTTTTAATGTAGTTTTAAAACTTTTGACAACCATGGATGCCATTGTCAGATCCAACCTAATGCTACAACTTCCTCTCCCCTATTTTGTGGTTGCCGCTAGCAAGTCTAACGTAATGGTCAGTTTTGTGAAGCTAAGGGAAAAAACCCATGTTCACCAGTTAAGCTGGTAGTTCTTTCGAGCTATTTACCTCAGGGGCGAATCTAGCGTGGGTGCAATGGTGTCGCGGACACTCATCCCAAAAAATAAAGGATACGTCAAAAATTTAAAATTAAGATGTTTGGTATAAAATTGTGGCAAGTATTTACATGAACCTGTGCTTGGATCAGAGGCTGGACTGTGGTTGTCATGTTTGTAAGGAGGTGCATGGAGGTTGCTAGTTCGAGCCTAGCAAAATACTTTTTTGATTTTTTTATATTTAGTTTTGTTTGTCAGTCTTCGCATGAAGATTTGCATGTTTGAGCGGTTGGAGTGTGCTTGTTATATCAGTGGCCCTTGACCTAAGGTTGCATGTTTGAACCCTACTACACACCTTGTCATTGTTTTTTTTTTTTTTCATTTAATTGCCTTCATTATTCGTTTAAATTTCATTTAATTATTCGTTTTTACAAACATGGGATATGAATTCAGATGCCATGTCTGGGTCTTGTGATTTTGGAAGGCTTGGGCGTCGACATGCACTTGGGAATATGGAGATCAGTTTGGTTTTTGGGCTTTTTCGAGCAAGCCCAACACTGGATTGAAGTTATCGAAGTCTTTGGCATGAGATACTCAATGAGTCGGCTTACCATTGCATGTTATTATTTCTGACACCCATCTCCGAAATTCTTGGCTTCGCCACTGATTTACCTGACTTAGGCTAGACAGGTAGACCAAAAAATCAGTTGTGGCGTCTCTTCGGATCAGACTTCCTTGTTGAGCTAACCAATCCTTTTGGTTCTCGTAACACTTTCCTTACCTTCAAAGTCCTTAGCGTGCATGTCAAAAACTGACGTTGCCATAATTATAATCCCACAACTTGAAATGAGCTTGAAATGAATTTTATAGTAGTTTGAACAACTGAAGCAAATCTAAAATATACGTATTTGAATGTTACTGATAAAATTACAATATCATAAACAATTCCAAGATGGAAAATCATACTGTAAATTATTAACTTAATTTGGGCATCATTTGATAGATATTTAGCTATGGATTTTGTCCTTCAATGAAATGTATTACTACATGTGCCAAATGGGTTAATTAAATTATTTAGAATTTAATTAACTAATGGTCCTGCTAGTTGTCTACTTGTTCAATCTTGAAAAAGCAAGGATAACATTGTGGTTTTGACTACGTCATAGATGCTATATGGATAAAATGAAAAGCGATTCAAATGTATTCCAACTCAAAAAGGGCTAAAAGCACTTTATGGCGACAAAGTCAAATTTGCTTGGAAACATTGGAGTTTAAACGAGGCCTCTTTTTCTTAACAAAAGAGGAAAGTAGTGGCTAGCACATACATGAAGGCTGAAAGAACAACTTTCTGAGACAAAAGAAGCCAAGACTAATCTAAAGACATTTTAACAGACAGATGGATGTTAAGACCCCTTGAACCAACCTTTAGTTGTAAGCCAAAAAAGCATTAATAAAATATTGCTAAGGCATCCAATGGAAACTTCTCTTGGCACACTTCAATGTTCTAATTCTCAGTGATTATAAATAGATGCCTTAGTTGAAGTAGAAGAGTGCAGCAGATGAACACAAAGAGCTCAACTCATGTTCTAATTGTTCATTGTACTCTTAAGTGATCAATTTAAAATCATTGTAGTCTTTTCACACAATTTAAGATTGCTTTTAAGATAAGAGGCTGAAGAGTTTTGCTTTTAAGTAAGAGGGTTAACAGAGAGAGTCATCATTCCTAAGTGGGCACATAGGGAAAAAAAAAATAGTTTAAGAGTTTGGTCGTGTACTTTTGTAACAGATTAATATCAAATCCTAATAAGGATCCTTAGGTAGAGATGTAGTCTTATTTAGAAGGTGAAGCTTGTGAACAAACACCACATGTTTTACATATGCTATTTATTCATTCTACTTAACTTCCCTGGCCTATTTGGTAAGTATCCTTGATTTATTCGCTTAGCATTCTTGAGTTTGCTATAATCCACATTTGTTTTTTTCAAAGTATTTACTTTGCAATGTGTTGGTGTCATCCAACTCACCGCCTTGTAGGTGACGTAACTTGCTTGGGATCAACAATATATGATGACTGTAATGTAATGTTTGGTTGAATATAATACAATGCAACTAATTTTGTAATACAATCATGATTGGATAGTTTGTGTTAATCATAATTATAAGATAGTTACCATTGACAAGACTCTTTTACAGCCAAATGTGATAATGAAAATACAATTATAAACTTGTTTGCAATACAAAATTATTTACATGCAATCAAACATTACCTAAAAGTTAGATATAGCATTCGACATTGAAGTTTACTGCCTCTTAGCTGCAGAACTCAATCCTATGAGCCTTTGCTATGCAACATCCAATTATTTGTAGTATTTCAATCGATGTTTGCTCACAAACAACCTATATAGACATTGCAAGAATAAATGTTCATCTAATTATTGTTAATCCCAGCAGAACACACAAGCAATACCAATAAATAGACCAAACTTTATATATGTCCTTTTTAAGAGCTTTTAATGCATCATCATCAATCTGATGTCACATCTCAGAACTCTAGTTTTGTGCAAAACTTCTCCAAATCCCTCCTTTTTGAGCTACTCATAACTTGCTTTTGTTATCTAGAATATTTACTATGCGACTTTCATTAGTTGAAATGTCGAAGCCATTTTTCCGCCATATCTCTAGCCTTTAGAATTTTACCCAAATACAAACTATTTTTGATAGTAAGCTTGCAACTCCAGATAGCACTGCCTTTTTAATAATAATGATTGACCCATTGAATCAAAATACAGTTAGCCATTGTACCTAACTGCAGTGATGGATCTAGACATTTAGGACAGGGGTGTCTACATATTAATGTTTTTAATAATATACACTGTTCAAAAAAATTGAAAGAAATCATATAATACATACTATGATAGTCTACTTTGCATGGAGCATAGACATTTTGCCTTATATTTTTTTGCGAATGTTCCATTTTGTACTTTTACATTAGTAGAGTTTGATATGCAATAATAATATACACTACTTTTTGAGCTTAATTATAGAGCAAAACAAAAAGAGAAGTGGTTAAAGGTAGCTAATTAAACAATTCACACTTACTGCATCAGTTGTAAAGAACTATAAACGATCATCTACAAAACTCAAATAATGCACTTTGAGCTTCTAGCGGCCTAGCGAAAATTTAAAGCATTTTTGCGTGACGGGTGCTTTTAGAGCTCTAACTAAGTAATCCACCACCACCATAAAAATTAGGGGGAACAATAGATCCTCTTATCTCAATCCCTTTTTGATTTCAAAATAGCCATGTAGCTTAGCGTTCTTCTTCCCAGAAATCTTCATCTCAAAGTGGAAAGATAACTCATGAATCTTTAACAAACTGCAATATAAAACCATACCTAAGCAGAAGCTTTTCAATGAAGCTTCATCTCACAAAATCATAAGCATTCTTTAGGCCCAATTTGTTATACATCTAGGGCAAAATAGTTCTTGTTCCACACATGTTAAATGGATGTTCATAAATGATTCTATTATGTAATATCGATTTCTATTCAACAAAAGCCAATTGAAAGTCATTAACCAGATAGGTAATGTAGATTTCAATTTCTCAAGGTCAACTTCGTAATACATTGGTACTGAGTATTACAACAAGCAGTAAATCCAAGGTATATAGCTGTGGCAGAATTTAAAATCTTAGGCACCATAGCAAGAAAAGTAGCATTTACCTACTTCAAAGGGTTCCCAATTGTAAGAAATCCTTAACAGCATTACAAAAGTATTTACAAAGTGATATCGCTAGTGCATTTAAAGAAGTTGCTTCTAGAACTATTGAGAGCTAGACCTCTATTGTTTCTAATACTAAACATAAATTTTTTAATATCCTTATTTACAACAGGTCTTAGTAGATTTGTTTGTTGGGCTTTAGGTAAATAGTTACCTTACATGATGGCTTCCAAAGCAGGCCCACAACTGGTAGCATTTAATCCAAGGAAATTAGAAACATGGTTGAATAGTATGGTAATAATTCTGTTTTAACCATAAGGAAGATTATCATTTCATCGTGTAAGGCTTTGATAGTCACTTTATCATTCCTATTAGCTAAATTTGTTTAAAAATAGTAATGATTCGGGTATTCTTTATGTCACCAGGCCTGCCTAAATTTTTACAAAGGTTATTTTAAAGTCTTTAGTTTAAGGTCAATTTTAACATATGAGATCTTATAAGCGACAAATTCCATACGTCTTCTGTAAGGTTCTTAAAATCAGGTTGTATACTGCATGGCCCACATATTTATAAAAACTAAATTATAATTTATTGAGAATTTCAGTAGCCATCAACTTGACAGGTTGTGAACATATTAACTTCCATTGAGGAGAACTCTAACTTAGAGTATACTCCAGTCATTGCTTGTTTATTACGGAGTATAAAATACGTCCAGTGGACATCATTCCCTGGACAAAGGTGTCATTGATAATGCTTGTAAAATCTTCAATTTGTGAGACAAGTGCCTGGCCCCCACTCTATTTTTCATCAAGTATAAACAGAACGAAATCTTCCCCTATGATCCAAGGCTCCACCATAGAAGCACATAAAGAACTCACCTCCTCCCATAACAATTTCCTCTAAACTTTCATCATTAACCATATATACGATCATGATGTACAAACTTCAACTTGACTTGTTTGTAGTCCGAACATGAATAAATTACTTGTGTACTCAAATGACATCTACTTAAAAAAGATTATGGTCCTAACCTATGCAAATTTTACTTCTAGTATGGTCATTAGTATTAGTAACTATTGACTAAAATGAAAAAGGTTTACTCATGTCATCCTCCCCATTCTTCAACATCATTTTTCCGACAATCCTTGACAAGGAACATTTATTTTGCAAAAGGAAGGGAGTCCCCTCAATGTGAGGTGACTTTCTATTTTAGATGGTTTCATATGTTTTGCATTTAAGACACATTTGTTATAATTAAGGTTGCTAAGTTCTGGGTACTTAGTTACCCAAACATCACTTATGTTCTTAATCATTCATAAGTGACTAACGTGATAAGTCCCTCAAGTCACTTACGTGACAAAAATTGTCAGTTACGCAGTTGAACCTCTTTGAACTCACCTATCAAAACCATCAATCGGCATGTTAGAAAATAACCCTTATAAGAGTCATGAGTCTTAACCTCTCTGGAAATCACTTGAACTACATTCTATGTTACTCTAATCAAAGTCATTGGATTTAGAAATTACATATATGTTTGATAAATGATCAAAAATAATAATAGCACACATTTCTCTGTAGCATAGCACAAATATGCTTTAAACTGTGTCATCATTTATTCAATTTTGGTTATGATATTTGCTCTGAAAAGACAGTGAATTGGGTTATTAAATAATGGTAAAAAACCTACCTAACAATGTTAGATGAAGCCAAGAACAATTTCAACATTTCTCAAGGCAAAAGACAAATGTTAAGGTCCTTGAGTTATTTACTAGCTATTAGATAGGTAGCTACAACAGAATATTCTTGAGCATCCAACATTTGCATCCATCAACATTCTCTAACAATCTATTTAACAATTCTTATAAATACAAACCATTGCAAAAAAGGAGAATTTAATTATATTCTAGGTGTTTATTGTATTCTTCAGTGATCAATTCGAAATCATTGTAATTTTTATGCATTTAGTAGTGTAATCTCACCAAGATTAGAGAAAGTTAGCTGAATCACAAGGAGGGTCCTTAAGTAAGGATGCAGCCTGGTTGAAGGGGTGAATGGCATTAGCAAATACAATATTCTATATTGTTATGCTCAATGCCCATGATCTACAACGTCAACATCCTTGAGTTCTCTATATCTTGATATGTTTTATGCTTAACTTTTAATTTTTGATTATTTCCTGCAAGGTTATCTGCCCCTCTGTGATGACTTAGTACTCTTCAGATGAACAATTGGTTTTAGAGGTAGTCTTAACTTTCATGGCATAGTCATCAAATGAGTAAATGTTAATGACTTCCTCTTGAATGGCTAAGACCTCTATAGCTGAATTTTTGTATGGACCTCCTTTATTCTGCAGATCTAATTTTACTAATTGGAAGAGATAGTGCAGATCTTGCTGATGGACTAAAGTTATGGGTTGTAGAACATTTTGTAAAAACACCAATGTCATGCACACATTTAGCACTAGAGAATTATAGGATCATGTTAATCAGTGTACGACATGAATGTGTAGAAAAACTACCATGAATGCTTTATATACTATGCTTTAGATGCTAACAACTTCAAAAAAATTTCTACACATAAAAATAACTAAAGTGTGGGACACCTTGGTAGAAACCTATGAAGGCATAAGGTAAGTTAGAGAATAAACCTCTTCAAGATGCTTCCAAGTGAAGGAGTGAAAGAGATGTACATAATATTCATTAACATCATCAATGACTTGAAGTTTCTTGCAAAATCTACTCTAACAAAGATATGGTAAGGAAATTTGATATATTCCCTCTTACTTGCCTCCACACTAGGCTTCTCATCCATGACTTTAGTCACAAGATCAAGGGGGCTTAATGGATCTACCCCATAGACAACCTTGAAGGGATACATTCTCATTGCCTTGCTTTGGACCTTGTTATAAGCAAATTCAGCATGTAGGAGAAGAAAAACCCAAGCCTTACCATCAGACTAAATAAGAGACCTCAAGAGTGTTCCCAAAATCCTATTACTGATGTTGGTTTGACCATTAGCTTGGGGATGACAAGTGGTGCTATACTTGAGCTTGGTTCCCATCTTCTTCCACAATGTAATCTAAAAGTGACTAGGAAACATGGTATAATGGTCGGAGATAATAGACCTTTGGACACCATGCAACTTCATGACCTTCTTCAAGTATAGCATGATAATGTGAGTGGTATCTTTAGTTCTGTTGTAAGGTATGAAATGAACCATCTTGGAAAAATGGCCCATCGCTACAAAGATTAAACCTTGGTCCCTTTTGGTCTTTAGCAAGCCAATAATGAAGTCCATCCTCACATCAACCCATAGTAGAGTAGGAACCCGCAAAGGTGTGTATCAACGATGAGGGAGTAAGTGACTCTTAGCCACTTGACACATAGCACACCTTCTCAAGATGTCTTGCACATGCTTGCTCATGCCATGCCAAAAGTAATATTCCCTCAGCATGACAAGGGTGTTGTTCTCTCCAAAATTTCCTGCCAATGATCCTCCATGAACCGCTCCAATAATAACTCATGAGTGCCACATTAGGGATGCAAAATCGGGTGCTCTTGAATAGGTACCTGTCTTGAATCAAGAAATCTCCACTTAGATGCCTTTGACATTTTTTGCAAAGCTCCACAAAGTATTCATCACAATATAAAGAGACTTTAGATGCTCAAATCCTAAGATACAAGCATCTATTTGAAATAAGAGTAGCTGCGTCCTTGATAAAGCATCAGATTCTTGCTTTAGCTTCTTTGATTTGTGCTTGATTGTGAAATAGAATTATTGGAGGTACTGCACCCACTTAGCGTGCCATGAGTTTAGCTTGGGTAGTCCTTGTATGTACTTTGAGGCCTCATGATATGAGAGTAGTATGAACTCAGTAGCCACCAAGTAATGGCTCTAATGCTCAAGACTCCTCATAGTTGTATAAAACTCCTTATCATATGCGGAGTACTTCCTTCTTGAATCACACAACTTCTCACTAAAGAAGGCTAGGGGCCTTCCTTCTTGAGTGAGCACTCCACTAATTCCCACTTTGGAAGCACATTCTACTTCAAAGACCTTGTCAAAATAAGGGAGAGCTAGCATCGACGCTTATATAAGCTTGGATTTAATTTCATTAAAGGTTTCTTGTGCTTTTGGGGTCCATTGTAAGGATGAACCCTTGATCACTTCAGTCATGAGTGGAAATTGCAATGCTAAAGTTCCTTATAAACCACGTATAGAATGAGGCAAGTCCATTGAAACTTATAATGCCATGAATGCTCCTTGGCATATGCTAACACCAAATAGCCTCCACTTTTCCTTCATCCACCTTGATGCCATCGACAGTCACAATGTAACATAGAAAAGTTACCTCATTTGTGAACAAGGTGCACTTTTTAAGGTAGCCATAAAGCCTCTCATTCTCAAGAACCATCATGATTTATGTTTGATGGTCTTGGTGTTCTTCCTCATTATTGCTATAAATCAATATGTCATCAAGAACCATCTAGTATATCTTCAAGCCTTGGTATGGGATGCTTATATTTGATGTTGGTCTTGTTAATGGCTTGACTACCCACACACACCCTTATGCTTCCATCCTTCCCATGGACTAAGAGAGCCTGGACAACACAAGAGCTAAGACTCCCCCTAACCAACCCGTTGGACACTAATTCTTCAACTTCCCTTTGGACCTTCATGGTCTCATTAGGATTTATCCTATGAGTGGGTTTGCTTAGGAGTGTGGCTTTGGGAATGAGGTCGATATGACATTGTATAACTCTTTTGGGGCAAACATAAGGGTAAGTCTTCAAGAAAGACATAAGCAAAGCGATTAAGTAGGGAAGTGCCTATAGGATGGCTTGGGCATGAGCTTCCGGACTCATCAAGGGAAGTGAGAATCCATTTTTTAACAGCTTTAAACTCATGGTAAAAAGCCTTAAGAATTGGTGCACCAAAAGTGGGTAAGAGATCTAAATAATCTTAGTTCTTTTGTAGATTGCTTTTATGGCATTGGCAAGGGCTTAATTGGGCAAGGGTGATCTTCTTCCCATCCTTAGAGAAGGTATAAGTATTCAAGTAACCATTATGCATCACTTTCCTATCAAATAACCAAGTTCGGCCAAACAAAAAATGATATGTATCCATGAATGTCACACCACAACTCATCTTGGTAGTTCTTACCAATTGAGAATGAAATCAAGCATCTTGAGTTAACTTACAAGCCTTTAGCTCGATTGAGCCATTGGATGTTGTATGGATGAGGGTGGGCTGTAGCTTAGACATTGAGTTTTTCCACCATGCTAGGTGAAGCAACATTTCCACAACTCCTTCCATCAATGATCAAGTAGCACACCTTCCCTTGGACCATGCATCTAGAATGAATGATATTCTTCCCTTGGACCATGCATCTAGAATGAATGATATTCTTTCTTTGCACTTGTTTTGCTCCTTTAAGACCACTTAAGGCCCTTCTCAACACCAACAACTCCCTTTTATCCACCTCTTCTACAACCTCCTCTTGTTCCTCCATGAGGTACACCTCCTTTTCCTCATTCATTTCCTCCTCCTTAGTAGCCTCTCATTCGGCTAAAGAGATGATTCTCCTATTAAAGCAATCGGAAGTAATGTGACTAAGGCCTTAACAATTAAAACATCTCCTAGTGTTTAAAGGACCAGGGTTTGGCCTATTTTAAGGGGCTAGGCTCTTTTATGGAGTTTGGTTCTTTTGTAGAGTAGAAGAGGATGACACCATGGGTTTAGCGGGAAGAAATAAGCTCCCCTTATTAAAAGGTTTGCTTTTTGGTGGATGTTTGGGGAAGTCTCCTTTGAGGGGATTGGCTTTCTTTCATTGTTCTGCTTTGTGAGCTAGAACACACTAGTATTGTTGCAATTCTAGCATATGAGCATACCTAGGATAAAGTCCTCCTAAGCACCTCATAATTGTTTGGTCTTTGGCTTCTTAAAGATCACATTTGATCAAAAGCTTTCCAAATCCTCTAGTAATTGCTTACCCATATCGTTCGTTGAGTTAGGTTGTGTAGTTGACAGTCCTACTTCAAAGGTCAGAAGGGGATAGGAAACAGTCTTTAAGCTTGGACTTCATTTCTCCAAGTTTGAATTTTACCCTTTCTTTTTCTTTCTGTTTTGGCAAGTAAATTAGTCTACCAAAGGGAGGCATACTTCCTAAGTCTAAGAGCAATAAGCTGTACCATCTTATCCTTCGAAATCTCCTTGTAATCAACAATTCTTTTGATAGTGTGAAGCCATTCCAAGAGCTCATCGAGATCTAGCTTTTCTTCAAACTCTGGAATGTCAACCCTAACATCATTAAGGCTGGTTTGGTTCCTTCTTCTCCTTCTTGGTCTTCTATATGACTTTTCCTTACTAGAAGCATAGAAAGAATTACTCTTTTGTACTTCTTCTTTTCCTTGGACAAGGCCGAAGGAGCGTGATGATTGTGAGCTCCTAATATTCTTCTTCTTTTGCGTCATGACCTCACCAAGTTAGCACCTTAAGTACTCATTCCAATTCTTCAAATCCTCATTATAGGTCCTCATTTCTTCATAATTGTTCATTAGAGATTCAAATCTCTCCTTCAAAGTCATGCTAGCACTCAGACTTTACTTGGCTCAAAACTAGGTTCTTTGTGCCTAGATTGTATCTGGGTAGTAGGTACATGTTTGGAATGTGGTTGAAGGCCAAGGAAAAACCTTCGCTCTGACATCCAAAATGATATATTCCCTCAAGGGTAAGCTCACACTCACTCAAGGAAGAGAGTTAAACCAAGATAGAACGCAAGCAACTATAAAAAATCAAACCCAAACTCGAATAAGTCATGGGATAAAACCAAAATTAACGCCTTACTTGGATACAAAAACACCACCAAGCTTAGTACTAGGCCCTCAACTACTACTTGGATATAGAAACACTACCAAAGAGTAGCTAAGACTCTTGCTAGATCACCACCTTACTTAGCCCAAGCGAGGATAAACTAGAAGAGAGTTTGAGTGTTTAAAGGAGGTAAGACTCAACTTCTTTCACAAATTCATCAAAAGACCCTTAAAAAGCTAGCAAAGGGGGATTATATACTACCTCTTAACTTGCTTACAATAGCTAGCATTGCAAATTAGAGCTAATTGAACAACATATAATTTAGATTCAAAATCAGCCACACAAAAATTGGATGTAATCTTAGCTTAAAGCCTCTTTCATTGGTAATCTTGAGGACTTTGGTATGGAGTTATCACTTGGAGAGGATTAATCAAATGTCATAGTCTCTAATCAAGTACTCTTGCGAGTGGATGCTCCCTTGAGAACCCAAAAACAAGTTAAAATTTGGTTATGTACTCTCTTGCTCATTACCCAGGTGAAGGGGCATTGAAACACTTAGTTTGCTAGTTAATAGCTCCTCAAGTGCATAATTTGGCTAAGATTTTTTATGACCCTTTGATAATACTTTTAAATTTGTATCAAGCCATAAAATTGGTAGACCAAAACTTGGATGTTTGAGTGTAGAATCATGTCCATTTCCAAAACTGTGCAAAACTGGGGAGTTTTGCACACTTGACCTGTACCACTGATTTAAGGGCAAATGTACTCCAAATCACTTGCAACTTGATTTTTTGGAAATACAACTTCTTAGAATTTAAATTAGGCTAACTAAATCCTTGCTAAACTAGCTGAAGGATTAAAAAATGATTTGTATAAAATTGGGCTTGTGCACTGGTTAAAACCTAGCTACGGTTGAAATTTGGCCAAGTGGAGCTTGAACAATTCCTTAGACTTTGGTGCTTGGACTTGGACATTTCTTTCCTTGAATAGGCTTACACAATCATCATGGCTACTTGAATAAGCTTTCTTTCCTTCTCTTTTCACTTGAGTTATCTTATTTGTTTAAATTAAGAATTTAGAGATGCTAATATTGTTGATTTCAATAATGAGTGAGTATATTTCTTTATCTAGGGGCTGCAAAGCCAAATCGACATTGAATTTTTTATTTTGAACATTATGCACTTTGAATCCTTGCTTCATTGTTTCAATCTAATCCATGAATATTATTTCTACTATGATATTTTTGGCCAAATTTTTGATGTATGTTAGATGCTAGATCGAAGTACTAAAATGTGAGGATCGTCGTTAGAAAAATAGGACTAGCATTAGTTTAACAACCACTTGAGAAAGGATTGTGAATAAAGTGGTCTTATAATAATCATATTCTTAAACCTAGTTAAATTGAGATCTAATGAGAATTAATAATTAGTTTGACCGAGTTAATTTACTCTATGTTAAAAGAAAGTAATGAATTCTCTAATGTTACCGACCATTGAACCAGTCGGCAAGATGAAAAGCTGCTTGTTCGACTAGTTAAATTAACACATCATTAGGTGATGCTACCCTCAGTTGTTTTTAGTCATTGAAGTTAGTCCTTATTGTTTAGCATTCGTTAGATAAAACCTAAATTAAATCTTGATTTTGCTTAGCAAGCTTGTAAAGGAATACTTGATGATTCAATCTAGTCTTTGTAGGAACAACCTTAACCAAAAATGAAACACCCATGCACTTGCGGTGGCAATCACGTTTTTGGTGCCATTGTTGAGAACTAGATTTGGACATTGAGTTACCTCTATAGAGTTTGACTAAGCATTTTTCTTTTCATTTTGTTCTTCATGTTACTCCTTTTGGTGTGCTTGGATTGTGTGTAGGTTGCATTCATTTTATGCATAAGGCCCTGATTTTGGAGCACACTTTAAGCCCCTAAGATCGAGAAAACTTTTTATAGATTGAACAGGTAGTGAAATATTAAAAAGGACCAAGAAGCGGCCAAATCCACACTTAAGATGGCATGTGAAGATGAGCAAAGCAAGACCCTTTGGGACTATGTCACCCCTAGAGTTCACGGCCTCCCCCCAAGCATTACTAGGCTGCCAATGATTGCTAACATCTTTGAGCTCAACTCGGTGGTCCTCTCTATGGTGCAACAATCACAACTCGGTGGCACCCCCATAGAGGACCCCAATTTGCTCCTCTTAGCTTTTCTAGATATGTGTGATACCTTGATGAGTTGCTACTAATGCAATCTGCCTCCACTTATCTCCTTTCTCTCTTAGGAACAAAGTAAGGGCATGGATTCACTCCTCACCATCGAGATCCATCATCACTTATAATGCACTCACCAAGGGCTTTCTTTCTAAGTTCTTCCATCCTACTAAGATGGCAAGCTTGAGAAGTCAGATTACTTTATTTGCCTAACAGGAGGAGTCACTATATGAAGCATTGAAGTGCTTCAAGGACCTTCTAAGGTTATGCCCTTATCATGGTCTTCAGAAATGGATTATTGTACAGGCATTCTACAATGGAGTCACACAAGCTATCAAGTCCGTGATAGATGCAGTGGAAGAAGGAACATTGATGAACAAGATAGAGGATGGGCATATAACTTCATTGAGAAGATGGCGCTCAACAATTACCAATAGTCCAATAAGGGGACTCCTTCCAAGGCCTTGCTCTTTTCAGGGGTAAATGGCCCATTTCCACCCCTTAAAACAAATGTAACTCCCACCCACACCTTTCCACTCATTGTAAATATTATTGTTAATTATTATTATCAATATTAATAATAATTGTTATTATCATTAATTATTATTTTTATTAATAATAATAATTTTTATTATAATAATAATTTTTAATTTTTAATTATTATTACTGATAACTATTATTAATTAATAATAATATTAATAGTAACTATTTTTAGGGGTTTTGAAAAATAATAATTCGAACTTCAGAGGTAGTGAAACTCAATGATCTAAACTTACAAAATAGCCACTAGTGATTCGAACTTTTGGCATTTCTACTCTCAGTAATCCATACTTTAAAAAACCACCTAATAATGCGCTGAAATGGAAGCACTACAGTATGGTTTTTCAATAGTACGGATTATTAATAGTAAAAAGTAGAAAGTTCGGGGCGCTGGCGGCTATTTTTTAAGTTCAAATTATTGGCTCCCACCATCCCTCAAAGTTTAGATTATTATTTTCCAAAACCCCTTATTTTTAATGTTAATAATAATAACGATAGATTATTAATTAATTAATTAATTAATCATTAAATAATTTTTATTAATATTAGTAATTACCAATATTAATTATTATTAATATTATCATAATTATTAATACTACCAATATTATGAATTATTATTTTTATTATTATTTATTATTGCTAATATTACTATTAATAATTATTATTTTTATTTATAGTAAAAATAACTATTATTAATATTAATATAAATTATTATTATAGTTACTTTTCATTAATAATAACAACAATTATAACAATAACAATTATAATTACAATAATTATTGTTAATTATTAATTATCGATAATATTAATATTAATATTAGTATTCACCATTGTTACGATTATTATTAACAATATTAATAAGAATTATTATTATAATTACTGTTGTTACTTGCTAATAATATCAATAACTAATATTGCAATTTATTTTTTGATTATTAATCAATAGTTACTATTATTATCACTATTAATTAATATTTCTCACTATTAATAATGACCAGTAATTGTAATATTAATAGTAATTATTTTCAATAATAATGATAATAATTAGCTAATAAATAAATAAATAAATAAATAATGTATTGTTTTTATAATTATAAATTATTATTTATATAAGTAGTTAGTTATTGTTATTAGTAATGATGCCAATATTAGTAATAGTTATTTTAAGTAATAGCAATAATTATTATTATTATAATGATTAATTATTATTATAATGATTACTGATATTCATTAATAATAATAATAATAATAATAATAATAATAATAATAATAATAATAATAATAATAATATTTATTAATGTCAATAACAATAATTATTAATATTAATTTAAATATTGATAATTGTTATTCTTGTCAACAATTACAATGATTATTATTATTAATATTAATAAGAATTATTATTGTAATTATTGTTATTAATTAATAATAATTATTATTAATACTTAATGATCAGTTTTATTAATAATTAATAATTATTGACATTATAATAATCATTATTAATAATAATGACTATTAATAATTGTTATTATCTATAATTATCATAATTTTTATTATTATTAATTATTACTAATATTAGTAATTAATAATTTTTGTTAATATTAATATTAATATTAATATTAATAATTATTATTAATACTAATAAAAATTATTATAATAATTCAAAAATATAGTAATCTCTTTGTACACATATTTGAGAATCTGGTAAGAGGGTGTAGAGAAATTTGCTTGTATTCAAGAGAGTTAACTGCGGGAGTCATCATTCTCAAGTAGGCTTCATCCTGAAGGTGTGTTTTCAAGATCTATAACGGACATTCGATTGTGTTATCTCATCGAAGATTTATACAAGTTGATTGTATCCAAAGGAGGGTTACTTAGATATGACATACCCTAGCGAGAGAGGTCAACTGTGTTGACCAATACCATGTTTTCTATATTATATTATTTGTCTTTTATGCTTATCATCCTTGATCTACAAATTTAGAGTCTTCAAGTTTTTATATTGTAATATAGTTTGCTCAAGTCTATTTTTTTGATTATTTCTTATCACCCTATTCACCACCCTGTAGGATGACCTGGCACTATCTTTTTGGACCAACAAGGGAGCTACACATAGCCACCTACATATTAGGGTTATTTAGACCTTGGTGTTTTAGAAAGCAACCTTTCCATAATCTTTGGCCGAAGAGCTAAAGCTTTTATGCACCACATTCCCAATTGGAGAAGTACATACATAACCAATGTCAACCCGAAAGAATCCAAGTGAATCTTACATACATATCCCTAGCACCCTCACCATGTAGAACCTATACTAGTGACCTTTGCCCAATGAATCTTGCATACATATCCCAATGCCAATGAATCTTCCATACATATCTTGACACACTTTTTGGTAGCATCTTAGGAAGCTTATATTGCTGCATGTAGAGGCCACTCTTTAAATTCTTGACTTGGTTTTTTCTTTCATATGTGATCGTTAAAGTATTCCATGTTTTTTTACATTGTTTCACGTGCAGTAGTACACTTAAACTCTTTAGTATTAAAGCATAAAATAATATAGAAGGCTATATAATTCATTACTCTTTGCATGCTACTGACGGGTGTCTTCATCTTTGATCCTAATAATTGTTTGATTATCAACTTAATGCCTGATGACCATTAGACCACCTAGGAGTCTCTTCCAAAGGTCATATGATTTTGATCCTTGAAAAAAATGTACATACCTCTTTTCTAATAACGAAAATTATGGTCGCAAAAAAGAGGAGGTTAGTAAATACGTGACCTATATCAATATCGACATTCCCTATAAAAGCCATTGGCCTTTGCCCACTTCAACAATGAAGTAAGCCTCAAGAAAGACTAACTTTCATGTAAGTTATTAGTGTCAAAGTTAGGGTTAGGTCATGCTATAAAGGTGAATAGGGTGACAATGAGACCTGGCCTATTCTCACTTAAAAGCTTAACTACGGTAATAATAGAATCAAACATGTATAAAATCAAAATAAGCGGGATAGAGTGGTAAACTATAAGGTTGAGTAGCTTTGATCAGCAAAAATATTTGGTCAAGCATTGTGAGCTAAGAGGAAAGTAAGAGAGACAAAACTTAGTATGTGTTTACAAAGTTCACCCTATTCAATAAGAACTCATGTGCACCTAAGGCACTCCCTTAGGTTGGCAATAATTTTGATAGCCCCACCTAATTTATAACACATTAATAGGTTCCATATATCCAGCCAATGACACGTCGGACTCTTTAACACAGGTAATCTATTCAAGATCCCTTATGAATAGACTTGCCTATTGTCCCTCTTAACCTCTTATATTAAAGACCACACTAGAATTCTGACAGCCTACTAAACGTCCCTTATAAGTGGACTTTCCTAAAGGTCCTTACATGTGGTAGCACTCACTTGTTTGAAATAAAATTTCACTCTTATGCTACCAAAAAAATGCATCCCCTCACATTTAATAAGTGTAAACAATTGATAAACCGTTTCTGATACTTATCAATTATAGGAAACTAAATTTCTTTTATATATAGCCATATTAATTGACTTGCAAAATGTATTAATTGTGAGGAATTTTTTAAAAAGATAGAAAATATTTGAATATTCTATTTACATATAAACATATTAATTGTAATCAGGAATTAAAAAATGCACTAAAAAATTAATACATTGATCTCATATTGTAGCCAAGCCTTTTTAAGTGCTAGACATTTTTAGTTAAAATTAAAAAAGTTCTTAATTTGTGCAACACCCCCCCCCCCAAAAAAATAAAAGGAACAAGAGCTAGCTTGCTTGCTCGCTTATTTATAAGCTGTGAGAACCCTAAAGCCAACCTTTGCATCGTAACTTCTTGATTTGGGTACATGGCGGGATTGATCAATACCCCTTGAATTCTATCTAATAGCAATTTTTGGTTGAAGAAGCATCAAAATCAAACAAGAAATTGGGGATTGACTTGAAGAAGCTGTAGCCTTTGCCATTCATTCATTAGAATAGTGAGGTAAGCAAAGCCCCAGAAATCTGTTCCTTTTTCTTATTTATTAAATAGAGAAGGTTGAACTGTCTTTTCAATTGTAAGGTCTTTTGGCCTTGAGTTTTATGTTTTTTGGGAGAATTTCTTCTTGTGCCATTTCATTATTCTCTGTGCTCTTCTTTTTCTATCCCCTAAATTTGCATCTTGTCTTTGTATAACCAATATTTGGTTTAGCAACAACTCCCATTTGTCCTTTTTCTCTGCGAAATCTTAATGTTTCTCCCAAATCAGGGCATACCCATTTTTAGTTAAAACATTAGATATGTTTCCTGCGTTTGTGTTTCTTGGTGAGTGGGTGTGTAACCTTAAGCTTTTGGGGAAATAAGCTCTTGGGGTTCATCAAGGTATGGTTTTGCTCTTGTAATCCCATTATGAAAGTTCTTCTAGAATTATTTGGTTATTCTGCATAGTGTTCTAGGTTGTTTTTTAATTGGTTTTCTAAGTGCTCACCATGTTTCTTATTGGTTTCTATATTTTGGGGGGGGGGGGTTATATTTTTCATTGATGTGGCTAGCACTTGTGTGATTCTGGATAAAGTGGGTACTTTTGGTCTAATTTCTTTACCTAATGTGTCCATTGCTTGCTCTTTGTGGTTCAGTTTGAATCTTATGGAGAAACTATGTGTTTTTCAAGTCTAATATGTACTTCTTGGAAAACTAAATCTATTCATGAGACCTAATTTGTTTCATTTATTTCCTAATTTCATCTTTGGCTTGTCAATCATTCTTCTATTTTTTGGGTTGGCCTGAAACACTCATTATGCTTATTAAATGGTCACATTCTTTGATCTCTAGCTATGCACATTTATTGTTTCTGCAATTGCCATGATTCTTAGGATATAGCCTAAGCTTAAGAATCCCGTAAAGCTCTTCTTAACCGCCATGATTCGGTCTGGTTCTTTTGTATGAATGAGCAGTCTATTTGGCATATAGATCAACTAATCATTGGGTAATTGATGCCTTAATGCTTTACAAACCTTCCCCACTTCATTTATTATGAGGCTATAAGATATTAATCCCGTCCAGCAGAGTCTAATATGAATAAACAAGGTGCTATTAAATTATATAAAAAACCTGTATGGATCTAGCAACCCCAAGCACCAAAGAAAAAAAGATTTGAATCATGATTTGGATTTAGCTAATATAGACCCATTTGAGTAGTTTTGTTGAATCTATACTCTATAGGATTTAGTGTAGAATTTCCCTTTTACTTCAATGAAAATCCTCATTTGGGCATCATCATCTTGCTTTTTCGACTTGTAAAAGAGGTAGAGGACGGCCTAGGAAAGGCTGGAATGAGGGAAAAAACATTTAACATTTGTAATTATCTTGTATGATTATTTCGTAAAAAGTGATAATGTAAGATGATAATGAATTGGATATGATTTTCTTTTCAAGCATCATACAACCATTGTACATATTAAATCCTATTCTACTTTAGTTGTATATAATGCTACAACCCTATGACCCAGAAAATATGAAATCTATCACACCCACACACTAGTTCAACGTTTCTAACTCCGTTTATCTCAATTCAACAAATTCATCACCAAAAAATTCTCTCTCTGTTTCATGTTATATGATTGATCAAAAGTTTATCGGTAAGCCTTCCTAAACTATTGAATTCTATGTCTCCCTCTTATTTGAACTCATTAACTAATTTGAAAACCCCTGAAATTTATTGTAGACGGATGATAATCTTAAAGCAATTGAAGTTTCCTCTCAATATGGATTAAATTGATAGATGTTGAAGAAATTGGTGCAACTGATCCAAATATTGAAGAAATTGGTGCATAATTCAATTCCAAAATATTTGCCTTGAAGTCTAATTGACCATTTCTTCGTGAAAATTCTGTTAGGTATGCTTTTTGTTCACATGTAATGTTTTAATTTTTATATCACAATATTATACATCACATTCGAATTCAAATTGGTAGTTTGAATCAATAAACCTGAACAATTTGCTAATTTTGTTTGTAAAAGAAATTTGATAGTCTGATTTTGAAGTTTTCTTGGTTAGGGGGTTTAATATGGTAATCTGTTGATGTGTTTCTAATTTTCCCTCTGTACTCTCTGTCTTGACTTGGCTAATTACGTTTCTTGCCTTAATTTGGCTAAACCTACTATTTGCTTTTTGGTCAAGATAGTGGTATATAATTTATCTAATGTCAAGTGAGGCTCTATGGAGTTACGGACAGGGAAGTGTTGTTTAGGTTTGTTGATTAGGTTTTGGATAAATAATATGCATACGGGAGTGGCTTAGTTGTGCTAATGTCAAGCAAGGTTTTGGTTGTGATTTACTTTTTGTCTAGGTTGCCTAACTCATATATAGATTGGCATCATTAGGGAACTAATTTACTGATGGTATGAATTAATTAGTGGATTAAGATTTAGATTTTTGATTTTTGAGAACCGATTTGTGGAATTTTCTTGTTTGGGTTACATTTTTTGCTCCCTAATGAAACTGAACAACTTTGTATAATTGTATTCTTGGGCATTCGCAAGCAACTTCCCTCTAATGTACATAAGCTCACTATATAGACATTATATAGTGATATATAATGAGAGTTGTCTGCATTCTAGGCACCAAACCCAAGGCATAAATAAGCGTTGATGCAATCCTATGATTTTTTAAATGTTGGATATTTTGTATGTTGCCTTGCTTCTTTTTTAGTGGATTAACTGGATTTCTTTCATATCTCCTCCAATGGACTGTGTGGTATGCCATCCCCACTCCTACTTTTCCCTTCCCTTTTTGCCTTTCTATTTATTTTCTTACTTTTTTTGGGCAGGGGGCGGTACTATGGAGTGCAATATCGATGTATAGTGCTTTGCAAGAGATATATCATAAAAACATTGATGGAGATGTTTTTATTTGTCACGGGAGAGAATTGATGATAGATTAGTATGAAACTAATATTTGTATGAAATGTGTAATGTCTACTGATAATTACAATCGACAATTTACATTAGGAACAAGGATATGGCTGTAATTTAATAGCATAAGAATCAATTAGAATCAACAAGTATAGGGCTTTAGTTTAGTAGCATAAGCAGTTTAAGAACATGCTTGTTATACTTGGGTCACTTTTTTTGACATTAATCACTGTGCAATATGAAATTATTTTCCATAATTCTTAAGTTGTAATGTGGAGGTATTGCATGTTCTGCCATCTTGTTTGATGTCTACCCATGAAATAATCTACTGTTATCTGAGGATGACATAAGGTTTATAACTGTTAGGAAAAAAAAAAATCTCCATTGTACTCAATGTTATCATTGGTGAATTTCAATCTAACTTAAATGTCTTATTTTCCCACCCATTTCCCTCCTTCAAATGTACCAATAAGGATATATATATATATATATATATATATATATATATATATATATATTCTAGTTGAAGTAATGAAGTTATGAGGGAACCTTGTTTGATGCGATTAGGAGCATAGTTGAATAGTTTTAAGATTCTACATAATTAAGTTGCTTACTTGCGTGTGCTATTCTTTTTTTTATTTTTATTGAATCATGTAGTAATATGTAAAAGCTAAAACATTGGATATCTCAATTACCTTTGATTATTACACTTTCTTTTGGCTTTTCCCCCCCTAAGACCAAGTAAATTACTTTAAGGGGCCTTATGTGATGCATATTCCCATATGCATCATTTTTATTTAAGGTCAACTTCCAAGAAGAAAAGTGTCAAATAAGAGCGTGCATGGGAACTCTCATATTTTCTCTTATTATGTGAGTTCAAGGACTTTAGACACCATGAAGAAGTCAAGCAAGTGGCGAAAATCTGGATAAGACTCATATTCCTTCCGGAAGAATTGGTGCCCGATTCATCCCGTCGGAAGGTAATTTTTTTTGTGCTCATTTTTGGACTAGCTCAAGTGGACCCACAACTTGAGGGGCCACATGGTTTTGAAGCTTAAGATGTCAGCTTTAAAATAAGCCCAATTTTATTTAATTTGGACGTCATTTGATTGGGCAAAGTAGCACTCAAAGGGAAGTTGTCCTGCTCCAGTCCAGTTCTGATATAGGTGTAATGTTCGGACCATAACGTTTGATCTACTTATCCAAATTGAGCAAATGAGCCCATTCTAGAAAATAGATTTCCAGCGCTGTCCGACAAGCCCAGAATCACCGGATTTGGACGTGTGTGCTGAGAGTTATGCTCAGTTGAAGTGGAGGCTGCTGCAAGGATTAAATGCTGGGCAAATGAAGAGACTTTGGTTACATGACATTATGTGGATGACATCATGCACGACTTGGAGTGTTCTAGATGGATGTGTTCAGCTGATTGGAAGCCTAGAATATTCTTTGTAACCTCCCCCACCCCTTTATGTTGAGTCTTTTCTATTTTCCAAGCCTTTTCAATTTTCTAGTTTTAATTGCTAGGAGTTTTTAAGTCTTTTGGTTATCTTTGTTTAGCCTATAAATAGGTGGGTTATGTAGTTGCATTTGAATTCAGAGTTGTAAGCTTTTCCAAGAGTAGTACAAACACCTTGAGAGTGATTCTCATTTGTGTCCAAAAAAAAAATCCCTAGTTCTATATCTTGAATTTTGGCAAGTTCAAGTGGTGTTCTAGATTCTCTTTTCTTTTCCAATTGGAGTGATTCCTTGGTGAAGACGAGAGGATTTGCCCAAGATCAAGTCCTTGAGTGGCTCCGCGAAGGATTATCTCAAGTGCAAGGTCTTGTTTATCCTTTGTTCTTTTTTGTTATTATTTTCATTCCATCTCAATCAACCTTCCATTTTCTCTTTACTTTGGTTCAATTCTTATTTGGGTTTATTTGAGTTTGATTTGGTTCACTTACCATCCACATATACATCAATTGGTATCAGAGCCAAGGCTTTTAAGTGACCCACATCATACCCAAATACATCCCCAAAAAAAAGCCAAAATATGATCTCAAAGTCGAAGCGGAGCACGGCAACCCCGTGCTTCACTGCACGCCCGTGCCACCTTCCCCAGTAGCATTTTCTTCCCCCAAAGCACTTCAACATGTCTACTAAGTCTACAAGAAGCGATCAAGCAAGAGTAGAGGAGTTGGAAGCCCAAGTTACATATCTCCGGACTCAACTGGGCCAACTCTTAGAAGAGAAAAGAAGGTGGGTTCATAGCCCCACACCCTCTCACCCTCATGAATCGGTGGTCGAATCGGAAGAAGAAGTCCTTCAATCCCGAGCCAATTCTAGTGACGAAGAAGCCCCAAGGAGACGAAGGCAAGGAAGCAATATTGGTGGTGTCCGAATTGACATCCCCGAATTTGAAGGCCAACTTGACCCGGACTTATTTCTCGATTGGTTGCACACCATTGAGAGGATCTTTGAATATGAGGACATCCCGGAGGACAAGAAGGTAAAACTCGTAGCCCTTAAACTCAGAAAATATGCTTCAATTTGGTGGGCTAATCTTGGAGCTAAAAGAGCAAGGAATGAAAAGGGAAAAATTAGAACTTGGGCCAAAATGAAAGAAAAGCTTAAGGCCAAGTTTCTTCCCTCTCACCATGTGCAAGACAATTATCTCAAGCTCCATCGACTCAAGCAAGGATCCAAGAGTGTGGAAGAATACACTCGGGAGTTTGAACAACTCCTCCTCAAGTGTGATTTGAAAGAAGATGATGTACAAACATTGGTAAGATATTTGAGTGGTCTTGATGAATCAATTGCTCATGTAATTGAGTTGCAACCTTATTCATCCCTAGATGACTTGAGTTCTCTAGCCTATAAGATAGAGCAACAAAAGAAGACTAAGGAAAAGAGCATCTTTTCCAAGACTCCTTCCCGTCCTTTTTCTCAAGAACCACCTTACTTTCCCCCACAAATTCAAACCCCCTCACCCGCCAAAAGTGTCCCTCCCATCACCCCTCCACCTCCCACAAAAGTGCCCTCACGGCCAAAAGACCAAGTTCGGTGTTTCCGTCGTCAAGGTATGGGACATTTTGCATCTGATTGTCCTAACAAGAGGATTGTTTTCCTGGCTGAGTACCAAGCTTCTTTTGAGGAGTATGAACATGAAGAAGAGGAAAGCTTGGAAGAAAAAGAAGAAGAGGTTATCATAGGCCCCGATGAAGCTGAGTTGCTTGTCATTAGGCGAGCATTGAGTGGATTTGCTACTCAAGAAGGCTTGGAGCAAAGAGAGGCGATTTTCCACACAAGGTGCACTATTCAAGGGAAAGTTTGTACCCTCATCATCGATGGAGGCAGTTGTACAAATGTTGCATCCAAAACCATGGTGGACAAGCTCAAACTTGCGACTGCACCCCATCCTAAGCCTTATAGCATCCAATGGCTAAATCAAGGAAAAGGCATATATATTTCTCATCAATGCCTCATTTCTCTTTCTATTGGAGACCACTATAAGGATGAGATATTGTGTGACATTCTTCCTATGGATGCAAGCCATATATTATTGGGTAGACCATGGATGTTTGATCGCCATGTAATTCATCATGGGCGCCTCAACACCTACTCCTTTATTAAGGATGAGAAGAAAATCACCTTGACCCCTATTCCATCGTGCCAAAGCCCCAAGCCACAAAAGGACCGACAAGCCTTAACCCTCATTCATCCTTCCCAAACCCTTGCCCCCAAAGAAGATTTCCCACTTCCGCCTCTTCTCCTCACCAGGTATGACCCGTTTTATCATCCTCCCCTCACCCTCTTCTATATCTCTCTAGAGGTGATGCCCTGTGACCTCCTTCCCCAAAAGCTCCCATATTGTGAGTGTGACCCCTTTCTTGAGAGGCTTGCTAACCCTTTGAGTTTGAGGACAAACTCAAAATCACCCGGGGAGTATGATGCATATTCCCATATGCATCATTTTTATTTAAGGTCAACTTCCAAGAAGAAAAGTGTCAAACAAGAGCGTGCATGGGAACTCTCATATTTTCTCTTATTATGTGAGTTCAAGGACTTTAGACACCATGAAGAAGTCAAGCAAGTGGCGAAAATCTGGATAAGACTCATATTCCTTCCGGAAGAATTGGTGCCCGATTCATCCCGTCGGAAGGTAATTTTTTTTATGCTCATTTTGGACTAGCTCAAGTGGACCCACAACTTGAGGGGACACATGGTTTTGAAGCTTAAGATGTCAGCTTTAAAATAAGCCCAATTTTATTTAATTTGGACGTCATTTGATTGGGCGAAGTAGCACTCAAAGGGAAGTTGTCCTGCTCCAGTCCAGTTCTAATATAGGTGTAATGTTTGGACCATAACGTTTGATCTACTTATCCAAATTGAGCAAATGAGCCCATTCTAGAAAATAGATTTCCAGCGCTATCCGACAAGCCCAGAATCACCGAATTTGGACGTGTGTGCTGAGAGTTATGCTCAGTTGAAGTGGAGGCTGCTGCAAGGATTAAATGCTGGGCAAATGAAGAGACTTTGGTTACATGACATCATGTGGATGACATCATGCACGACTTGGAGTGTTCTAGATGGATGTCTTCAGCTGATTGGAAGCCTAGAATATTCTTTGTAACCTCCCCCACCCCTTTATGTTGAGTCTTTTCCATTTTCCAAGCCTTTTCAATTTTCTAGTTTTAATTGCTAGGAGTTTTTAAGTCTTTTGGTTATCTTTGTTTAGCCTATAAATAGGTGGGTTACGTAGTTGCATTTGAATTCAGAGTTGTAAGCTTTTCTAAGAGTAGTACAAACACCTTGAGAGTGATTCTCATTTGTGTCCAAAAAAAATCCCTAGTTCTATATCTTGAATTTTGGCAAGTTCAAGTGGTGTTCTAGGTTCTCTTTTCTTTTCCAATTGGAGTGATTCCTTGGTGAAGACGAGAGGATTTGCCCAAGATCAAGTCCTCGAGTGGCTCCGCGAAGGATTATCTCAAGTGCAAGGTCTTGTTTATCCTTTGTTCTTTTTTGTTATTATTTTCATTCCATCTCAATCAACCTTCCATTTTCTCTTTACTTTGGTTCAATTCTTATTTGGGTTTATTTGAGTTTGATTTGGTTCACTTACCACCCACATATACATCATTATGTCTTGCCTATCAAAGGTAATTTACATACATGGTACATCTTAGCTTTGCACATTCACCCAACCCTCCCCCTGTGCTTTTCTTGGGGGTGTGAAAGTGATCTGAATGGAAGGTAGCTTTGGTTTTCGTCACCTATGTGTTTATTCTACATGAAAACTAGTGATTGAGTTGCAGTTAGCTAAGGTGCATGAGTCTTCATATTCAATGTCTAAGCACTTCTTTATAAATGATTGTTTATCTTAAGTATATTATAACTTACGATGTTAATAAATCCTTTCACAAAACGTAGAAGTAGTTCTATTTTTCATTATAAAGAGACTAAGGTACTTAGCAAAGTATTCATGATGAGGAAAAGAATAATATCCGTTATCATTAAGGAGAGGAGGGATGGAAAAACCTTGAATCTCCCCTGTGTTACTTTTGGGAGTTTAATAGCAATACCTAAATTTATCAGCTATAGATTTATAAGCTTCAAAATAGCAACATTTTAAGTCATTGCATCAAAAGTCTTTAATGTATTCATACTCTGAGATGTCCAACTATAATCCTAGTGTAAGCATGCCATAACTCTTGCCTTAAATATTCACTTGCTTTTTGGTTCCATATTACTTTTATCCTAATGTAAGCAGAAGTCGTCAACAAGCCAAATTTTGACCTTAGTTACAACAGACTCTAGAAATAACTCATGCATTCAAACTACGGTATCATGGAATGATAGCAAGCATAGTTTGGGGCTCATCTATTGAGCATTGAAAAGTCTTCCAGTTAAAAGGCAAGAACATGAACTAGCATTGCATACCAATTAGCAATATTTAGAAGTACTATGGTTGAGATATTCCTGAATTTCTTATACTGGATGACTTTAGATTAGAAGAGTGGACTGCCATTTATAATTCAAATAATGTTTTTTTAATAAATACAAAGTTAAGAATTACAAATTTAAAAGTTATATGAGTGCTGAATGAATAAATAGTGTCTTATTATTAAAATCTTCCAAGGATAGGCTTATAAAAAACCTAAACTTGTGTAGAATCAGTTTCTTAGAAATTGCTTCAGAAAAACTACTTTTCAGAAGTTTAGGCTTATAGACATATACAGTTAGTTTCTTTGTCTTCTTGTTTGGTATTTAGCTCATTAATATGATTGAATTTGGAGCTAGTGGTTTAAAATGTTTAGTCGTAATGTGGTAGTATACTTCAAGCACATGATTTTGATGTGCTGGTGTGATCTTTGTCACTCTTTTCCCCCTTCCTTCAATTATTGCCAATGTTTAGTTCTTATAGGGTACTATACTTTAAACGTGTACACATATGTGTGTATTGACTTATATGACATACAACCAATCAAAAATAATTGTGTGCCTAAGTGCTTCATGTCTTTTCACACACTTTAAGGTTGCTTTTAAGGTAAGAGGCCAAAGAGTCTTGCTTTGAAGTAAGAGGGTTAACAGGGAGAGTCATCCTTCCTAAGTGGGCACATAGGGAAAAAAAAAATAGTTTAAGAATTTGGTCGTGTACTTTTGTAGCATATTAATATCAAATCCTAATAAGGGTCCTTAGGCAGAGACACAGTCTTATTTAGGGGGTGAACCTTGTGAACAAACACCACATGTTTTACATTATGTTATTTATTCATTCTACTTAATTTCCCTGGCCTATTTGGTAAGTATCCTTGATTTATTTGCTTAGCATTCTTGAGTTTGCAATGATCCACATTTGTTTTTTTTTTTTCCAAAGTATTTACTTTGCAATGTGTTGGTGTCATCCTACTCACCACCTTGTAGGTGACGTAACTCGCTTGGGATCAACAATATATGATGACTGCAATCTAATGTTTGGTTGAATTTAATACGATGCAATTAATCTTGTAATGCAATTATGATTGCATAGTTTGTGTTAATCATAATTACAAGGTAGTTACCATTTGCAACACTCTTTTACAACCAAATGTGATAATGAAAATACAATTATAAACTTGTTTACAATACAAAATTATTTATATACAATCAAACATTGCCTAAAAGTTAGATATAGCATTCGGCATTGAAGTTTACTGCCTCTTAGCTGCAGAACTCAATCCTATGAGCCTTTGCTATGCAGCATCCAATTATTTGCAGTATTTCAATCGATGTTTGCTCACAAACAACCTATATAGACGTTGCAAGAATAAATGTTCATCTAATTATTGTTAATCCCAGCAGAACACACAAGCAATATCAACAAATAGACCAAATTTTATATATGTCCTTTTTTAAGAGCTTTTAATGCATCATCATCCATTTGATGTCACATCTCAGAACTCTAGTTTTGTGCAAAACTTCTCCAAATCCCTCCTTTCTGAGCTACTCATAACTTGCTTTTGTTTTATCTAGAATATTTACTATGCGACTTTCATTAGTTGAAATGTCGAAACATTTTTCCTCCATATCTCTAGCCCTTAGAATTTTACCCAAATACAAACTATTTTTGATAGTAAGCTTGCAACTCCAGATAGTACTGTCTTTTTAATAATAATGATTGACCATTAAATCAAAATACAGTTAGCCATTGTAGCTAAATGCAGTGATAGATCTAGACATATAGGACAGGGGTGTCTATATATTGATGTCGTCACTAATATACGCTATCAAAAAGAAAAGAAAGAAATCATATAATACATACTATGATAGTCTACTTTGCATGGAACATAGACATTTTGCCTTATATTTTTTTGCAAATGTTCCATTTTGTACTTCTACATTAGCGGAGTTTGATATGCAATAACAATATACACTACTTTTTGAGCTTAATTATAGAGCAAAACAAAAAGAGAAGTGGTTTAAGGTAGCTAATTAAACAATTCACACTTACTGCATCCGCTGTAAAGAAACATAAATGGTCATCTACAAAACTCAAATAATGCACTTTGAGCTTCTAGTGGTCTAGCGAAAATTTAAAGCCTTTTTGCGTGACAGGTGCTCTTAGGGCTCTAACTAAGTAATCCACCACCACCATAAAAATTAAGGGGAACAATAGATCCTTTTATCTCAATCCCCTTTTGATTTCAAAACAGGCATGTAGCTCAGCGTTCTTCTTGCTAGAAATCTTCATCTCACAGTGGAAAGATAACTTATGAATCTTTAACAAACTGCAATAGAAAACCATACCCGAGCAGAAGCTTTTCAATGAAGCTTCATCTCATAAAATCATAAGCACTCTTTAGGTCCAGTTTGATATACATCTAGGGCAAAGTAGTTTTTGTTCCATACATGTTAAATGGATGTTCATAAATAACTCTATTATGTAATATAGATTTCTATTCAACAAAAGCCGATTGAAAGTCATTACCCAGATAGGTAACATAGATTTCAATTTCTCAAGGTCAATTTCGTAATAGTATTACAACAAGCAGTAAATTCAAGGTATACAGCTGTGGCAGAATTTAAAATCTTAGGCACGATAGCAAGGAAAGTAGCATTTACCTTAATAGCATTGCAATTGTATTTAGAAAGTGATATCGCTAGTGCATTTAAAGAAGTAGCTTCTAGAACCATTTAGAGCTAGACATCTATTGTTGCCAATACTAAACATAAATTTTTTACTATCCTTATTTACAACAGGTCCTAGTAGATTTGTTTGTTGGGCTTTATGTAAATAGTTACCTTATAAAATGACTTCCGAAGCAGGGCCACAACTGGTAGCATTTAATCCAAGGAAATTAGAAACATGGTTGACTAGTATGATAATAATTCCATTTTACCATAAGGAAGATTATCATTTCATCATGTAAGGCTTTGATAGTCACTTTATCATTCCTATTTACCAAATTTGTTTAAAAAATAGCAATGATTCGGGTATTCTTTATGTCGCCAGGCCTGCCTAAATTTTTACAAAGGTTATTTTAAAGTCTTTAGTTTAAAGTCAATTTTAACATATGAGATCTTATAAGCGATAAATTCCATACGTCTTCTGCAAGGTTCTTAAAATCAGGGTGCATACTGCATAGCCCATATATTTATAAAAATTAAATTATAATTTATTGAGAATTTCAGTAGCCATCAACTTGACTGGTTGTGAACATATTAAGTTCCATTGAGGAGAACTCCAACTTAGAGTATACTCCAATCATTGCTTGTTTATTACAGAGTATGAAATACATCCAGCGAACATCATTCCCTGGACGAAGGTGTCATTGATAATGCTTGTAAAATCTTCAATTTGCCAGACAAGTGCCTGGCCCCCACTCTGTTTTTCATCAAGTATAAACAGAATGAAATCTCCCCCTATGATCAAAGGCTCCACCATAGAAGCACTTAAAGAACTCACCTCCTCTCATAACAGTTTCCTCTAAACTTTCATCATTAACCATATATACGATCGTAATGTACAAACTTCGACTTGACTTGTTTGTAGTCCGAACATGAATAAATTGCTTGTATATTCAAATGACATCTACTTAAAAAAGATTATGGTCCTATCCTATGCAAATTTTACTTCTAGTATGGTCATTAGTATTAGTAACTATCGACTAAAAATGAAAAAGGCTTATGTCATCCTCCCTACTCTTCAACATCATTTTTCCGACAATCCTTAGCAAGGAACATTTATTTTACAAAAGGAAAAGAGTCCACTCATTGTGAGGTGACTTTTTATTTTTGATTGTTTCATGTGTTTTGCCTTTAAGACACATTTGTTACAATTAAGGTCGCTGAGTTCTGGGTACTTAGTTACCTAAACATCACTTATGTTATTAATCATTCATAAGTGACTAACATGACAAGTCCCTCAAGTCACTTACGTGACAAAAATTTTCAGTTACGCAGTTGAACCTCTTTGAACTCACCTATCAAAACCATTAATCGACATGTTAGAAAATAACCCTTATAAGAGTCATGAGTCTTAACTTCTCTAGAAAACACTTGAACTACATTCTATGTTACTTTAATCAAAGTCGTCGGATTTAGAAATTGCATATATGTTTGATAAATGATCAAAAATAATAATCGCACACATTTCTTTGTCGCTAGCATAGCATAAATATGCTTTAAACTGTGTTATCATTTATTCAATTTTGGTTATGTTATTTGCTCTGAAAAGACAGTGAATTGGGTCACTAAATAATGTCGAAAACCTACCTAACAATGTTAGATGAAGCCAAGAACAATTTCAACATTTCTCGAGACAAAAGACAAATGTCAAGGTCCTTGAGTTATTTACTAGCTATTAGATAGGTAGCTACAACAGAATATTCTTGAGCATCCAACATTTGCATCCATCAACATTCTCCAACAATCTATTTAACAATGCTTGTAAATACAAACCATTGTAGAAAAGGAGAATTTAATTCATATTCTAGGTATTTATTGTGTTCTTGAGTGATCAATTCAAAATCATTGTAATTTTTATGCACTTAGTTGTGTAATCTCACAAAGATTAGAGAAAGTTAGTTGAATCACAAGGAGGGTCCTCAAGTAAGGACGCAGCCTGGTTGAAGGGGTGAATCACATTAGCAAATACAATATTCTATATTGTTATGCTTAATGCCCTTGATCTACAGCTTCAACATCCTTAAGTTCTCTATATCTTGATAAGTTTTATGCTTAACTTTTAATTTTTGATTATTATCTGCTACGTTAGCTACCCCTCTATGGTGACTTAGTACTCTTCAGATGACCAATTGGTTTTAGAGGTAGTCTCAACTTTCATGGCATAGTCATCAAATGAGTAAATGTTAATGACTTCCTTTTGAATGGCTAAGACCTCTAAAGCTGAATTTTTGCATAGACCTCCTTGATTCTATAGATCTAATTTTGCTCATTGGAAGAGACAGTGCAGATCTTGCTAATGGACTAAAGTTATGGGTTGTAGAACATTGTGTAAAAACACCAATGTCATGCACACATTTGGCACTAGAGAATTATAGGATCCTGTTAATCAGTGTACAATATGAATGTGTAGAAAAACTACCATGAATGCTTTATATACTATGCTTTAGATGCTAACAACTTCAAAAAACTTTCTACACGTAAAAATAACTAATGTGTGGGACACCTTGGTAGAAACCTATGAAGGCATAAGGTAAGTCAGAGAATAAAGATCAGCATCTATGTATGTTAATATGAGCTCTTCAAGATGGTTCCAAGTGAAGGAGTGAGAGATGTACATAACATTCATTAACATCATCAATGACTTGAAGTTTTTTGCAAAATCTACTCAAGCAAAGATATGGTAAGGAAGTTTGATATATTCCCTCTTGCTTGCCTCCACACTTGGCTTCTCATCCATGGCTTTAGTCATAAGATCAAGGGGGCTTACTGGATTTACCCCATAGACAACCTTGAAGGGATATTTTCCGTTGCCTTGCTTTGGACCTTGTTATAAGCAAATTCTGCATGTAGGAGGTGAAAAACCCAAGCCTTACCATCAGACTAAATAAGAGCCCGCAAGACTGTTCCCAAGATCTTATTATTGACGTCGGTTTGGCCATTAGCTTGGGGATGACAAGTGGTGCTATACTTGAGCTTGGTTCCCACCTTCTTCCACAATGTAATCTAAAAGTGACTAGGAAACATGGTATAACGATCCTAGACAATAGACCTTAGGATACCATGCAACTTCATGACCTTCTTCAAGTATAGCTCGACAATGTGAGTGGTATCTTTAGTTTTGTCGCAAGGTATGAAATGAGCCATCTTAGAAAAATGGCCTATCGCTACAAAGATTAAATCTTGGTTCCTTTGGGTCTTTAGCAAGCCAATAATGAAGTCCATCCTCGCATTAACCCATGGTAGAGTAGGAACCTACAAAGGTATGTATCAACCATGAGGGAGTAAGTGACTCTTAGCCACTTGACACATAGCACACCTTCTCAAGATGTCTTGCGCATCCTTGCTCATGACGTGCCAAAAGTAATATTCCCTTAGCATGATAAGGGTGTTGTTCTCTCTAAAATTTCCTCCCAATGATCCTCCATGAACCTCTCCAATAATAACTCATGAGTGCCACATTAGGGATGCACAATCGGGTGCCCTTGAATAGGTACCCCTCTTGAATCAAGAAATCTCCCCTTAGATGCCTTTGACATTTTTTCCAAAGCTCCATAAAGTATTCATCATCAATATAAAGAGACTTTAGATGCTCAAATCCTAGGATGCAAGCATCTATTTGAAATAAGAGTAGCTGCCTCCTTGATAAAGCATCGAATCCTTGGTTTAGCTTCTTAGATTTGTGCTTGATTGTGAAATAGAATTATTGGAGGTGCTGCACCCACTTAGCGTGCCATGAGTTTAGCTTGTGTTGCCCTTGAATGTACTTTAAGACCTCATGATGTGAGAGTAGTATGAACTCACTAGCCACCAAGTAATGGCTCACATGCTCAAGACTCCTCACAGTTGCATAAGACTCTTTATCATATGTGGAGTACTTCCTTCTTGAATCACACAACTTCTCACTAAAGAAGGCTAGGGGCCTTCCTTCTTGAGTGAGCACTCCACTAATTCTCACTTTGGAAGTATCACATTCTACTTCAAAGACCTTATCAGAATAAGGGAGAGCTAGCATCGGGACTTACATAAGCTTGGACTTAATTTCTTTAAAGTTTTCTTGTGCTTTTGGGGTCCATTTCAAGGATGAACCCTTGATCACTTCGATCATGAGTGGACATTGTAGTACTAAAGTTCCTTATGAACCACATATAGAATGAGGCAAGTCCATCGAAACTTGTAACATCATGAATGCTCTCTGGGATATGCTAACACCGAATAGCCTCCACTTTTCCTTCATCCACCTTGATGTCATTGACAGTCACAATGTAACATAGAAAAGTTACCTCATTTGTGAACAAGGTGCACTTTTTAAGGTAGCCATAAGGCCTCTCATTCTCAAGAACCATCATGATTTGTGTTTGATGGTCTTGGTGTTCTTCCTTATTATTACTATAAATCAACATGTCATCAAGTACCATCTAGTTTATCTTCAAGCTTGGGTGTAGGATGCTTGTATTTGATGTTGATCTTGTTAATGGCTTGACTATCCACACACACCCTCATGCTTCATCCTTCTTACGGACTAAGAGAGCCAGGATAACACATGGGCTAAGACTCTCCCTAACCAACCCATAGGACACCAATTCTTCAACTTCCCTCTGGACCTCCATGGTCTCACTAGGATTTATCCTATGAGTAGGTTTACTTAGGAGTGTGGCTCTGGGAATGAGGTCGATATGACATTGTATAGCTCTTTTGGGTGAAATATAAGGGTAAGTCTTCGAGAAAGACATAAGCAAAGCGATCAAGTAGGGAAATGCCTACAGGATGGCTTGGGCATGAGCTTCCAAACTCATCAAGGGAAGTGAGAATTCGTTTTTTAAGAGCTTTAAACTCATGGTAAAAAGCCTTAACAATTGGTTCACCAAAAGTGGGTAAGAGATCCAAATAATCTTGGTTCTTTTATAAGTTGCTTTTATGGCGTTGGTAAGGGCTTAAAGGGGCAAGGTGATCTTCTTCCCATGCTTAGAGAAGGTACAAGTATTCAAATAACTATTATGCATCACTTTCTTATCAAGTAACCATGTTCCACTAAACAAAATATGATATGCATCCATGAATGTCGCACCACAAATCATCTTGGTAGTTCTTACCAATTGAGAATGAAATCAAGCATCTTGAGTTAACTTACAAGCCTTTAGCTCGATTAAGCCATTGGATGTTGTATGGATGAGGGTGGGCTGTAGCTTGGACATTGAGTTTTTCCACCATGCTAGGTGAAGCAGCATTTCCACAACTCCCTCCATCAATGAACAAGTAGCACACCTTCCCTTGGACCATGCATCTAGAATGAAAGATGTTCTTTCTTTGCTCTTCTTTTGCTTCTTTAAGACCACTTAAGGCCCTTTTCAACACCAACAACTCCCTTTTATCCACCTCCTCTACAACCTCCTCTTGTTCCTCTATGAGGTACACCTCCTTTTCCTCATTCATTTCCTCCTCCTTAGTAGCCTCTCATTCGGCTAAAGAGATGATTCTCCTATTAAAGCAATCGGAAGTAATGTGACTAAGGCCTTAACAATTAAAACATCTCCTAGTGTTTAAAGGACCAGGGTTTGGCCTATTTTAAGGGGCTAGGCTCTTTTATGGAGTTTAGTTCTTTTGTGGAGTAGAAGAGGATGACACCATGGGTTTAGTGGGAAGAAATGAGCTCCCTTTATTAAAAGGTTTGCTTTTTGGTAAAGGTTTGGGGAGGTCTCCTTTGAGGGGATTGGCTTTTTTTTGTTGTTCTATTTTGTAAGCTAGAACACACTAGTATTATTGCAATTCTAGCATATGAGCATACTTAGGATAAAGTCCTCCTAAGTACCTCACAACGGTTTGGTCTTTGGCTTCTTAAAGATCACATTTGATCAAAAGCTTTTCAAACTCTGTAGTAATTGTTTACACTCATTGTTCCTTGAGTTAGGTTGTGTAGTTGACAGTCCTACTTCAAAGGTAAGAAGGGGATAGGAAACAGTCTTTAAGCTTGGACTTCATTTTCTCCCAAGTTCGGATTTTGTCCTTTGTTTTTCTTTCTCTTTTGGTAAGCAAATTAGTCCACCAAAGGGAGGCATACTTCCTAAGTCTAAGAGCAATAAGTTTTACCATCTTATCCTCCGAAATCTCCTTGTAATCAACAATTCTTTTGATAGTGTGAAGCCATTCCAAGAGCTCATCGGGATCTAGCTTTTCTTCAAACTCTAGAATGTCAACCCTAATGTCATTAAGGCTAGTTTGGTTCCTTCTTCTACTTCTTAGTCTTCTATATGACTCTTCCTTACTAGAAGCACAGAAAGGATTTCTCTCTTCTACTTCTTCTTTTCCTTGGACAAAGCCGAAGGAGCTTGATGATTGTGAGCTCCTAATGTTCTTCTTCCTTTGCTTCATGGCCTCAATAAGTTAGCACCTTAAGTACTCATTCCGATTCTTCAATTCCTCATCATAGGTCCTCATTTCTTCATAATTCTTCGTTAGAGATTCAAATCTCTCCTCCAAAGTCATGCTGGCACTCATGACTTTACTTGGCTCAAAACTAGGTTCTTTGCACTTAGATTGTGTTTGGGTAGTAGGTACATGTTTGGAATGTGGTTCAAGACCAAGGAAAAACCTTAGCCTTGACACCAAAAATGATGTATTCCCTTAAGGCTAAACTCACACTCACTCAAGGAAGAGAGTTAAACCAAGATAGAAAGCAAGCAACTATAATAAATCAAACCCAAACTCGGATAAGTAATAGGATAAAACCAAAATTAATGCCTTACTTAGATACAAAAACACCACCAAGCTTAGTACTAGGCCCTCAACTACTGCTTGGATATAGAAATACCACCAAAGAGGAGCTAAGACACTTGCTAGATCACCACCTTACTCAGCCCAAGCAAGGATAAACTAGAAGAGAGTATGAGTGTTTAAAGGAGCTAAGGCTCAACTTCTTTCACAAATTCATCAAAAGACCCTTCAAAGGTAGCAAAGGGGGATTATATGCTACCTCCTAACTTGCTTACAATAGCTAGCATTGCAAATTAGAGCTAATTAAACAACATACAATTCAGATTCAAAATCAGCTACACAAAAATGGGATGTAATCTTAGCTTAAAGCCTCTATTATTGGTAATCTTGAGGACTTTGGTGTGGAGTTATCACTTGGAGAGGACTAATCAAATGTCATAGTCTCTAATCAAGTACTCTTGTGAGTGGATGCTCCCTTGAGAATCCAAAAACAAGTTAAAATTTGCTTATGTACTCTCTTGCTCATTACCCAGGTGAAGGGGAATTGAAACACTTAGTTTGATGGTTAGTAGCTCCTCAAGTGCATAATTTGGCTAAGATTTTTTATGACCCTTTGATAATACTTTTAAATTACCATCATGCCATAAAATTCGCAAATCAAAACTTGGAGGTTTGAGTGAAGAATCATGTCCATTTCTAAAACCGTGCAAAACTGGGGAGTTTTGCGCACTTGACCTGTACCACTGATTTAAGGTGGCAAATGTACTCCGAATCACTTGCAACTTGATTTTTTGGAAATACAACTTCTTAAAATTCAAATTAGGTTAACTAAATCCTTGGTAAACTAGTTAAAGGATTAAAAAATGATTTGCATAGAATTGGGCTTGTGCACTGGTTCAAACCTAGCTATGGTTGAACTTTGGCTAAGCAAAGCTTGAACAATTTCTTAGACTTTGGTGCTTGGACTTAGACTTTTCTTTTCTTGAATAGGCTTACACAATCATCATGGCTACTTAAATAAGCTTTCTTTCCTTCTCTTTTCATTTATGTTATCTTGTTTGTTTAAATTAAGAATTTAGAGATGCTGATATTGTTGATTTCAATAATGAGTGAGTATATTTCTTTATCTAGGGGTTGCAAAGCCAAACTAATATTGAATTTTTTAGTTTGAACTTTATGCACTTTGAATCCTTTCTTCATTGTTTCAATCTAATCCATGAATATTATTTCTACTATGAGATTTTTGGCCAGATTTTTGCATGTATGTTAGATGCTAGATGGAAGTACTAAAATGCGAAGATCATTGTTGGAAAACTAGGACTAGCATTAGTTTAACAACCACTAGAGAAAGGATTGTGAATAAAGTGGTCTTATAATAATCATATCCTTAAACCTAGTTAAATTAAGATCTAATGAGAATTAATAATTAGTTTGACTAGGTTAATTAACTCCATGCTAAAAGAAAGTAATGAATTCTCTAATGTTACCGACCATTGAATCAATCGGCAAGATAAAAAGCTGCTTGTTTGACTAGTTAAATTAGCACATCATTAGGTGATGCTGCCCTTAGTTGTTTTTAGTCATTGAAGTTAGACCTTATTGTTTAGCATTTGTTAGATAAAACCCAAATTAAATCTTGATTTCGCTTAACAAGCTTGTAAAGGAATACTTGATAATTCAATCTAGTCTTTGTGGGAACAACCTTAACCGAAAATGTAACACCCGTGCAGTTGCAGTTGCAGTGGCAATCATGTTTTTCGTGCCATTGTTAAGAACTAGATTTGGACATTGAGTTACCTCTATAGAGTTCGACTAGGCATTTTTATTTTCATTTTGTTCTTCACATTACTCCTTTTGGTGTGCTTGGATTGTATGTAGGTTGCGTTCATTTTATGCATAAGCCCTCGATTTTGGAGCACACTTTGAGTTTAACCTCAAGATCGAGCGAACTTTTCATAGATTGAACAGGTAGTGGAATATTGATGAGGACCAAGAAGCGGCCAAATCCACACTTAAGATGGCATGTGAAGATGAGCAAAGCAAGACCCTTCGGGACTATGTCACTCCTAGAGTTCACAGCCTCCCCCCAAGCATTACTAGGCCGCCAATGATTGCTAACATTTTTGAGCTCAAGTCGGTGGTCCTCTCTATGGTGCAACAATCACAACTCGGTGGCTCCCCCATAGAGGACCCCAATTTGCACCTCTTAGTTTTTTTAGAGGTGTGTGATACCTTGATGAGCTGCTACTAATGCAATCTGCCGCCACTTATCTCCTTTCTCTCTTAGGAACCCAGCAAGGGCATGGATTCACTCCTCACCATTGGGATCCATCACCACTTATGATGCACTCACCAAGGGCTTTCTTTCTATGTTCTTCCATCCTACCAAGATGGCAAGCTTGAGAAGTCAGATTACTTTATTTGCCTAACGGGAGGAGTCACTATATGAAGCACTGAACTGCTTCAAGGACCTTTTAAGGTTATGCCCTCATCATGGTCTTCAAAAATGGATGATTGTGCAAGCATTCTACAATGGAGTCGCACAAGCTATCAAGTTTGTGATAGATGTAGTGGAAGAAGGAACATTGATGAACAAGATAGAGGATGGGCATACAACTTCATTGAGAAGATGGCGCTCAATAATTACCAATAGTCCAATAAGGGGACTCCTTCCAAGGCCCTTCTCTTTTCATGGGTAAATGGTCTATTCCTACTCCTTAAAATAAATACCACTCCCACCCACACATTTCCACTCATCGCAAATATTATTGTTAATTATTATTGTCAATATTAATAATAATTCTTATTATCGTTAATTATTATTTTTATTATTAATAATAATTTTTATTATAATAATAATTTTTAATTATTATTACTAATAACTATTATTAATTAATAATAATATTAATAGTAACTATTTTTAGGGTTTCGAAAAATAATAATTCGAACTTTAGAGGTAGTGAAACTCAATAATCTAAACTTACGAGATAGCCACTAGTGATTCGAACTTTTGACATTTCTATTCTTAATAATCCATATTTAAAAAACCACCCAATAATGAGTTGAAATGGGAGCACTACAGTATGGTTTTTCAATAGTATGGATTATTAATGGTAAAAAGTAGAAAGTTCGGAGCGCTGACGGCTATTTTTTAAGTTCGAATTATTGGCTCCCACCACCCCCAAAGTTTAGATTATTATTTTTTAAAACCCCTTATCTTTAATGTTAATGATAATAACGATAGATTATTAATTAATTAATTAATTAATCATTAAATAATTATTATTACTATTAATAATTACCAATACTAATTATTATTAATATTAGTCATAATTATTAATACTACCAATATTCTGAATTATTATTTTTATTAATATTTATTATTACTAATATTACTATTAATAATTTTTTTATTTATAGTAATAATAACTGTTATTAATATTAATATTAATTATTATTGTAGTTACTTTTCATTAATAATAACAACAATTATAACAATTACAATTATAATTACAATAATTACTGTTAATTATTAGTTATTGATAATATTAATATTATTATTGATATTAACCATTATTACGATTATTATTAACAATATTAATAAGAATTATTATTATAATTATTGTTGTTACTTGCTAATTATATTAATAGCTAATATTGCGATTTATTTTTTGATTATTAAGTAATAATTACTATTATTATAACTATTAATTAACATTTCTCACTGTTAATAATGATCAGTAATTGTAATATTAATAGTAATTATTTTAAATAATAATGATAATAATTAATGAATTAATAAATAAATAAATAAACAAATAATTTCTTCTTTTTATAATTATGAATTATTACTTATATAAGTAGTTAGTAATTGTTATTAGTAATGATGTCAATATTAGTAATAGTTATTTTTAGTAATAGTAATTATTATTATTATTATTATTATTAATTATTACAATGATTACTGATACTCATTAACAATAATAATAATAATAATTATTATTATTATTAATGTCAATAACAATAATTATTAATATTAATTTAAATATTGATAATTGTTATTATTATTAACAATTACAATGATTATTATTATTAATATTAACGAGAATTATTATTGCAATTATTATTGTTAATTATTAATTATTATTATTAATGCTTAATCATCAGTTTTATTAATAATTAATAATTATTGACATTATAATAATCATTATTAATAATAATGGCTGTTAATAATTGTTATTATCTATAGTTATCATAGTTTTTATTATTATTAATTATTACTAATATTAGTAATTAATAATTTTTGTTATTATTAATATTAATATTAATAATAATAATTATTATTATTAGTAATAATAATTATTATAATAATTCAAAAATATAGTAATCTCTTTGTACACACATTTGAGAATCTGGTAAGACAGTGTAGAGAATTTTGCTTGTATTCAAGAGAGTTAACTGCAAGAGTCATCATTCTCAAGTAGGCTTCAGCCTGAAGGTGTATTTTTAAGATCTATAGTGGACATTCGATTGTGTTATCTCATCGAAGATTTGTACAAGTTGATTGTATCCTAAGGAGGGTCACTTAGATATGACATACCCTAGCAAGAGGGGTCAACTTTGTTTACCAATACCATGTTTTCTATATTATATTATTTGTCTTTTATGCTTAGCATCCTTGATCTACAAATTTAGAGCCTTCAAGTTTTTATATTGTAATATATTTTGCTCAAGTCTATTTTTTTGATTATTTCTTATCACCCTATTCACCACCCTATAGGATGACCTGGGACTACCTTTTTGGACCAACAAGGGAGCTACACATAGCCACCTACATATTAGGGTTATTTAGACCCTGGTGTTCCAGAAAGCAACCTTTCCATAATCTTTGGCCAAAGAGCTAAAGCTTTTATGCACCACATTCCCAATTGGAGAAGTACATACATAACCAATGTCAACCCAAATGAATCCGAATGAATCTTGCATACATATCCCTAGCACCCTCATCATGTAGACGCCATACAAGTGACCTTCGCCTAATGAATCTTGCATATATATCCCAATGCTAGTGAATCTTCCATACATATCTTGACACACTTTTTGGTAGCATCTTAGGGAGCTTATATGAGTGCATGTAGAGGCCACTTTTTAAATTCTCGCTTGGCTTTTTCTTTCATATGTGGTTGTTAAAGTATTCCACACTTTTTGCATTGTTTCATGTGCAGTAATACATTTAAACTCTTTAGTACTAAAGCATAAAATAATATAGAAGGCTATATAGTTCATTGCTCTTTGCATGCTACTGACGGGTGTCTTCATCTTCGATCCTAATCATTGTTTGATTATCAACTTGATGCCTAATGACCATTAGACCACCTAGGGGTCTCTTCCAAAGGTCATATGATTTTGATCCTTGAAAAAAATGTACATACATCTTTTCTAATAACGAAAATTATGTTCGCAAAAATGAGGAGGTTGGTAAATAAGTGACCTATATCAATATCGACATTCCTTATAAAAGCCATTGGCCTTTGCCCACTCCAACAATGAAGTAAGCCTCAAGAAAGAATAACTTTAATGCAAGTTATTAGTGTCAAAGTTAGGGTTAGGTCATGCCATAAAGGGTGAATAGGGTGACAATGAGACCTGGCCTCTTCTCACTTAAAAGCTTAACTATGATAATAATAGAATCAGCTAACATTTATAAAATCAAAATAAGCAGGATAGAGTGGTAAACTATAAGGTTGAGTAGCTTTGATCAGCAAAAATATTTGATCAGGCATTGTGAGCTAAGAGGAAAGTAGGAGAGACAAAACTTAGTATGTGTTTACAAAGTTCACCCTATTCAATAAGAACTCATGTGCACCTGAGGCACTCCCTTAGGATGTCAATAATTTTGACTGCCCCACGTAATTTATAACACATTAATAGGTTCCATATATCCAGCCAATGACACATCAGACTCTTTAACACAGGCAATCTATTCAAGATTCCTTATGAATAGACTTGCCTATTGTCCCTCTCAACCTCTTATATTAAAGACCACACTAGAATTCTGACAACCTACTAAAGGCCCCTTATAAGTGGACTTTCCTAAAGGTCCTTACATGTGGCAGCACTCACTTGTTTGAAATAAAATTTCACTCTCATGCTACCAAAAAAATGCATCCTCTCACATTTAATAAGTGTAAACAATTGATAAACCATTTCTGATACTTATCAATTATGGGAAACTAAATTTCTTTTATATATAGCCATATTAATTGACTTGCAAAATGTATTAATTGTGAGGAATTTTTTAAAAAGATAGAAAATATTTGAATATTCTATTTACATATAAACATATTAATTGTAATCAGGAATTAAAAAATGCACTAAAAAATTAATACATTGATCTCATATTGTAGCCAAGCCTTTTTAAGTGCTAGACACTTTTAGTTAAAAATAAAAAAGTTCTTAATTTGTGCAACGCCCCCCCCCAAAAATAAAAGGAACAAGAGCTAGCTTGCTTGCTCGCTTATTTATAAGCTGTGAGAACCCTAAAGCCAACCTTTGCATCATAACTTCTTGATTTGGGTACGTGGCGGGATTGATCAATACTTCTTGAATTCTATCTAATAGTAATTTTGGGTTGAAGAAGCATCAAAATCAAACAAAGAAATTGGGGATTGACTTGAAGAAGCTGTAGCCTTTGTCATTCATTCATTAGAATAGTGAGGTAAGCAAAGCCCTAGAAATCTGTTCCCTTGTCTTATTTATTAAATAGCGAAGGTTGAACTATCTTTTCAATTGTAAGGTCTTGTGCCCTTGAGTTTTATGTTTTTTTGCAGAATTTCTTCTTGTAGCATTTCATTATTCTCTGTGCTCTTCTTTTCCTATCCCCCAAATTTGCATCCTGTCTTTGTGTAACCAATGTTTGGTTTAGCAACAACTCCCATTTGTCCTTGTTCTCTGCTGAATCTTAATATTTCTCCCAAATCAGAGCATACCCATTTTTGGTTGAAACGTTAGATATGTTTCCTATGTTTGTGTTTCTTGGTGAGTGGGTGTGTAAGCTTAAGCTTTTGGGGAAATAAGCTCTTGGGGTTCATCAAGGCATGGTTTTGCTCTTGTAATCCCATTATGAAAGTTCTTCTAGAATTATTTGGTTATTCTACATAGTGTTCTAGCTTGTTTTTTAATTGGTTTTCTTAGTTTTTGCCATGTTTCTTATTGGTTTCTATATTTTAGGGGGGGTTACATTTTTCATTGATGTGGCTAGCACTTGTGTGATTCTAGATAAAGTGGGTACTTTTGGTCTAATTTCTTTACCTAATGTGTCCATTGCTTGATTTTTGAGGTTTAGTTTGAATCTTATGGAGAAACTATGTGTTTTTCAAGTCTAATATATACTTCTTGGAGAACTAAATCTATGAAAGCTAGTTTTTACCTAAGCCAAAAATCAGTAATAAGTTCATGTAATGAATCTAGATCTCCTAAATATCGCACAAGAGGTCTAACTCAATTGTATGTTAGAGGTTCAAGTATAATTTGTGGCATTGCAGTTAGTAATAGGTAGAAACAGATAGAAGCAGACACGACAAAATAGAAATAAAACTTGGCAATAAAAATTTAAGGTCGTAAGAGATCATAAAAGAAGGCTATTCAGCCTTTCTAAGAAAGTATTATACACTGCTAGAGGTAGATATGTTTGCCCACTCTGATTAACCATGTTCTAATTGTTGTGAAACAAGGTAATACATCATAAGAAGCCTAGTACGTGGAACAACTCAACTTTAGCTCCCATGGTGGAGGTAAATTTTGTTGCCCACACTCAAAATAAATGTTCTCATGATGATATGGGGTAGCAATTTTAGTGTTTTTTAGCTGTTTTAACTACTGTGAAAATGCCCCCAGTACTATGGTCTATAGTATATCTTATTCATAGTTTTGCATATCTAAATTTCACTCCTAGCTCTTCTGGATACTATCACATGTATAGCTTGATGAATCTGGGTCACTTTTGTATGATTAGGTTATTTCACCTTCACAAGCGTGAAGCCAAGGTGAATGAGATGGACAATTAGTAGCTTTTATATTTATATATGCATTTATATTAGTAAGTGCTTAAAAGGTGCAAATGTCAGAATTGGCTTGAACATTGAACATATTCAACTTAACAAGGTTACAAGCACCAAAAAAACTGAAGGCAACAAGCATAGCAACAATTCTCTGGGTGGTAACATCACCTCCGTAATTAGACAATAATTAAATCAATTGAAACAATAATAACAATCACAGCATATATAACGATTCACACTATCCTCAATTCAAGACTCATAAACCCGAGCTCCCTCGTTACAGCATCGCCTATATATTTCATCTCAAATGCGCGTCAACATCAACTCAAATAGCACATTCAACCTTCTTCTTCTCCCAAGCACCATAAACCTCAACAAATCGAATGGGTTTTCATTCATATTCAATCTTATCTTCTTTTTTATTTTTAAGTGAAGTCACACAAGGAGACTATACAAACTTGGTGTTTTATAAGCATCTCACCAAATCAGTGACTATTCCAAGTTTCTTGTCTAAATTATGATCATCTGTTCCACTAGCTGAATCATTCAATGAGTCCAAATATTGATCCTGGTTCAGGTATGATAATAAATTAACTCTTAAAGCACAATTAAATAGGCAAGTATGGTTTAACTAGAGTAATTCGGGGCTCGAGCATCCTGCTCCTCAGTTCACAAATGCGATTTAACACTGAATCGATTCATGGAGCTGTTTAGCTAACTTCCCTATTTTCCCACTTCTCTTATCGCTAAACCAGCAACCATAAGCCACACATTATCATAAAAAATTCACTTGGGTAGCATGTTACAAATATGACCATTAACAAGTAATAACACAACATCAAACATCAAGCACGGTAATACACTTCATAAGTTCACGGATTTTTTACATAGCTGGAACTCCCTCCTCACAGCACCACCCAGAACAATCCTCAAAATCATTTCAATTTCAACCCAAACAGTGCACCTTCCTCCTATAAGTTCTCAATTCATCACAACACCAATCTAATTACCGAATCGAATCTCATGAACAATTCAAAAATATTTGTAAATTCCTAGTAATTTAGGGAACCAAGAACCACTCGCCTCGATTTAAGCTTTAGGACCTGATTTGTGGGCTAAATTGGGCAATCTAAGGCTAGATTTGAGCCCTTCTTCTACCTCCCACACTGCTGCCTTGTTCGTCCTCCTCCCTCACATCTATTGCTGCTGCTCCGTTTTGCTATGCCTCCTCAACCCTCCCTCAGCCTGGCCAACCACAAGCCGTAGAGGTGGCAGCGTTGGTGCTGTGTTGTGGTGGGTCAGATTAGGGTTTTGCCCACTGGCCCTTAACTCTTCCTCCCTATACGCACGTCACACCTTCTCACCGGTGCCGACCAACTTTCACCTATAACCACCACCCTTCTGCCTTCCTCTATGCCTCTATGTCTGTCGCTACAAATCTTATTCGGTCTCTCTCTTTCTCTCTCTCTCTCTCTCTCTCTCTCTCTCTCTCTCTCTCTCTCTCTCTCTCTCTCTCTCTTTATTGTTCAAGCTTGTAAGGGTTCTCGTGCGAAATCAGGCCATACCCGGTGCAACAGTGGGTGAAATACCAGCAATCGGCGTGGTGGTAGCGCACTGTGACCCTCTTTCTCTCTCTCTCTTCCTCTCTTTTTGCGGTTGTAAGGCAGCAAAAGCTCAGTGGCTTTGCTTGCCTTTTCGGGCTAGGACCTGAGTCATTGACCCCCCCTTTCTTGTTCGTTTTTGTTTTTGCTTCCAGCTTCAAAAAAATGTTAAACTTAATTATATCGAGCCTTATTTTGTACCTGCTAACCTTGCACAACGTCGACTCGACCTAATTTTACCTATTTTCCTAATTCTGTACAATCACATACTAATTAAGGAAATTTCGAAAACCAAATCACATAAATTAGTATTATCAATTAGTAGTAAATATTAGCCTAATAACGCTTACAGAATAAACATAGTTAATAGAATTATTAATTTCAATAATTAACTACGTTCTAAATTCCTTAGTTACTACAAGATCTAAATTAGGTTCTTTGTGGGTTGGTTTTGTATTTGGGCTAATAGGTTATGTTTGGGAAGCAAGCTATGGCGTAAGGGAGTAGCTAATAGCGTTGATATCAAATATGATGTACCTTCATGGGAGGAGGAGAGATTTAAGGAAGAAAATTCAAGAGAAAACTTAAAGAGAAGAAAGAAAAACAAAGAAACCAAAACTAGTGCAAATAGAGCCATGGTGTAAGCAAGAAAAGAGAGGATAAACCAGCTTGCCCAAGGATATGACACACCGCTTTAAGTAAACTAGGGCTCCTAATCACACTTAGGGATAAAACACACCACCTTAAGCAAGATTAAGACTCACTTGATCACCACTTTGATTAGCCAAATCAAAGATGAGTAGGAGAGAGTTTAAAGGTGAATCAGTTAAAACTCAACTTTCATTTCAATGCCAAATATACCTTTTACAACTCTAGGTCAAAAAGCGTCTTCTGTGGCGCAGGTAGTTACTATCTTCCGGGAAAGGGGTGCAATGGAATACACTATTGTCGTAGCCAAAATAGAGGATTCCCCTGCTACATTATAGTATCTTGCCCCTTATACCGGTGCGGCACTGGCTGAATATTTTATGTACCATGAACGATACACTTTAATCATTTATGATGATCTTTCCAAACAAACACAAGCTTATCGACAAATGCCTCTTCTATTACGAAGAAGCATATAAATGCATGGGAAAGGCCATAGAGCCATTGCATACATCCTAGAGATGCAAATAAAAGCATCTAATGGGATGGGAGAAACTGAAAAATACAAAGGTACAAAAGTTGAAAAGTGCAGTCTGCTAGCAGCTTTTTAGTGCACAACCCTCCAATTCAAACAGGCATATTTTCTTATATACCTACCGAAATCTTAGGATCCTTTCTTTTTGGTAGCTCACATTGGATGAAATTTGGAGCTATTGTTTGGAACAGATAGGCAAAAATGTACAAGTGCTCTAGACTGGATCAATTTCTGCAGGTTTTTGAATTTGCTTTCATTTGACTGATTTCTTTGGAGCTTGATCGAGAACTCTTTTTTTGCCCTTGATGCTAGCATAAAAATCTTCCGAAAAAGTGGAATTGCAGCTTTCTAAACTTCTTTTAGGCTTTAATAATCAAGCTTACAAAACTGGGTTTGGGCAAGCCTTCTTGGATAGTTTGGACACAAATGTCTTTGGTGACTTAAGCTATTCCTTATGCATTTGAAGCTTCACTTTGACTTTGTTGGACTACTAGGATGCTGATCCTTGGTAGCTTCATCCTGATTAGTTTCTTGCCGCCAGATCATAAATTTCATTGTAGTAAAAAGGCATTTGATGGAGAAACAGAAATGAGGCCTCCTCCTATGCTTCTATCTACAATTGATTTGTTAGATCAAATGGAGAACTTGAAGTTACGTTTGGTAAGCACACTGATGTTCTATGTGAAGCACTGGAAAAAGATTATTTATTTATATAGAATTATATATATATGTATATATATATATGTATATATAGATATATATTCTTTTATTTGTAATTATTATGAATTTGACCGACCTAGAATGCTTTAGCTTGTAGTGTTCCAATTTCTAGACATTTAGCAGAATAGCCCAAGGTTTAGTCGAACAGTCCAAGCCAGAGGAAAATTAATCCTTTAACTTTCTATTCCTAAAGAAAAAAAAGAAAATAGCAATATAAAAGAGGGAAAGGGGGGGAGAAAAACCCTAATATTTTAAACTCTCTTTTTCCCTCTCTCTTCCTCTCCCCCTCTCTCTCTTCACGACATCCCCCTATGGCATCTCTCTCTCTTTCTCTCCCCCTCCCTCTCGTGCGTAGCCACCGGCTGCTTGACTATGTCGGCCGCCCTAAGGCCACCGTCCATCTCTCTCCCTCTACGCTCTATTTATTCTCTTGGTAAGTACTTCAAGCCTTAGCCTAATGTGTCAGGTTTTCCATTGTTTCTCCCTAAAAAATTCTTAAACTTGGCCATGGAATTTGATGGTCATACTCTCCTATGTTTTCTTTTATAGATTTTAACTTTTGGTTGGAGAACTAAAACACCCTAAGGTTTTCCTCCCGCCATTCTTCATTCCAAGGTAAAATATTCATTTGTCCTGTTATGGCTTGCCTAGTTTGGTTATTTTTGCAATTAGGAGTAATGGTATTGTTGCATAAAAAGGTTGTATGCATGATTTGGGGAGGTTTGGTTAAATTGTGGATGGAAGCAAGGTTAAAAAGTTGAGTTATTTTCATTGTAGGTTTGCCCAGAAAATTATCTAACTTCATGGGCTTATTGGCAATATACGGGACCCCTAAAAATTATAAAAACATTTATGGTAGTTGGTCTGCAGGTCTTCTAACTAAGAAATTTTGAATTTCATGAATCGAAGTTAAAACGAACATGTTATGGCCAAAATATCAAGACCGCACAAAACTGGCTGTAATTGGGATAGTTTAGGGATTTGTTGAAATTTGAAATAGATGAACTCAAGGTCTATTAATGTTCATAAAAGCAAAGTTGTAGTTGATAGGTTGGCTTTCCAGAATGCGTTTAATCTTAAAATTTCAACATCAGGCCTGAATGTTATGATCCTAGGAAGTTGGGGGAGAAATCTGGGGACAATTGGGAAAGCTTACAGTAGCAACATATGTGTAGTTTTTAATATTTATAGCTTTCTAAAAATTTATTTGAGGGCTAAAATTGGTTGTTAGGTGTAAGAGGGTACTTAGAAAAATTATTTAAGTATAGTGAGCTCGTAGAAAGTAAGGCTACTAGTTGGAACTAACAGAATACTACTGCGGGAAATTACTTTAGGCCAAATTAGCATTCTGAGCTCAAGCTTAGGCGACATGTTCTAACAGGTAAAAATCATGCCCTAACTCCCTCGAATATCCCTTGAAAACATGTCCTGTGAGTATGTTTGAATGTGTTTGAATGTGTTTTGAATTGATGTTTAGGGGATCTTTCTCAAGTAAATGTGTGATGAGGTTTTACTATGATTTTTACTGAAGTGATTGTTCAACTGGTAATTGCATGAGTTTATCCTGAATGTTTTGATTGTGAAAAAAATAATGAAATATTTCTGGATCAGAATGGGTTGGGTTGGGCTATATTCTAGTTAAAGATCGATGTTAATTGTAAATGTATAAGTAACTAAATAAATGGTTTGGATTGAGTAGTTATGCTCCTATTTTGTTTGAAGGCCATTAGCCTTCCTCGGGTAACAGCGCATACATGTTAGCAGCCTGTGCCACCTTGTGGATGGACATGGGGTAAGCTATTAGTAACCGTCTAAACTAATGGTAGGCCAGATATGATTAAGCGGTTGTGTAAAACCTAAATGCAGGCTATGAGACCTAGTGAGGTCGTTCGCCCCTTTTATCCTAAAACTGAATAAGAGGACTTGGGTTGTTATATGTTTCACATTGAGAATGCGTAAGTACTTTGAACTACTCGCATTTTTCCCCCATCCCTAAAATGGTTTCAAATGAATTTGTGTGCGTGTTTTGATAGTTACGGGTGGTTGTTATTGAGGTTATCTCACTTTTCCAAATGTTTTGTATCTAGGTGAAGAGCATGAACATGGGGATAGGAACTCGATTTAGAGCAAGGCCTCGTTACCTAAGATTTGGTTGCAATGAATTAATTTTAGATTAAAGTTGTTTTAGAGATTGTTGGTTAAATTGGACATTGATGTAGTTGTCACCAGGATTTAAACTTATGCTTTAATTTGAGAATAAACTATGCATTAATATTTTTAGTTGATACTCATCCTAATATTGAGGCGATCTACCTCCTCAGAGGGCTCATGGGCTTGTCCAGGGGTAGTAAGGTGGATCTCCATATGGTGTTCATTGACCTGGAGAAAGCGTATGATAGAGTCCCGAGGGAGGTATTGTGGAGATGTCTGGACGAGAAAAGGGTGCCGCTCGCGTACATTCGTCTCATCAAGGATATGTACGAGGGAGGGCGAGCGCGTGTTAGGACACCGGGAGGGGTCTCCGATGACTTCGCCGTCAATATGGGCCTACATCAGGCCTCCGCTTTAAGCCCGTTTCTTTTCACATTAGTTTTGGATGAACTCACTAGAGGAATCCAAGACGAGGTGCCTTGGTGCATGTTATTTGCAGATGACATCGTTCTTATCGATGTGACCAGGCAGAGGGTGAATGACAGGTTGGAGAGTTGGAGGCATACACTGGAAGCTAGGGGTTTCCGGTTAAGTAGATCAAAAACGGAATACCTCCATTGTCGTTTCAGTTGACGGATAGAAGAGGGGGGAGACATCACACTGGATAGGAGGGTGATTCCAAAGGTCGCAAAATTTAAATATTTGGGCTCGATCATCCAGCAGAACGGGGAGATTGACGAGGATATTAGCCAGCGGATAAGAGTAGGTTGGCAAAAGTGGAAGTCAGTGTCAGGGGTGCTGTGTGACAAGAGAGTGCCGCTAGGATTGAAAGACAAAGTCTATCGGAGGGTAGTTAGACCGGCTGTTCTTTATGGATCGGAGTGTCGACCTCTAAAAAAGATGCAGGTCCAAAGGTTGATGGTAGCTGAGATGAGAATGGTCAGGTGGATGTGTGGTTTTACACGATTGGAAGGGATTAGGAATGACGTCATTAGGAGCTTAGCCGAAGTTTCCCCTATAGAGGAGAAGATGAGAGAATCGAGGCTTAGATGGTTCGGCCACGTTAAGAAGAGAAGTGTGGCCGCCCCAATGCGGAGGTGCGAGATGATCGTCCCCGGTGGAAAGAGAGGGAGGGGCAGACCGAAGAAGAGCCTAGAGGAAGTGGTTAGAGAGGACCTGAAAGTTGTCGGTCTGACGGAGGGCATGCCTCAAGATGGGAGGCTGTGGCGGGATAGGATTAAGGTCTCTGATTATAGGGGACTGGCTCCGTAGGTGGCAGTAGCTTCGGTGGGGTGGGGCGGATTTTGGTGTGCTTGTCTGCAGGTCCTGCTTGTCTGAGATGTGAAGGCTTCTAGTGCCCCTAGTTTGTTGAGGTATGTGTCTGCTCCTTGTTTACCTGCTCTACGTATCCTTTTCCCCTGTGGTAATTTGGTTTGCAATCGTTTCTTCCTTAAACCTTTTTCCCAAAACCTGTTTTGTGGGTCTTTAAATCAACCTCTCTATGGGTAGAAATACCGGTAGGGGTAAGGCTGCCTACAGCTGGATCTCCCCAGACCCCACGAAAGCAGGATCCACACTGGGAGTTGTTGTTGTTGTTGTACTCATCCTAATATTTCCAAAATGAATATACTACTGTAACACCCTACTTAGGTTTTCCTCTTCCACGTAGGTTAATATTAGTAAATAAAAAGGGATTAGAAAATCGGGATGCTACACTCAACAAAAGAATAAAAAAAGATGGAGGCCAAAACAATGCCTCGAAAGGAAAAAAGCATTTTTTTAGCTCCTATGTTGGAAGCATCTTCTAGTACATCACAACATAGATGCTATTCATATGGAGAAGAATGCTTCAAAGACTATATTTAGTATGCTTCTAGGCATCTAGGGGAAGATGAAGAATACTTTACAATCATGTCTAGACCTAAAGGAGTTGAGTATAAGGCAAAATCTCCATCCTGTTAAACACAACAGTAAGACATATCTACCTCTTGTATGTTTGACCTTAAGCAAGAAGAAGAAAGAGGAGTTCATTAATATGCTACCATCTATGAAGGTTCTAGATGGATATACAACAAACATCAAAAGACATATTGTAGATGGCCAAATTTATAACTTAAAAAGTCACAACCATCATATTGTAGTGTAATAATTATTACCATTGATTGCGAGGAAAATGCCAAACAAGAATCTGGGTGTTGTGTTAATTGACTTCAGTAACTTCTTCAAAGAACTTTATTCTAAAGTTTTAACACGTGAAGATTTGAGAGGCTACAAGATCATGTTGTTGTTATATTATGCCACTTAGAGGGCATGTTCTTACCTTTAATCTTTGACATAATAGTGCACATAATTGTACACCTGTTGTATGAAGCAAGTGTTGCTAGTCCAGTTACATATAGTTGGATCTATCCTCTAGAAAGGTATATGTTGAACTATCTTTCTCTTCAAAGTTTGCTTAATACAAAGTAGAAATAAACATGAAGGCTTTGTTTTATGATTTTATTAATTTTAGGGATTGGAAATGGTTTAAATTGTGCATTGGAAGTAAACATCGTCCAGAGGGTTCAATTTTTGAAGGATACATAGTTGAAGAATGCCTAACATATTGTGCTAGATATTTGCATGGTGTTAAGACCAGGCGGAATAGGTCCTTAAGGAACCATGGAGATGCTGATGAAACTTACAATGGACTTTTAGTATTCTCTCTAAAATATCGTGCATTATCTACAAAGAAAGACATTCAGCCTGATCATTGTTTAATTGATCAAGCACATAGACATGTGCTATTTTATTATAATGAAGCCCAAGTTCATACACAGTAAATATGGTTCAATACTTGGGTTTATTACGATAAAATTCTCGGAACACATTTCATTAATTTTCATCGTGTTGTGTTTCAGAGACCATTGTGATATCATTAGTAGTGAATGTCAAAGTACAAATGAAGACATTGGTGAGATTCATAAAACAAGTTTTCCCAATTGTTTTTCCAGAAGTGTAAGTATCTTGATATATAAGTCATGTTTATATACTCCTATACATAGTTATACTCTGCCTATGTCAGGTTCATAGACATCTTCTGTCTGATTCTATTGTGCTGATGATTTGAAATACTTCAGTAGATTTCTAGGCTAGTGGATGAAGATAATGACTGGGATCACTTTTAATGAATATAACTGGCGTGTCAAAGGTCGCGAAAAGAGTAGTGTCACTTAAAATTCTGGTATGCTTGTGAATTCAGTCATAGAACTAAGGGATATTGCATGTTATGGTGTTCTAACTGAAATAATTGAGTTGAGTTACCCTCAAGGAAGAACTATTATCGTGTTCTGATGTGATTGCAAGGTCCTATTATAGCCAAACAAGACGAATGTGGATTCACTCTTGTTAACCTTAAAGCTTATTGGAGAATAAATGAGCCTTTTCTCCTTGCATCTCAAGTAATTCAAGTAATTTATACACCAAAATCCAAAGAGAAAAACTAGCATGTTGCAATTGCCATTAGCCACGAGATTTGCTTGACATGGAAGTGGCCAACATGCTAGAAGTAGATCTTGTGGAAGGAGTTCATCTAAGATGGTCAACAAAGATGAATTCAATGATGTCAAAGATGATAGGGGTTACCATAGATGTGCCTTTAATTGATGTGAAGGAAGAAAATGATGATGATGAGATGGAATCTGTGCATAGTACTAGTCAAGCTAATGATGAAGATGAAACGTTATATGAGTTTGGTTCTGATTAGTCACGTTTATCCTTACGGGCTTAAAAGATGGCAATAGATTTTTTATTTTATTTTGTGAGATGACTATATTAATGTGTAGCTTTTATTTTAACTTCTATTATCTTATAATGTTTTCATCTTTGTTCGTTTGAAGTAATAACTTGATACGTTATTTACTTATTGTATTGTTCATTTTGATGCATTCACATTGTCCATAATATCTCTCTATTATCCAATGCATCCTAATTGTATTTTCATACATTAGGATACAGATTCAATAGGAAAATCGAACAAGAAGAAAAGATGATATTATGAAATCAACTAACGGTATATGACATTTCTAAAGTGAATTATAAATTGTTAAATAGTGAAAATATTGATCAATTTTGTATTTATGTTATTGTGGAACCTTTTGACTTCAAGTTAGATGAATAAAAATTCAATATGAGGTATACCATTCATTTTGTAAGGATACACTTGGGGGCATATCATTTCATCATTCACCATGACAATAACCATTAACCCCTTAGATTAATGAAAGTTAGGTGTCAAGGTCGCAATCGTTGCTTTATACACTACCTTTCTACTAATAGTGAGTAAGTAACCTACAAAGCTTTTGTTGACTTAAAGGCCTACGCTCTTATGTTTCTTCTCAAGTTGGACCAACCTTGAATGGTTTACGAAACATACAAAAATTTAATTTTTAGATGGAATTCTGTTTGTTATGACCAAAATTTTAGAAATCCGTAACATCACTGATCTTAGGAGGTGAGGGTGTTACAGTAAGTCATCAAAAATAATAACTATGCCTTACATTCAAATATTTTGACTTGCTAAATTCATTTAAGGAAGAAATTTTGACTTGCAATTATGATTATGTTTACACTACCAAAATTTAACTTGTATTGTCACCATTCTTGTAAGGATTATCGAATGATCTTCTATTATCACTTGAAGTTAATGTCATAGATAATGAATCTAAAAATAAAGTTGAATTTGAAGACATTGTTGGGCACGATCATGGGAAAGAAGGTGAAGGGCATGATAATGACTATAAAGATTAGGAGAATGATATAATATAACTCTTTCATCATGTGGGTGACTTCTGTTATGCCTTTTATATTAAGTGTTCATCAAGTACTCATTACTTTAGGACTTCTAGTGGATATAACTTTTAATGAAGTGAATTATTTATTTTTGACTATGACTTCAAGTGGCCACTTTAGGACTTCAAGTGGTAGTGACTTTTCTTAAGTGTTCAGAATTTATGTAATTTTTTCTATGACTTTTAATGAAGCAAGTTGTGCTCATTTTTAGGTGTGTTGCACATATTGTGGCAGAAAGATTTGCATATTGGTTTCCAGTGGAAAATATTATTTACTACAATAATATGGATTACTATCAATAACGGGTAGCTAGATTTGTAGTTAATGTTATTGGTGTCGTGATAACTCATATTAAGAAAACCCATATGTTGGAGAAACCTTTTGCACAGAAGAAGTATCAGCCACAAACAATAACTATTGGCAAATTGCGTCACCAATAGAATTATCACCCACGAATAATAATTATTGGTACAAGTCTTGTCGCCAAAACTGCACCATCAACAGCAATCTTTGTTGGTAAACCTCATTATCATCATTGGACAAGGAATTGTTAGCAAATGTATAATGATAACCAACATAAGTTATCTATTGGTATCACCTTGAAAACACCAAAATACATGAATGTCTATTTGTAAAACCATTACTGATAGACTTTTTACGAACACTTTTGTGACACATCAATGTATGTTGGTAAGGAGTATCACCAACAGTAAAAGCCTTCCATCAACAGGTACGTCCATGTTAGTAAAGGTCATATTTCTTGTATTGTGCTTATTATAGAGGACTCGATATTGGGAGTAGACTAGAGGATCTCAAATTGAGTGGGAATCCTAAATGTGACTACCCTAACGTGGGTAGACGTCCGATAAGTTTCGGGGTTTTGGGGATACAAAAAGTCGTGAGTTATATTACTCACTTAAAGATAGCACAAACTTGTGAGTCCGATGCCCTAAAAGTGATCTTCTTACCTGTTATGCTGGAAACCTTCGACTTGTGGGTTATGTCAGCACAAAGGTTTGAAAAAGGTGCAACCACTCTTTGAAAGGACATTTACTAAATTAGAAATGACCTTCTTTATGTGAAAGGAGTTTTACAATTGTCCCACTTAGTTCAAGGAAGTATCTCTACCCCTTCTCGGTCGTTATTTCCGCCTTTATGCTAAAAGAGCTGAAGCTGGTATCCCAAATGAATCTCTTTGATGTTAAATGTTAACCAAAGAACCGAATGACCTACCTTCCCCATTCTTAGATGCTATTGAGAAGCTATTAAGAGTGATTCGTCTTGTATGCTTAGTATGCCAATATTAACAAAACATTCTGCATGTCTGCTAATTATTGTACAGTATTCAACTATTTTTGTTTTTGGGAACGAAGGTTATCCACTAACATGTGGTAGCTCACCCCCTCTTATTTTCCCTTTTCCCTAGCCCTAATTATCCTTAAAAGATACATAGAAGTCCTTGGTGCACGTAAATTGAGTTGAGACCTTCCATTTGCTTTATAAAAAGCGTCATATGCATAAATATATTAGTTCATGGGGTTTGTATTGTTATGGATTCATAAGTACTTGAGCATATGTAATTTAAATACATTGGTTCATGTATTACAAATCATCTAGCAGTTGCTCTGAAGGGTCATGTGTGCCAACCGTTTAGATAGTCAGTTGTTTTTGTTTTGTTGGAGTTGAGTAGTTTTCGAGATATAAACCCCAGTACTCCAGAGGTGTGATCCTTCTAGCTATACTTTTCATTTGTTTCTTTTATTTAATTTCTTAGTTTGTATACTTTGAACATATGGCTGCAGAGTTGTGGTCTCCTGTGCATAGCCGTCAAGCTTATTGGATATATCCTTTATGTTTTTATTGTTATATGTATAAATGTAAGGCTATAAACCTAAGTCATAGTCAGTTTTGAGGCAGAACTCTGCCCGTTTCGTTTAAAGAAATCAGTAACACCCAAAAGTATAAATATCATATCGATCATTATACCGTTTTTCCATTGAAACAAATATATCAAAATTATGTGTTGTTTCACTGGGCTCGTACGATTATGAATTTTTAAAAATTTTTAAAAAATGAAAATACAAAAAATTTAAATTTTAGTGTATCTGGCAATTTTTGTTAGGAATACTAGCATCGCCTGATATTGGACAGTACAGAGCAGTGTTGACCAGTATTAGACTGCTATAATACCAGATAATGGCTTGTACTGTTTCTTAGCTAGTGCGATACCGTATTTATAACACGTCTAATACCCCTAGCCAAAGGGGTACATGTGTTACATTATCATGACAAGTATTTGGTATCTCTTGGCACCTTAGAGTGAGATGCTCGTAAGTACCCAGATAAACCTCCTTATCAATGTAGTATGAGCCTTCTTAACTTGGCCCCATATTGCCTAGATACTTGCTTATAACTTCCATGTTTCCTAAGACTAAGGCTTGTGACTTGAGTTATCTATGATAGACCTCCTATGGTATGTCCTAGTTATCCTAACTTTGTATAGTTCTATTTTGATAGCCACTTGATTCTTGATCTCTAGTAATAGCTGTAAGGCCAGTTTTTGTTTCTCCTCATTGAACTCAAGAATATATCCCTAGAGCATAAGGTTCAACCTATTCCTCGCTAGAACCAAAGCTTCAACCGCAAGTTAGCATTAATACGGTATGCTATATAAAGGTTCTTAATGTTATTCTTATTGACCATGCGAACCTTACTTCCTTCATTCACCTAGGTGCCCTTGGCATACCCATTCCTCTTTCTTAGGGGTTGTACGATAAGCTTGTTTACAACTTTTTCTTACTAATTTGCCTATGGCCTTGCCATAAAAGCGTTGTTTCCTATGATTCCAAGATGGTCACAGCAATTCTTCAATTTTTAAATGAACAGAAATTATCCATTATCATTTCAGTAGGAATGTCATATCTTGTAGTGATGCTTTTCCATCATAATTCCTTGTTCCCTTTGCTGCATGATAGTGGCTACTAGTTCTGCATCACCCACATGGTGAAGTAATCAATGTCTATAATAAGAACTTCCTCTGGCAAGTTTCCTAAAGGAAATATCCCATAATGTCTATGCTCTATCTCGTAAACAATATGAGTTCTGTAATGGTAGAAAAATAGATTGTAAGCACATGTATTTTAGGGATAAACCTTTCACATTTTCATAGTTTTTAGCTTAGGAAATTGCATCTCAAAGCATCATAGACCACTAGAAGCCTACTCTTAACACTTTTCCTAGCATCATTCTTCCCCCAATGTGTGCACCACAATCGCTTTCATGATCTTAGATAAGATCTAGTGTACTTCTTTGTTACTAACACACTTAAGTAAAGGTTTAGTGAATCCCATCTATAGAGTTCTCATTTGAAGATGCAATATAAAGTGCTCTTTTCTTGAGCTTCCTAGCCTCCACATGATTATCTAGTGGCTTGCCTTTCTCCTGGTACAAGAAGATATTTGCCATCTAATAGTTTGCCCTCTTGGTAATATAGACTTCTTCTGTTTCTATGCTTCTATTCCATATCATTTCCTAATAGACAGTCCTTGGGGCATCAAATTATGAGGAACTTACCAACTTAGTACATCAACTTGCTATTTTTTTGATCTTTTACTATGTAGGCGATTTTAAAGTATTTGAAGCTTTAAAGGAATTGCTGAATCTTAGACTGATACCCAACCATCTATTATATTTTACCCTCAAATTTTCACCCTTGATCTGACTAACCGCCAACTCTGAGTTGCTAATGATCACAATATTCTCAACTTCTGGCCCTTGCATGTATATAAATCATTATTCATCACTGGTGATGTGGATCTTATAGCATACTCAAAATTTTCACGCTCAATAGAGAAGATACTGACTCCTACCCCTTAACCATTCTATATGAGGATACATTTACGAAGCTTGTCGATCACCTAATTTTCAGGAACTTGTTCCTTATTCTTGAATGCATGCTCCACCAGTAAATCAGATGGAGCTTATACCTTGATTATGGTTTTAGGCTTGTACTCTATGTCAAACATAAAAAGTTCTTATGCTCATAGCAGGATCCTACTTGAACAATTATAATTCTACATTATCTTCTTTAGTGCTTGGTATATAAGACTCTTATTATATGAGCCTTGAAGCAAGCCCTAAGCTTGCTAGCCTTTGTAACAATAGTAGAGCCAACTTCCCAATGTTGGGATAGTTAAGCTCAAGTCTACCTAAGACATGATTTATAAAGTATACAGGGAATTGTCTCATCTCTTCTCCTAGAAATATTGCACTTACAGTTATCAAATGCTAAGAGATACCTGACTAATATTTCTCCTTGAGCTTACCTTATGAGGGTCAAAATCCTTGCTAAGTGATCCTTAAGTTGGATAAATACTTACTCTTCTTCCTCTGTCCCAATGTTCTTGACTAATCTTCGACACTTGAAACATAGTAGATGCTTTTGTGTAAAGTTCAAAATAATCATCCTAAGGATGCCATGTGAAATTTAAGCTTCTACACTTCTTTCTCTATCTTAGGACTTTGCATATTTAGTATGGCCTTAACCTTTTCTAGATTTTATTTAATGCTCCTCTCATTTATTGTGAATCTTAATAACTTATTTATGCTCACCCCAAAGGCATACTTGTTAGGGTTCACATTAATATCAAGTTCAAGAATGTGTTGAAGGCTTCTTTCATGACTTTCATATGTTGTCCCTATGATTTGGATTTCACCATTAATGTAGACTTCTTTGTTCTAGGTTTCTCATAGAATGGCTCATTCACCAATCACTGATTGGTGAAACTTGGATTTTTTAAGCCAAAGGGCATGGCCTTGTAATATTACAAACCCTATTGTGTGATGAATGTTTGTTGCTGTCGAGAGTACACAACCACAAGAGGGGGGTGAATTGTGGTGTCTGATTTTCGCAATATGCTGGCAAACAGTCTTAGACCCTGTTCGCGCAGGCTGTTCCTGAGATATGCAGAACCGAAAATCCAACAAAATTGAATGCGGAAATAATGGATACAGGATTTTTACGTGGAAAACACCTCTAGCCCAAATGAGGTGAAAAACCACGACCTACCTCGTGTGGGATTTGCACACTTCACTAAACGGGCTAATCACGTTACAATAGTAACACACCTTGTTACAAATTGCAACCCACGTAACCGTCTTCCCTAAGACAGGTTTCCCCACGTCCAAAATCCCCTTGATTTGGACACACACTCAACTCACTTTTGTGAAAGAAGAATATAAAGAAAAGCACCCTATTACAATGCTTCGCAACTAAGCTATATAGGGTACAATGAAGTCCTAGTATGCCAACTTTGAAAGCTCAAATAACTCACTCACTAGACACAGTTTTCTTTTGAAACTTTTAAGCTCATGAACACTGAATTTTTGCCTTTGAAAACCGATGCTTCTGAGTTATAAGAAGCGACTTTATATAGTGCTTGGTAAAAACAATTCCTTAAATTTTTGAAAACCAAAATTTCTAAAGGAGATAGACTTCTTTAACCGCAAGGGGTGAGGTAACATGAGCTGGTAAGAATTCCTTAATTGCTTAAGGCGGTGATTCTTCAGTAACACGGTTTCATCCTTTAGCCCATGATTTTCTCAATAACCTTATCCACTTGCCAAAAGTTGAAGATTCTTTTTATTCAAAAAGATTTTGCAAATCCCCTTAGATTTTGATAACCGTTTTAGGGTAAGTGGTAAATTAAGACTTTCTAATTGGCATATTAACAAAAGTCTAAAAATATAAAATCTAAATCAAATTAAGACATCTTGTTGTAACGACCAGTCATCTTGTAGAGAGACGAATTTGCTGCTTCAAACACTTCACAGGCCCTGTTTCTCACGGCTGCACTTATATCACTGACTTGAGTGCCTGCTCTTAGTCAACCATTAGTCAAGCAAGTTTAAGACGTTGAGAACAGTAGTAAGAACCAATTTCGAGAGCCTGTTTAGAACAACAACAACACTTGGATTTGTTATCATCAAAACCTTATACATCATAACAATTTCCCCCTTTTTGATGATGACAAACCAAGTGACCACATTGGCTTTCAAGGACAAATGAAGGGTTAGTGCCCAATCATTCATAGAACCGACAATTCACATGAAGCAGCTAGTATGGAAAAATTACAAATTGTAAGAGAATCAACGCGTCCATGGCAAAACTAAAATAATATTGGTCATCTTATCTTCCCCCTTTTGGCATCATTAAAAAGGAAGGGCAAACAGTCAAACAGAGAGTGTTTTCTATCACCACCACTTGGGTAATGAAGGAAAGTCAACATGTGATACACTCAAATGTTTTGATACGGTAATGAGATTGGCCATCCTAGTCACACATAAGCAATTCTCAACAAAAAGCAAGCAAGGCAAAGCCAATCAAAACAAGATAACCTGTTATTCGCCAAAAGAGTGCAACAAAGAGTGCGAATCCAGAGACAGCAAAGGGGAGAAAACCAAGAGAAAAGACGGATGAGGCCATAACAGAATAGCCTATAAGAACAGCCTACGAGGGATAGTCATGGAGCAAGAGGGGAGAATTTTGCTGAGAGGGAAGAGAGAAGAGCGAGGATATCTTCATGGCGTTTGGCATTAAGAGCCTTTTCCTCGTCCAGGGCAGCCTTCACCGCAGTAAGCTCAGTATTCAGGCGGGAGTTTTCCTCCAGAGCAGCCTCAACTTTGACTGAGGAACTGCCAAAAATAGGAGGACGAGGTGTTTTGATCCCCTGTTCAGAGGCAGATCCCTCAACCAAGGTATATCCACACCCCATAAGGGTGTTACTCCCGATCTCATCAATGAACTGAGCTCCCACCTTCTTCTCCAGTGTCACCCCAAAGTGCTCAAAAAGACTAGTCAGGAAGAAACCATACCCAAGGTTATGTTCCCTAGAGGTGTTTGCAATTCTTGCAATATGTCGAACCATAATGGAAGGAAGGTTGATTTGCTCTTCCCTGTCCGTTAGATCCATAAGACACTGATCCATGGCATCGGCAAGATTTCGACCCTGGCCCCTGGGGATGACATTTTTGATAATAAACCAAAATATCAACTGATGAAGAGATGTCATGTCCCCTTTCTTCACTGACTAGGGTGTTTAAAGGCTTAGTTGCTGGCTGAATTTCTGGGAAAGCGCCAGCAGCCGGGCTATCCCAAGAACAGTCTTATCTTCCCTCATATAGACATCAAAGCCCGTGGAGGGAATCCCCAAAATTTCCCCTAATATCTTCGCATCAAAGCGAAGCTGCTTCCCATTAACAGTACTTGTCACCACTCCTTCGGTGACAGTGCAGTTGGAGTAAAACTGTGCCAACTCGTGGACAGAACACCCCAGTTGGGTGTTTGTAAACAGTTCAAACCACCCCTGTGCACGCAGCTTGTGCAGAAACACCCCAAGACCTTATTCCTCAAAATACTTGACCTTGATGATTTTGCCCCTGACTACCTGTCTCTGAAGCAGTTGGGTCAGTTTGGCTGAAATTGCAGACAGGGTTGACTTCTTGGCTCTCTTAGACACGATTTTAGAACGATATCAATAGGCGAAATCGGCTACCAAAGGGGATAAAAATCCCGGGTGTTACAGGTGTCTTGTGTAGAGGCGTGTTTGAGAGAGGCTTTTCGCTTGGGGGTTTTTGTGGGTGATGATTTGGAGGGTACAGTGGAGGCTGGTTTGGGTGCAGGCAGAGGCTTGTCCTCTGAGGGCTCTGAGAACATGGGAGTGTCCTGTTTGAAGGAGGTGTTCTCAGTGTCACTATCAGAGGAAGGCTCAGAAGAGGAATCAATTTCCTCAACAACAGGAGAAGGCTGTTTCGCAGGATGAGACGTGGATTGAAAAGCAATTCGGGCTAATTTTCTGGTTGGCCTGGTAGTGGGTTTGGCCGGAGAGAAAATTTATGGTTTTGGTTTGACAGGAGTTTCAGTCTTTGGGGGTTCTTCAGTTTGGCCGCTTTTAGGCCTTGATGGTGGTCTTGTTCTTGGCATTCTAGTGCGCATAGCCACAATTTTATACCTTTTGCGTTTCTCACCGATTTGTAGTACCGGTGTGGCTTGTTCAGTCCCGACAGGAGACTCCTCCAGTTGACCACTACTTCCCCCTACTTCTTTTGACAAATCTTCTCCTAGGTCATCCCTAAAAATCTCAGGCCCTGTTCCAGCCCCTGTTTCCTGCTCTGGAAACAGCCCGAAAGAATTGATGTCATCCAGGCCATGTTCAAACAAAAAGAGTTCATCTGTAGCCCTAATTCCTCTACTAGATGCCCCAAAAGGTTCTTGGGGTTCGTCAGACTTCTGACTTACAATCGATTTACCAAATAGAACTAAATCCCACCCAAATTTATAGGGAATGTCTTCCAATTTTAGACCTACTGTTTTGAGGTCTATGCTTCTCAGAAATCCAAAAGGTTTGTAAAGAATGGGGCGAGATGGTTCAGCAGACTTACCTACCATGAAAGCCACCAGAAATTGCGTGGGAGCAAACAGGGCTGTGGCTGTTTGCAAAGCTGTGCTTGGTGACTGGTTGCCTTGGGTCAAGGACACGGAACTCGTGGTGCTGATGGGGGACGCCATTTTTCAGAGGGAGGAGAGAGATTAGGGTTTCTCAAACGGAATTTCAAAGTAAGAAGAATTGTGGTGGAGGTGAGAGAATGAAGCAAGTTTGAAGAAAGCTTTAAAGAGGAGAGGCGTGCAAGATCTTTTAAAGATTTTGCCCGTTTTGCAACGGGCTTTATCATTAAATCCGGCCGCGCATGCCTCGGGAAGATGTGAAGCAAATCTCAGCTAGTTGCACACATTTGACAAACAAGAGGCGTACCTGTTCCTGGTGCTTGTTCTTAAGGTTACTTGCTCGGTAACATGGGACAATAAGGGCAATCTCATTAGACCTCAATGAGTGTCAGCAGGTTGCAAACCTCACATATGCTAGACATAGCACAGAAATTGATGGCAAACAAAATATTATAACATATTGAACCTGTAGCTTTTGAATATTGCCAACAGGAAGAGAGAACAAGATGGTCAAGTTGTTCTAATTAAACCTAGTTCGAGTCTATTCCTTTTAAATTGTTCTCTGCTTAGTGCCTTGGTGAATATATCAGTAATTTGATTTTCAGTGGCACAAAAATGCATTGAGATCACTCCTTTTTCAACATTATCTCTTAAAAAATGATGACGAATGTCAATATGTTTTGTTCTTTTGTGTTGACATGGATTTTTGGTAATGTTAATTGCACTTGTATTGTCACAATAAATAGGAATGCATCCTCTGTCAACACAAAAGTCCTTGAGTTGTTGTCTTATCCATAATAACTGAGCACAGCAAGATGCAGCTGCCACATATTCAGCTTCTGCTGTGGACAAGGCAACAGAGAGTTGTTTCCTGGTTGCCCAATATACCAAACAAGGTCCAAGAAAGTGAGCCATACCTGAGGTGCTTTTTCTATCAACCAAGAAACCTGCATAATCAGTATCAGCATACCCAACAAGATCAAAGTTGCAACCTCTAGGATACCACAAGGCTAGATCAGGTGTATGTTTTAAATATCTTAAAATCCGTTTAACAGCCTTTAGATGAGTTTCTTTAGGGTTAGACTGAAAACGTGCACATAGACCAACACTAAAAACAATGTCAGGTCTACTAGCAGTTAGATATAAGAGTGACCCTATCATGCCCCTATAGGATTTCTCCTCAACTGAGGGACTACCATTATCCATTACCAACCTGGTTGAGGGAGAGATGGGAGTATCAATAGGCTTGGCCGACTCCATCCCAAAAAGCTTAAGTAACTCCTTGACATACTTTTATTGATGGATCATGGTGCCGTTTGAAGTTTGCTTGATTTGCAAGCCTAAAAAGAAATTAAGCTCACCCATCATGCTCATTTCAAACTCACTCTTCATCATTTTTGAAAATTCGTTGCACAAATCATGATGAGTTGTACCAAATATGATGTCATCAACATATACTTGGACAATCAACAAATGTTCCCCCTTAGATTTTAGAAACAAGGTATTATCTACCTTGCCTCTTTTAAAATCATTTTCCAATAAAAAACTTGACAACCGCTCATACCAGGCTCTAGGAGCTTGTTTTAAACCATAAAGTGCTTTGTTAAGTTTGAAAACATGGTTAGGAAATTCATCACTTTCAAAACCGAGGGGTTGTTTGACATACACTTCTTCTTTAAGGTATCCATTTAGAAATGCACTTTTGACATCCATTTGATACAACTTGATCTCCATGTGGGCTGCAAAGGCTATCAAGATTCGAATGGCCTCCATCCTTGCAATAGGTGCAAAGGTCTCTTCATAATCAATTCCCTCTTCTTGGTTGTAGCCTTGAACCACCAGTAGGGCCTTGTTCCTAGTGACTGTTTCACACTCATCAAGCTTGTTACGGAATACCGACTTGGTTCCAATGATTGTTCTATTCTCTGGCCGTGGCACAACGTGCCATACCTTGTTCCTTTCAAACTGATGGAGTTCTTCTTGCATGGCTGTGACCCAATCTGAATCTGCAAGAGTGTCATTAATATTCTTTGGCTCAATTTTTGAGAGAAAAGCATAGAAAACACAGAAATTTTTGAGTCTAGATCTAGTTTGAACTCCTGCATTAATATCAGACAAAATTTGATCAAGAGGATGTGAACTTTGGTATTTCCATGATCGTGGTGAAAGTGAGTTCACAGACACGCTCTCCATCCTAGTTGGAATACTCGGTGAAACAGGTTCAGGACCTGAGCCTGTTTGGGAACTTGTTCCTGAATTTATCCCTGAAGGATTCGACTGATGTTGTCCCGAACAGGGTTCCACCCTGTTTCCCCCTGTTTGGTTCACACCTTGCTTACCTTCCTTAAGAACAGCTTCAGACCTTGATCCCTTAGTGGCTTCCTTACCTTGTTCATCTTGGAGCAGCAAGTCTTTTCTAACAAGACCTAGTTCAAGGTCTTCCTCCTGTGCATCATTCTCACTTAGAGAGTTAGTTTCATTAAAAAGCACATGCATACTTTCCTCAACACACAAGGTTCTCTTATTAAACACTTTGTATGCCTTACTATGTGAGGAGTAACCAAGGAATATTGCTTCATCACTCCTTGGATCAAATTTCCCTAAGGCATCCTTTCCATTACTATGCACAAAACATTTACAACCAAAAACTCTCAAATGCAAAATATTGGGTTTTCTTCCTTTGAGGAGCTCATAAGGAGTTTTGTTAAGAAGAGGTCTAATCATACATCTATTTATAATGTAACATGATGTGTTTAAGGCTTCAGCCCAAAAATTTCTAGGAAGACCACTAGCAACGAGCATTGTTCTAGTCATGTCCTCTAGAGTACGATTTTTGCGTTCTACCACCCCGATCTGTTGGGGTGTTCTTGGGGCTGAAAAATTATGATCAACACCATGCTCTTCACAATAGTCAATAAAGCTCGAATTTTCAAATTCTATACCATGATCAGACCTTAGGCACACCAAAGAGTATCCTACCCTCTTTTCAGTCTTTTTAATGAAAGCAAGAAATTTTTCAAAAGTTTCATCTTTAGAAGTCAAAAACAAGGTCCAAGTGAAACGAGAGTAGTCATCCACTATCACAAGCACATACCTCTTACCACCTCTACTCATGATCCTCATTGGACCACATAGATCCATATGTATCAATTCAAGAGGTCGAGTAGTGCTTACACACCTTTTAGATTTAAATGAATTTCTAACTTGTTTGCCTTTGGCACATGCATCACATACCTTGTCATCATTGAATTTGATAGAAGGTAAGCCAACCACTAAGTCTTTGGTTACAAGTTTGTTCAAAAGCGAGTAACTTACATGACCTAATCTTTTGTGCCAAAGCATAACATCATCATTTAAAGCACTCAAACAAGTCAAATTATTTTGGGGAAGAGTAGAAATACACACTTTATAAACATTTTTGTGTCGTTTCCCCCTCAACACAACATCTCCTGTGTTCATATTTACAACCAAGCAACGTGTTGGAGAGAACACTAGTAGGTTGTCTTTGTCACACAGTTGGGACACACTTAGCAAGTTGTGTTTTAATCCATCCACAAAATAAACATTGTCAATTGAATGGGAGAGTGACTCACCTATCTTACCTATACCGACAATTGTCCCAGATTTGCCGTTTTCAAATGCCACACTCCCTCCTTTTGAAGCTGTAAGTGAGAGAAAATTGGATTTTTCACCAGTCATATGCCTCGAACACCCACTGTCAACATACCACAGCTGCTTGTTTCCTAGGTTGTTCCCTGCGCTGTTTGCTGGGTTGTTTGTTGGGTGGTTTTCTCTCACTTCAGCCTACAAAACAGATCATAGGTTAGTTTTGGGAACCCAGATCCACTTGAGTCCCATTCCTTTAGACGTACAAATCTCATCTTTCCTAACCCATATTTGTTTTACATAAGCTGTGTTCCTTTTAATGGCATACTTTCTCGAGGGACAAGTATAACGATAATGACCCGTTTTACCACATTGATAACATACAATGTTCTTAGATAATCCTACATATTTTCTATTCACTGGGTAGGTCATCTTAGGCACAAAACCTAGTCCCCTTCTATTTTGACTATGATGTGTGTTTAACCATTCAAGCGCCCTTGAGAACCTGTTCCAGAGCTTGTTTGTGACAAGGTCTAATTTCATTTGTTTTATTTTCTCAAGCAAGTTTTTGTTTTCTTCCAGCAAAGATTCGACCTTTCCTTTTAAGTCAAGAGATTCCTTTTCCAGCTCAGTCAGATTAATGGAACAAGTCTCTTCTTTCATGAGTAGAGTCGCTTTAAGCACATTAATGTTTCATGCAAGGCAAGTGTCTCTTTGTCAACTTCAAGTTTTTCCAATTTAAGAGTTTCATTTTCAAGTTCTAGGTCACGAACATCCCTTTTTAATTCAGCACATATATCCATTATAGTGTACACTAATTCCTCAAGAGTTGATTTATTTAGACCACGTACCTGGTTCTTGAGTTGAGTCAGACTATCTATTGATCCATCATCTGAATCAGTGTCACTTCTTGCCATGAGTGCTACATCAGCTTCCTCGGCTTCAGACCTTTCTCATCCTCGCTTGAATCACCCCAAGCCGCAAGCATAGCTTTTGAGAATCGTTTTGCTGAGCTGCTTACACCCTGTTTCCTCCCCTGTTTTCTAGGGTGTTCAGGTTCTTGTTCCTCCTTGTGTAGTGGGCAGTTTCTCACAATGTGGTCTAGCTTGCCACACTTGAAGCATCCAGAGAACTGCTCCCGAGAGGTGTTCCTACCCTTGCCGAAGTCCTTTCTTTTGCTGTTTTCTTTAACTTTCTTGAAGAACTTCTTAAATTTTTGGGTTATCATGGCAATCTCCTCCTCATCAGAATCAGAATCATCTTCTAAGGCCTTTAGAGCAAGACCTCGATCTCTCTTTGTCTCATCTTTCTGCTGGGAATTTTTTCTAAGTTCATACGTTTGGAGATTTCCAATCAGCTCATCTAGGGTGATCTTGTTCATGTCCTTAGCTTCTTGGATGGCCGTTACTTTCGCTTCCCAAGAATAAGGTAAAATTCTTAGGATTTTCCTCACCAATTCTTCAGTGGTGAAGGATTTTCCTAGGGATTTCAACTCATTCGTTATGTGAGTGAAGCGAGTGTACATGTCCATCACACTTTCACGATCACCCATCTCAAACAGCTCATATTTTCTCATAGGCAATTCAATCCGGGATTGCTTTACCTGATTGGTCCCTTCGTGAGCTATTTGCAAAGCATCCCAGATCTCCTTGGCCGACTCACATTCAGATATGCGAGTATATTCATCAGGACCTAGGCCGAAATATAGAAGTTTCTTGGCTTTGGCATTCTTCTCCATCATTTTGTAATCTTCAGTATTGAATTCTTTAAGCTCCTTGGGGATTGACTTTCCATCTTCAGTTGTTTTCTTAGGGATGAGTGGTCCATTCTTGATGAGCATGCACAACTCATAGTCCTCGGCTTGGATGTAGTTTTCCATCCTATTCTTCCACCAACCATAGTGTTGGCCATTGAAGTATGGTGGTCGAGTTATGGATTGAGCTTCAAGCATGCCTTGTGGGGTACTCATCTTCAAGGATCTCTTAAGGTGTTAGCCTTTCAAAGGAGAACCTGCTCTGATACCACTTGTTGCTTTCGAGAGTACACAACCACAAGAGGGGGGTGAATTGTGGTGTCTAATTTTTGTAATATGCTGGCAAACAGTCTTAGACCCTGTTCGCGCAGGCTGTTCTTGATATATGCAGAACCGAAAATCCAACAAAATTGAATGCGAAAATAATGGACACAGGATTTTTACGTGGAAAACACCCCTAGCCCAACTGAGGTGAAAAACCACGACCTACCTCGTGTAGGATTTACACACTCCACTAAACGGGCTAATCACGTTACAATAGTAACACACCTTGTTACAAATTGCAACCCACGTAACTGTCTTCCCTAAGACAGGTTACCCCACGTCCAAAATCCCTTTGATTTGGACACACACTCAACTCACTTTTGTGAAAGAAGAATATAAAGAAAAACACCCTATTACAATGCTTCTCAACTAAGCTAATATAGGGTATAATGAAGTCCTAGTATGGCAACTTTGAAAGCTCAAATAACTCACTCACTAGACACGGTTTTCTTTTGAAACTTTTAAGCTCATGAACACTGAGTTTTTGCCTTTGAAAACCGATGCTTCTGAGTTGTAAGAAGCGACTTTATATAGTGCTTGGTAAAAACAATTCCTCAAATTTTTGGAAACCAAAATTTCTAAAGGAGATAGAGTCCTTTAACCGCAAGGCGTGAGGTAACATGAGCTGGCAAGAATTCCTTAATTGCTCAAGGCGGTAATTCTTCAGTAACACGGTTTCATCCTTTAGCCCATGATTTTCTCAACAACCTTAACCACTTGCCAAAAGTTAAAGATTCTTTTTATTCAAAAAGATTTTGCAAATCCCCTTAGATTTTGATAATCGTTTTAGGGTAAGTGGTAAATTAAGACTTTCTAATTGGCATATTAACAAGAGTCTAAAAATATAAAATCTAAATCAAATCAAGACATCTTGTTGTAACGACCAGTCATCTTGTAGAGAGACGAATTTGCTGCTTCAAACACTTCACAGGCCCTGTTTCTCATGGCTGTACTTATATCGATGACTTGAGTACCTGTTCTTAGTCAACCATTAGTCAAGCAAGTCTAAGACATTGAGAACAGCAGTAAGAACCAGTTTGGAGAGCCTGTTTGGAACAACAATAATACTTGGATTTGTTATCATCAAAACCTTATACATCATAACAATGTTACATTGTCCAAATCTGGCTCATACATGGGTATCTTATAGAAACCTATATAAGCACCATTGAATAATGTTGCATGAACACTTAGGAGTCCATCAATTAATCTGAATAGGAAATAATCTTTAGGAGAAGCTTTGCTCAAATTAGTATAGTCCACATACATCCTCTAAGTCTAGTTTAGGTTTTGACCATTGCCACTTTGGCTGCCTAATCATAACAATAACACTTTCTAATGAACCTTTCATGTAATAGCTTTCTTTCCTCGAAGACAGCTTCGTTCCTATCTGGAGCAAACTATCTTTTTTTCTGCTTCACTGGTTTTACTATAGGATCTACTGCTAAATTGAGTACCATGAATTTTGAGCTTATTCTTGGCATCCCTAAGTGTAAGTATGCAAACACATCTTCAAATTTCATCTAGCAAGCCTCTTAACTTTGCAAAGAATTCTTCTTCTAGGTGCCGTCTTCCCTAGATAGTTTTGTTAGTTTTCCTTTCAAAGGGACTTATTGTAACGACCCTTTAAGCCCAAACCTCAGGTTATTCATGTCTCCATTGTCTAGCTTCTGCAGACCCACCACATTGACCTATGGTGATTGTATGGGTTGCATCTTATTTCATTCACATTTTTATAGGCACTAATATTCTTTTATAGGTTTGGAGGTTCTAAACAATGCTATATAGCATTGCCTAGAACTCTTCTATTTCACCCATACCTTTCCTATAAGTCCATTATTAAACTCTCATTGGATCTCAACGTTAAAGGTGGATAGGATTACCTTTAAGGAGTTCAACAAAGGTCTCCTAATTATGATATTGTGGGTTTAGGTGATGTCCACCACTATAAAATCCATCATCAACTACCCTTGGTGTTTTCCTTGCCATCTTAGATGGCAACTTGATCACTTCTGTGGGAAAATATCACTCTCTTAGGAAAGAGGGTTTGTCAAGTAAAACTAGCGATGGGGTATCGAGTTGGTATCAAATCTCTATGTTATAAGAACAACTTGATAAAACACTCATAGAATATGACATCTACAGAATTTCATATGTGAATTAGCACCCTATTAACTTCTTAGTTTTTGACTTATGCCTTGATTACTATAGGATCATGGGGATGGCATAGTGATGGAGGTCCAACCATGAAGCATGGTTCAGGTCCTCAAATCAGTCAAGGAAATTGCAAGTTCAAGTGCCAAGGTCCAATAATTGATCCAAGCTTTGTTAAGGTAAAGTTTTGATTTACCTAGTTTTGATCGAAAGTACAAGCCCAATGTTGTGCATTTGATTTCCTAAACCTTTATAAGGTTTAGATCCATTATTTTTGCTTAGGATATTTTCCACCATCCTCAAATACTAATCCATTAAGAGAAATCCAAATTAAGTTAAGTCCTTTATAGGGTTTCAGCAGCATCAAGTCAACCATTGCAGTTTTAGCTCAAATCTAACCCAGTTTGAGTTTCTAATTGTTTATCCTCCTTAAACCTAACTTACACTTGATTTATTCACTTAGGGTGTTTATTGACATCCTGATGAACTCATTCATTCCTTGAAATCAAGTCTAAAGCAAGTGGAGGTCAAGCAGCCAAGTTGCTCAAAATTGGCGCCAACCTAAGTGTATGACTGTTTTTGGATTTACCATAGTTCACCCTTCTAAAGGAAGCTCTGGGGACCTACCTTCTTATTATTTGCCAACTTAAGGAGCCAAGAACATCATCATTGAGTGTTTTACAGCTTTGAAATTGTGCTTGCTTTCTAATTGGTTGGCTAAAAGTGGAGCTATTGTAGCAGCCATTTTTCTCTCTCCCATGAGCAAATGGATCACTTAAGGGCTAATCAACTTGTTCAAACTTGATTTTAGCCTCTAAACAACTTGTTTAACTAGACTCATCGAATGTAATTAGCTAGGACTAAGCATACTTTGCATTCTAATTAATTTAAGCTAGTTTAAAGGTTTCCTAATTGGTAATGAAACTAAATCCCAAATTGGAAGCAAGGACGGGATATGTGTTCATTCTTGCTTACTAGCTTATTGTAATTAGAATCGAGCATTGAATGAGAGAAGTAGAGCTTTTCTCCTTTGAACCCAAAATTGTCTTCTAGCTTATCCTTGCTTAGGCCGAGTAAGGTGGTGATCTAGTGATTGGTCTTAACCTTTCTGTGGTGGTGTTTTTGTATCTAAAGTAAGGGTAGGGGCCTAATTACATTCTTGGTGGTGATTATATATCCAAGAGTGGAACTAGCTTCCATTTATCCCTTTCCCTCTATCCTAGTGTCACTTGATTTTGTTCTAAGCTTGCATTCAGTTTTGGCTTAGCTTGCATTCAGATTAGAGTGTGAGTTAATCCTTGATAGGATACATCATTTTTGGTCTCAGAACTAAGGTTTCGCCTTCGCCTGGAACCACAGTCTAAACACGTCCATTCTACCCAAACATAATCCAAACATAGAGAATCTAATTTTGAACCAACTTCAACTATGAGTGCTAGCATTACTTTGGAATAAAAGTTTAAAGCTCTCATGAAGCATTATGAGGCCATAATGGCTACCATGAAAGAATTGGAGGTCCAGAATGAGTATTTGAGATGCCAACTTGGTGACTTAATGAAGCAAATAGGAAAGATACTTATGAGCTCTTCTAGTTCACTTGGTTATGCCCAAGAGGAAGAAAGCGAATGAGACAATGATACTTTTGTTTCTTCCAGTGAGGCGGAGTCTCAAATCAAACCAAGAACAAAAAGAAGGTAGCAGAATAACCTTAATGACATTATGGTTGAGGTCCCGAGTTTGTAGGAAAGCTAGACCCAGATGAATTCTTGGAGTGGTTGCATACGGTAGAAAGAGTTTTTGATTACAAGGACGTCCTAGAAAAAAAGAAGGTAAAATTTGTTGCTCTTAAGTGTAGAAAGTATGTCTCTTTTGTGGAGTAATTTGTGTGCCAAAAGAGTCAGAAAAAGAAAAGAGAAGATCAGAACTTGGGAGAAATTAAAGTTTAAACTTAAAACCCGTTTTCTGCCCCCTTCTTACTTTCATGATATTTACTCCTAATTACATGATTTGACCGAAGTTACCATGAGTGTAAAGGAGTATACTAGAGAGTTTTGAGAAATTTTTGATCAAATGTGACCAATAAGAGGCCAAAGATCAAACCATGGTGAGGTACTTAGGAGGACTTGATCCTAGATATGCTACAGTGTTTGAATTGCAGCAATACTCAACCTTTGATCAAGTGTGTGTCCTAGCTCACAAGGTTAAACAACATAAGAAAACCAAGTGCCACAAAAGAGATTTTCCTAAACCTCCACCCCGAAGCGAACCTTTTAATGAGAGGAGATCATTTCCACCACGTAGACCCATGGCATTACCCCTTTCCACCTCATAAAAACCTAAACTGCACAAAAGAGCTTAACTCTGCGAAATAGACCAAACCCCAGCCCTATAAACACTAGAAGGTGTTTTAAGTGCCAAGGCCTTGATCATATTGCCTCTGACTCACCAAACAAAAAGATCAATTTTTTAGCCAAATGGGAGCTTGCAAAGAAGGAGGAAAATAAGGTGCACTTGATGGAGGATCAAGTGGAGAATTAAGAGGAGGTTATAGAGGAAGCTGATGAAGAAGAAATGTTGGTTTTGAGAAGAGCTTTGAGTTTACTTAGAGGAAGCAAGGAAGAACACCGAGAGAACATCTTTCACTCAGTGTACTGTCCAAGGGAAAGTATGCTCTTTGATTATTATTGGAGGGAGCTGTGCTAATGTGATTTCAACTAGCATGGTGGAGAAACTCAATCTCTATGCCTTGGTTCACCCTCACTCATACAATATCCAATGGCTCAATCAAGATAAAGGCTTATAAGTTACATCCAGATGCTTGGTTTCTTTCTTCATTAATAAGAATTACGAAGATGAGCTTTGGTGTGACATTATTCCCATGGATGCTTGTCACATTGGGAATACCATGGCTGTTCAATAGGATGGTAATATGTGATGGTTTCCTAAATAGACATACGTTTCCAAGGATGGGAAGAAGATCAACCTTGCCCCTTTAAACCCTTCCCAACTCCATAAAAACAAGCAACAAAAAAGCTATGAGCATTCGAATCTCTTTCTAAGTTATAGTAAATCATTACTTAAAGCTTCTTACCATAAGTTTAGAACTTTTAAGAAGTGGATTATCACTACCCTAAAGGAGTTTGAGAGCTCTCCCTCAAGCCATCCCTTAGCCATTTCACTCCTTGAGTATTTTATTCATGTCTTCCCTGAAGACATACCCTCTAGTTTACCCCAAAAGAGCCATCCAATACAATATGGACCTTATTTTTAGGGCCATACTTCCAAATAAGCCATCCTATAGGATGAATCCTAAGGAGACTATAAAGCTTCAAAAGCAAGTGAAGAAGCAGATCTCCAAAGGACTGGTTAGGAAATCACCTAGCCCTTATGCTATCCAAACTCTTTTAGTCCCTAAAAATAATAGAAGCATGAGAATGGGTGTCGATAGGTAAGCTATCAACATGATTGCCACCAAGTATAGGCATCCAATACCACGGCTTGAAGACATGCCAGATAAATTGTATGGTTTTAAGGTTTTTGCCAAAGTAGATTTCAGAAGTGTTTACTATCATATTCAGATTAAAGAAGGAGATGAGTGAAAAACAACTTTCAAGAACAAAAGAGGCTTGTATGAGTGGCTGGTGATGTCATTCGGTTTATCCAATACACAAGTACCTTTATTAAGCTTATGAAAGGTAAGTTTTGGCGGTTTATTTTGATGATGTACTGATCTATAACAAGACTGAAGAACACTTTGACCATCTAACTCAAATTATGATGGTTCTTGAGAAGGAGAAGCTTTATGATAACTTTAAAAAGTGCACCTTCTTTCCAAATGAGGTGACCTTTTTAGGTTACATTATGACTGTTCAAGGCATTAAGGTGGATGAAAGCAAAGTGGAAGCTTTTCGGTCTTGCTTATTCTAAAGAGTATTCATGATATCTGAAGTTTCCATGGACTTACCTTCATTTATAGATGGTTCATTAGAAACTTTAGCACTATTATGGCCCCCATGACTAAGGTGATTAAGGGTTCATCCTTCAGATGGACCCCTAAAGCTCAATCTGCCTTTAAGGAGATCAAACCCAAGCTTACTTAGCCCTAGCGTTAGCCTTACTGTACTTTGACAAGGTTTTTAAGATAGAGTGTGATGCTTCTGGAGTTCAAATTGGGGGAGTCCTTACATAAGAAGGAAAGCGCCTAGCCTTCTTTAGTGAAAAGTTATGTCATTCAAGAAGTAAGTACTCCACATATGATAAGGAGTTTTATGCTATCATGCGGAGTTTAGAGCATTAGAGCCATTATTTGACGGCGAGTGAGTTTATTTTACGTTCTAACCATGAGGCCTTGAAGCACATTCAAGGGCATCATAAGTTGAACTCAAGACATGCTAAATGGATGGAATACCTTCAGTCATTCTACTTTATAATCAAGCATAAGTTCAGGAAGCTTACTCATAGAGCTTATGCCTTATCAAGAAGGCACTTGTTACTGTATGCTTGCATTATGGGATTTGAACATCTTAAGTCCCTTTATACTAATGATGAAGACTTTGGGGAGCTTTACTTAGATTGTCAAAAGCATCCCAAAGGAGACTTTCTAATTCAAGACGGGTACTTGTTCAAAGGTACTCGTTTGTGTATTCCTAAGTGTGATGCCCATGAGTTATTAATTAAAGAAATTTATGGTGGTTCTCTAACTGGACATTATGGTGAAAACAAGACCCTTACCATGCTAAGGGAACATTACTTCAGGTCAGGCATGGGTAAGGATGTAAACGATATCTTGAGGAGGTGTGCCACATGTCAAGTGGCTAACAGGCACTCACTACCTCATGGTTTATACGCACCTTTGCCTGTTCCCACCCTTCCTTTGGTTGATGTGAGCTTGCAACAAGACCAATGATGTCACTCACATTGTTGGGCTACTTTAATGAAGTCTTGAGATTGCTTAGTATCCCAAGGTCTATTGTCTTAGATAGTGAAACCAAGTTCTTTAGCCACTCTTACATCACTTTGGGGAAGAAAATGGCAACCAAACTCAAATATAACACCATATGTCACCGACAAACTAATGGCTAGAACAAGGTCACTAATAGAACCTTGGAACTCTATTAAGGGCTTTGATTAAGTCTAATCCTAGGGTGTAGGATTAGCTGCTCCTACATGTTGAGTTTGCTTATAACAAGGCACTAAGCAAAACTATAGGGATGTCTCCTTTCAAGGTAGTCTACAACATTGATCCCTTGCGCCCCCTTGACCTTGTGCCTAGGCCCGCAGATGAGAAGCCTAGTGAAAGACTCTAGGAGATTCTGAAACTCCATGAGCAGGTCACAACCAGAATTAAGAAATCCAATGACTCTTGCCAAGCCTAAGCAAACAATTTTTGGTCTAAATGGGAATCTCAGGCTAGGTTTGAGCCCCTCTTTTTCCTACAACACTACTGCCTTGTTCATCCTTCTCCCTCGCATTTCCTGCTACTGCTCCATCCTCTTTGCCGCTGTGTCTATCTCTCTCTCTCTCTCTCTCTCTCTTCTCCTCTTTGTGGCTAGGCTCGTGGGGGTTACTGCACGAAAGCCGGACCGCACCAGACACGACGATAGGCGCCACACCAGCCACTGGCGTGATGGCGGCAAACTACTGCCCTCTCTCCCCCCCTTTCATGAGGCTGCAAAAGCCTAAGCAGCTTCCCTTTCCTCTTCAGGCTAGGACCCGAGTCCTCAAACCCCTTTTCTTATTCGTTTTTGTTTTGTTTCTAGCTTTAAAAAAATGTTTGACTTAATTGTACGGAGCCTTATTTTAACCTTGCTATCCTCATGCAACCTGTTGACCCAATTTTAACCTATTTTCCTAATTCCACACAATCACATACCAATTAAGGAAATTTTAAAAACCGAATCATATAAATTAACATTCTCAATTAACACGTAAATGTTAGCTGAATACAGCTTATATAATAAGCATAGTTAATAGAATTATTAATTTCAATAATCAACTACGTTCTAGACTCCTTGGTTATTAGACTTTCTCCCTCTTAAAGGAATTTCATCCTCGAACTGCCAACACCTAAGGTAACATTAAGACATGAGATTTTATATACACATGACACAAACTACACAAAGTCAATAAGAGAATCCAAAATTTCACTTGTAATGAAATACAACTTTCAAATCAAGAAAAGAAATTTACTTAATTCAATCTCCTTCTCGCTAATCCTCCTTAAGCGTCTACTCATTCTATTAAGGTACCGAGGGCAAATTGTGTAGAAGAGGGGCCATTGAGTTGGCATGGATAACCACATCAAAACTTATTTTAAAATGAACATAGACCTTCAGTCATATATCTAAACACTGCTGCATAGTGATCAACAACTCTATGCATACACATCGCTTTAAGTTGGCATCTAGAGGATTGAAAACTAAGCCATAACAATCAAGCATAACAACTAAGCCATAACCTTTCAAGGTCATATACAAGCAATCAATTTATTTAAGTTCATTCTAAAACATTACATCAAATCACTTTAGATTTAAGTCAGTTAATCTGGATGCTCGTATAACACACTAGAGTAATAAGGGCATCAGATAGCATTACGTAGCATAACACTAGTACAATGACATCGCATAGATAGGCACTAAATCTAGAATGAAGGAAGGGCTATGTATAATAACCACGATATAGTGAAATAAAAATGGCAGCAAGCTTAAGGGCTAACATACTACAACTCTGAAATTTTCTATGAAAACCACCATAAGGTGTATGACACTTATAGCATAAAACATACAACAAGATAACTTAATCATATCATGCCAAGGCATTTACTTGGGTTATAGCAAAGATTACTTATACACACACCCATTCATAAGCCTTTGACTCAAGAGTTCAACTATAGGCATGGGTACACTGCATTAAATACATGTGAGTCAAGAGTTCAGTTGGGTCATCTGATTAAGCGTAAAACACAAGGGCGAAAATATGCAAATGTAAATTCCTATGGTCGCCACATCATGCATTAAATACGTGTGTATACAATTATTCAAACAATAACATGAGATCAAGAAATTCACGGAGCGTAAATAACGACTTAGAGATCATATTATGCAACAAATTACTTAAGTTAAATCATTTAACTAATTTAGCCACTTGCTTAACCAATACTCAAAACAAGCAACTCCAAGAAGTGCATTTACTAAATGACTGGTGTTATCCTCCTTAAACCTAATTTTTGTAAGCATCAAGTTAACCATTGTAGTTTTGGCTCAAATCTGACCCAGATTGAGTTTCTAATTGGTTATCCTCCTTAAACCTAATTTAAGCATAATTTATTCACATAGGGTGTTTATTAACATCCTAGTGAACTCATTCATTCCATAAAATAAAGTCTAAATCAAGTGGAGGTTAAGCAGCCAAGTTGCTCAAAATTAGTGCCAACCCAGGTTTGTGATTGTTTTTGAATTTGCTACGATTCTACTTCTAACGGAAGCTTTGGGGAGCTATCGTCTTCCTTATAAGGAGTTAGGAACATCATTTTTAAGTATTTGTAGCATTATAAGTGAAGTTGGCCACTAGGAGAGGAGATAAAGATATGCTTGCATTGTGTTTGGTCGGCTAAAAAGGGAGCTACTGCAGCAGCCATTTTTCTCTATCCCATGTGCAAGTGGATCATTTAGGAGCTAATAAACATGTGCAAGCTTGCGTTTAGCCTCTAAACAACTTATTTAACTAGATTCACCGAATGTAATTAGCTAGGACTAAGCATACTTTGCATTCTTGGTAGGTTAGAGTTAGGGTCAAGAATAATTAGTGACTTGATTTCTGTACCGTCCCAAAGGATGACGAATTTCTACCCTTACTCCCCCCTCAAAAACTACTTTAACAAATTGGTGTCGTTGTCGGGGACGGTGGTGTGAAATTAAGTCACTTCTTGTAAATATGCCCTGCTTTAGTTTATTGTGTGCTAGTGTAGTCTCTTTTATTGTTTCTTTATTTTTTCCCTTGAGTTATAAGGTAGCTACTTATTTGGATGGCATTGAAAAACACAAAAAAGATTTGAAAATGTTAAAAATCCTAAAAAATTGAAAAAATTGAAAACACAAAAAGTTGTGGCTCATTGAATATTAATGATGGGCATGGAAATTTTCAAGAAACAAATGTTATTAATGATGAGCCCAAGTCCACTAAACTTGACGAGCCCATTCTTAAAAGAGTAAAACCTGACCTAGCACGCTCGTTAAGGGATCAGTTCTATCCCCACCAAGCTTCCCCACGATCATATTTTGACATCCCTCCTATCCTTAAGGATGTGACATTTGAGCTTAATCCAGATTATGTTGGCATCCTTCCTAAATTTACGGGCTTTCAAAATCCTTATTTGTTTATTCATAAGTTTGAGGAGATGTGTTCATTGATTCACATGCCTAGGGTACCAAATGATGTTATGAGGATGAAAATCATTCCCTTTGCCCTCAAAGATGATGATAAGAGGTGGATGTACGTTCTTAAGGTTGCTTCTATTAAATCCTAGGATTCTTTTATTGATATCTTCCTTAAGAGATACTTTCCCACTAGCAGGGCCATTAGAATTAGGAATGAAATCCTTTCTTTTATCCAACTTGAACATGAGCCTTTTTGGAAGTATATGAATAGGTTCAAGGAGTTACTTACCGAATGCCCTTACCATGGTTTAGAGAGATGGATTTGTGTCAAATAGCATATGAGGGTCTGGATGTGAGTACTAGGACAATGGTTGAATATATGTGTGGGGGAGAGTTTCTTTGTAAGAATGCTAATGAAGCTTGGGACTTTCTTGAGGATTTAAGTGATAAGACATATGAGTGACAGACAATTAGGGAGCCCCTAGTATTGCATCTTGGATTTTTATGGATGATGATGAGGGCAAGCTACCAAGTACCTTTCGTTGCTTTGGAGGATATTATGCTTTATTATGAACATCAAACTTGAAGTTCCTCTATTTCAACCTCCTTAACCTCAAGATTACATTCCTCCCCTCTTATTCTCATTACTTTCTCTTGGACTGCAGTGTTAGCTCATACTCACACCCTTCTAATCAAATGTCTTTTGAGGGCATGAGTGATCCTTCTTTGCATCCCTTAATGATTAAGCCTTATCTTAAGACTAGGGATACTCGTAGGGGCGATATGGGTTTTGATGATGCACCTTTTATTTTAGTCTCCTTGAGAGAGAATGATAAGAGTGAGAAACTAGTGGTCAAGGCTAGTTATGAGTTTGAGCATAACATGATAATGGTTTCTAAGGATATTTTTACTGAGGATGACTATTCGCTTGAGGAGGCTCTAACCACTGCCGCAAACACATGGGTAGTTGTAGTATAGATAAAAAGATCGCTCCTCGGGGACCAATATAATCTATCGGGCTTTATCTATCAAAATATGCTAAGTAAAATTCTAATTCAAGGGGTTTCGGTTTAACAACTTCTAATTCACTAATTTTAAATCAATTAAGGAAAAATGCCTAGGAATTCATGTAGTCACAAAATTTGATTGGATCAAAATGATAAGCATGTGCTTTTCTCTAATTCGTTAATCCTGAAGAATTGCAATCTCCCTAAAAAATTTAGTCTATTCTTTCAAAGTCAACCAAATTTGCCTAAACTAAGCAAAAGTCATTGTTTCAAACTAATTTGTCTTAATTCAAGTTGAATAACTTTGATTACACTCTATGCCCTCCTAACATGAAAATCTTTCTTTCGAGATGATGTTATAAATGGTCTTATCAAGCAATCTAACAATCAAATGCCACCTTTCAGTTTTTCACTCAATTGTTTCAAGTGCACAAGCAAACTTTAGCCAAAAATCCAACAACATGACAATCACTTGAGAGAACAAAATCAAACAAATCATGAAATAAGCACAATTCTATAGATTCAAACATGATTAATTTACACTTTCATAAACTACTAAATCCCTAGACAAAATAAACTACTCATACATAATTAAAGATTAAACAACTAACTAACATTTTGGTGAAATCCGAGATGAAGGGCTTGATTGAGATAGCCTTTTAACCTAGCGCTTCAAACTGCCTCAAAATCAAACACACACACTTAAATTTTCTCAAAAAACGATATCCAAACTAAAAATCTTAGCTGAAAAGAACAAAATTTGAGAAAGAAAATGAACTATGCCGTCTAAGCTCTCTTTGCATTGCTGCCGAACGATGCCTTTTTATAGAAAAATTTGGATCATTTCAGCTACACATCCGAAGGAAAACGAAGAGGCAACAGTTTCACACTTAACTACGGTCTGTGACAGGTACCAACACCTGACCGTGGTTTTGGCTGGAATCGATTTTCTGCTCTTTTCTTGCTCCACGGGCACAGCATCACATGGGTATCCATAGGGGAGGCCAAAATACATCCAATAAGGGTCAAATGTTAGGCAAAAAGGCCTAAGATTCTGCAAAACACATCAAACAACCACACCCAAGCATAAAACAAGAATAGAAGCATATGTTAATCTTGAAGAATTGCAATCTCTCTAAAAATTTAGTCTATTCTTTCAAAGTCAACCAAATTTGCCTAAACTAAGCAAAAGTCATTGTTTCAAGCTAATTTGTCTTAATTCAAGTTGAATATCTTCGATTACACTCTATGCCCCCCTAACATGCAAATCTTTCTTTCGAGATGATGTTATGAATGGTCTTATCAAGCAATCTAACAATCAAATGCCACCTTTCAGTTTTTCACTCAATTGTTTCAAGGGCACAAGCAAACTTTAGCCAAAAATCCAACAACATGACAATCATTTGATAGAACAAAATCAAAAAAATCATGAAATAAGCACAATTCTATAGATTTAAACATGATTCAATTACACTTTCATAAACTACTAAATCCCTAGACAAAATAAACTACTCACACATGATTAAAGATTAAACAACTAACTAACATTGTGGTGAAATCCGAGATGAAGGGCTTGATTGAGACAGCCTTTCAACCTAGTGCTTCAAACTGCCTCAAAATCAAACACACACTTAAATTTTCTCAAAAAACGATATCCAAACAAAAAATCTTAGCTGAAAAGAACAAAATTTGAGGAAGAAAATGAACTATGCCATCTAAGCTCTCTTTGCATTGCTGCCGAACGATGCCTTTTTATAGAAAAATTTAGATCATTTCAGCTACACATCCGAAGGAAAATGAAGAGGTAACAGTTTCACACTTAACTACGGTCCGTGACAGGTACCAACACCCGACCGTGGTTTTGGCTGGAATCGATTTTTTGCTCTTTTCTTGCTCCATGGGCACAGCATCACATGGGTATCCATAGGGGACGTCAAAATACATCCAACAAGGGTCAAATGTTGGGCAAAAAGGCCTAAGATCCTGCAAAACACATCAAACAACCACACCCAAGCATAAATCAAGAATAGAAGCATATGTTAATCTTGAAGAATTGCAATCTCTCTAAAAATTTAGTCTATTCTTTCAAAGTCAACCAAATTTGCCTAAACTAAGCAAAAGTCATTGTTTCAAACTAATTTGTCTTAATTCAAGTTGAATATCTTCGATTACACTCTATGCCCTCCTAACATGCAAATCTTTCTTTCGAGATGATGTTATAAATGGTCTTATCAAGCAATCTAACAATCAAATGCCACCTTTCAGTTTTTCACTCAATTGTTTCAAGTGCACAAGCAAACTTTTGCCAAAAATCCAACAACATGACAATCACTTGATAGAACAAAATCAAACAAATCATGAAATAAGCACAACTCTATAGATTTAAACATGATTCAATTACACTTTCATAAACTGCTAAATCCCTAGACAAAATACACTACTCACACATAATTAAAGATTAAACAACTAACTAACATTTTGGTGAAATCCGAGATGAAGGGCTTGATTGAGATAGCCTTTCAACCTAGCGCTTCAAACTGCCTCAAAATCAAACACACACTTAAATTTTCTGAAAAAACGATATCCAAACTAAAAATCTTAGCTGAAAAGAACAAAATTTGAGAAAGAAAATGAACTATGCCATCTAAGCTCTCTTTGCATTGCTGCCGAACGATGCCTTTTTATAGAAAAATTTAGATCATTTCAGCTACACATCCGAAGGAAAACAAAGAGGCAATAGTTTCACACTTAACTACGGTCCGTGACAGGTACCAACACCCGACCGTGGTTTTGGCTGGAATCGATTTTCTGCTCTTTTCTTGCTCCACGGGCACAGCATCACATGGGTATCCATAGGGGAGGCTAAAATACATCCAATAAGGGTCAAATGTTGGGCGAAAAGGCCTAAGATCCTGCAAAACACATCAAACAACCACACCCAAGCATAAAACAAGAATAGAAGCATACGTTAATCTTGAAGAATTGCAATCTCTCTAAAAATTTAGTCTATTCTTTCAAAGTCAACCAAATTTGCCTAAACTAAGCAAAAGTCATTGTTTCAAACTAATTTGTCTTAATTCAAGTTGAATATCTTCGATTACACTCTATGCCCTTCTAACATGCAAATCTTTCTTTTGAGATGATCTTATGAATGGTCTTATCAAGCAATCTAACAATCAAATGCCACCTTTCAGTTTTTCACTCAATTGTTTCAAGTGCACAAGCAAACTTTTGCCAAAAATCCAACAACATGACAATCACTTGATAGAACAAAATCAAACAAATCATGGAATAAGCACAATTCTGTAGATTTAAACATAATTCAATTACACTTTCATAAACTACTAAATCCCTAGACAAAATGAACTACTCACACACGACTAAAGATTAAACAACTAACTAACATTTTGGTGAAATCCGAGATGAAGGGCTTGATTGAGATAGCCTTTCAACCTAGCGCTTCAAACTGCCTTAAAATCAAACACACACACTTAAATTTTCTTAAAAAACGATATCCAAACTAAAAATCTTAGCTGAAAAGAACAAAATTTGAGAAAGAAAATGAACTATGCCATCTAAGCTCTCTTTGCATTGCTGCCGAACGACGTCTTTTTATAGAAAAATTTGGATCATTTCAGCTGCACATCCGAAGGAAAACGAAGACGCAACAGTTTCACACTTAACTACGGTCCGTGACAGGTACCAACACCCGACCGTGGTTTTGGCTGGAATCGATTTTCTGCTCTTTTCTTGCTCCACAGATATAGCATCACATGGTATCCATCGGGGAGGTCAAAATACATCTAATAAAGGTCAAATGTTTGGTAAAAAGGCCTAAGATCCCGCAAAACACATCAAACAACCACACTAAAGCATAAATCGAGAATAGAAGTATAGGTTAATCTTGAAGAATTGCAATCTCTCCAAAAATTTAGTCTATTCTTTCGAAATCAACTAAATTTGCCTAAACTAAGCAAAAGTTATTGTTTCAAACTAATTTGTCTTAATCCAAGTTGAATATCTTTGATTACACTCTATGTCCTCCTAACATGCAAATCTCTCTTTTGAGATGACGTTATGGCAGGTCTTATCAAGCAGTCTGACAATCAAATGTCATCTTTTAGTTTTTCACTCAATTGTTTCAAGTGTACAAGCAAACTTTAGCCAAAAATCCAACAACATGACAATCACTTGATTGAACAAAATCAAACTAATCATGAAATAAGCACAATTCTGTAGATTAAAACATAATCCAACTACACTTTCATAAACTACTAAATCCCTAGATAGAATAAACTACTCACACATAGTTAAAGATTAAACAACTAACCAACATTTTGGCGAAATCTAAGATGAAGGGCTTAATTGAGATAGCCTTTAAACCTAGGGCTTCAAACCACCTTAAAATCAAACACACACACTCAAATTTTCTCATAAAATTTGGATCATTTACTGAAAAGAACAAACTTTGAGAATGACAATGAACTATGCTATCTAAGCTCTCTTCACATTGCTGTCGAACGATGCCTTTTTATAGAAAAATTTGGATCATTTCAGCTACGCATCCGAAGGAAAATAAAGAGGCAACAGTTTCACACTTAACTACGGTCCGTGACAGGTACCACGGCTTGACCGTGGTTTTGGCTGAAATCGATTTTTTGCTCTTTTCTTGTTCCATGGGTGTAGCATCACATAGGTATCCATGAGGGAGGTCAAAATGCATCCAATAAAGGTCAAATGTTGGGTAAAAAGGCCTAAGATCATGCAAAACACATCAAACAACCACAGCTAAGCATAAATCGAGAATAGAAGTGTGGATTATGACGTAAAGCACGTAATTCTCCTAAAAATATGGCAAAATAGCTCTAAAATGATGCATACATTAAGCACTTATCAAGCTTCCCCATGCTTAAACTATTGCTTGTCCTCAAGCAATGGTAAAACCAAAAATATATACAACCTCCTTAGGATAGATATAGGTAACATTCTACCAGCAAAGTTAATCCAAAGGTAGCCCAAAATAATGCAAAAATCATTAGCAAACAGATTAGCGAATGAATTTTTTTTGCGGGGGAAAAACACTTGATAGACCACAATGTCAAACTTGAATCAATCCCCTCAAATCGTCAAATATAGTTATTCAACATATGAAACAACTAAGGTTAGCAAGGCTGGCAGAACCTCACTATAGTTATGTGGCACTCATCACTCATGTGTTTGAAAATGTATACATATATAAAGGTTCCCTCAACTCTCATTCCTTAGACTTAAATCTACCATAAGCTTGGCAAGATTCTCAAATTCGCCATCACTAAAATGCAAATGCACTAGACAATCATGAGGACTTTCATAGGGGTATAATGGGGCTGTGGGTAAAGGTTCGAGGGGAGCAAATGTTTTGGAAATAAGGAGTTAGAAGCCATAGACTAAGAGCTAAACGATTCCAATGCATCATACTACATCCCTCTTAGGCCATCATAATTTATCAACAAAAAACATCCGCAATTGGAGAGAGAAAAAGTTAAAAATCACAAGAATTTAGAATTCCAACAAGGCTGACACTTTCTTTCTTTTCTTTTTCACTTTTCTGGTTTTTTCCTTTTTATTTGTTTTTTTATTTTTTTCTTTTTTTTTTCAAATGAGTTAGCCAAGGGAAATTCATAACAAACTTTAAATTCCAACTCTTCTTTAAACTTTGTACAATTAGATGAGGGATTTATCAAGATCTCATATTCTTTCACCAAACAACCAAAGCCCACTAAAAGAGCACAATCCACCTTACTAGTGACCTATCAAGCTTAAGGCAAAAGAATGAAACGCTCCTCTAGTCTTGGCTTAAGCATAAGATAATCATTTGGCCATAGGCTATAATAGGAGGTTCAAATCAAGAAAAACTGATATAGGCTTAAAAGGAGCTAGTAAAGGATATAATATACAACAAAGGTGGTTGTTTGGCCATTGGGTTTAGCAAATTAAAGAAAAATGTCTTAACCATATTGCTTAAATATACATGCAAAATGTGATCTTGAATGAGAATCAAAGCAAGTTCTAGAGAAATGATGTCAAGGAAGAGTCACCCATGAAAGAAATATAAGACTAAATTGATAAATAGTCTCTAAAAGCTTAAAGCCTCACAGGACATCTACTAAGGTCATAACTAGCTCATTTGTAAACGCATGCCAAAATTCATGCAAAAACTCATGGGTAATGAACTCGCACTCAATATGTGGTTAAAACATGGATCTCATTTTTGCATACTCATTCTCAAACATTTTACGCACAATTTGGGTGAATCAAAGGATTAAATTAAACCAAAGAAGTCTATCAAATCCAAAAAGATCATCATCGGAGGAAATATTTTACTTTCTCTAGTTTTTCAAATATTTTATATTGTTTTTTTTCTTTTCTATAAACATGCATGCTCCTAATAACAATGCAAACTAAAATACAAAGAAAAACCAAAATGCAACCTAGAATGAAAAAAAACTAAATGCACTACTAAAATACAGCAAAACAAAACTAAAACCTAAAACAAAAACTTCAAAAACTATCACAAACAACATATACAAAGTACAAGCGCACCAAACCAATTCAGGCATCTGATGCCAAATCTAACTACTAACTCCCCCATGCTTGAATCACACATTGCCCTCAATGTGGGCACATAATAGAAAAAGGGAAGGCAAGTAGCACAAAGCAATCAGAAAGGAGGTGGTGGAGGAGGATGGGGTGGTTGGCTATAAGAGATATGTCAATCCTACCAGGTCTCTAGACATGCCCTATAGTCTTGGAAATATTGAGTATAAGTAGCAAGCATCCCACGAAGCTCATCGTGGTGCTCTTAGACAAAGTCCCAAAGAGCGGCGCTCTCAGAAGGAACAAATGCTCGAAGGGAAACTTGCTCCTCTTGAATGGATCTAAGGGTGTCTTAGAGGTCAGTATAGTCAAGAGAGGGTTGTTGAGGGGAAGAACTGGGTCTTGCCTAACTAGGATGAGGGGCTCGATGATAGGGTAAGGTTGAACAACCTCATCATCACCAGGTACCCAATAACGGTTAGCCCGGTGAAGTAAGGTAGTTCGATCGACATTGGGAAGCGATAAAAGCCGGTTCCCAGGGTAAATCCAACATAAATGCCCAGCCTCAACCTTACAAAAGTTCATAATTTCAAAAGCAGCTTGATCAAGCTATTAGAATCCAGAAATTCTATCCTTAGGGTTGGGCTCAATACCCTAAAATCTAGCGATAGTGGTCATAATACCACCTATGACTGTCCTACCTTTAGTGCTAATAGTAGCACTATACAATTGCCTTACCAAAAATGAACGGGGGTTAAGTTGGACACCGTCAAGCATACAGGACATAAAGTACAACTCAGATAATCTCGGGACATTTAGACTATCGTCCCGAGCAAAGAAATAACAAGCTAAGATACGCTGAGCTACTCTAATGCAAGGGTTCCTAATATGAGTGCACTTCGATGAACTAGTATTGTACCTAACACTCCCTGAAAGTTCGTGCCAAAATGTATTCGGATTGAATTCTCGGGGGACTTGGCGGTTCGGTAAATCCATACTAGGTGGATAATCGAATATACCGTTAAAGATGCCTAAGTTCAACTCGTAAAATTGTCCCTGTAAATAAAATGATATATACCCAGCCTGACATTGAGGCCCTCTAGTGAACACGACATAGAGTGTACTCAGGAACCCTAGGGTTAGCTTCTAGTATGTATGCTCTTTTATTTCCAACAAGTGTCCCATACCACCTCGTGCAAATAACCACTGAATATCATCTAACATTCCTAATCAAGCTAACAATTCCTCATCATAATATCTAGTTGCCACAACTATACGTTCATTCAAACAATTATATCTAGCAACATGATCAGGTTTCGTTAAACCAAGGCAGTGAGGAATGTTACCATGAGCTCTCGCAGTAGTGGAGGGTCGGGATGTCCTTTGAGGTCGAGTTGATGCTTGACTTGAGGATCCAACCTCCTTGATACTCCTTTATCTCTTAGTGAGTGTCATTGTTGTAAAATAAAACAAAAACCAAAACTAAAACCTAAATAAGAAAATTTAAAGCAGAAAAATAAAGAAATTAAGTAAAAAGAAGAAGAATAAGAGAGAGAAAAAGATGGGTATGGTGGATGAGTGAAGTGAGATGAGTTTGAAGAAGAAGAAGAAGAAGAAGAAGAAGAAGAAGAAGAAGAATGTAATAGCCCGACCCTAAATCATGTTTATTTATTTAATTAAGTCATGTTATTGATTTTTCACATTTATTTATCTCATTTAATCATCCTGACTGGGAGAATTCATTTGGGGCTCCACTTTGCAATTCGAGTTTCATTTACTGAAAATTTTAAGGAAAATTGATAGTAGGCCTCGATAATTATGATTTAAGTGATTAAATTATTTTTCATGACACCACAAGCATTTTAATCTCGCGCTTCGGAAAAAAAAAACCAAAAAAAAAAAAATTTGCAAACGCACCCGATTTCAGCCCTTTTCCGAACTCGAGCCCGTTTAAGGCCGATTTCGGCCCAACGAGACTTGGGTACATTTGTTTAGCTAATTAGCCTTAATTAGACCTAATCTATACTTAGTAAAAAGTAGCTTTTAGCACTTTAGATATCAACCTAGTTTTTTTCCCCTTCATTTTCCACCAAGCAAATATTGAAGTCACTTTCTCTCTCTTCTTCTCCCCACCTTCTCTCTACCCAAGGCCAGCAGGCCCCCTGGCCCCTATTGTGGTGTTTTCTAGCCACATTTTGGCTAGCCTTCGGTGAGGATTGCAACCCCCAACAACCTCCCTCAATTGGCTACCATCTTCCGTCCTCAAAATCACCAAACATCATCTCCATCACCACTTTTTTTCAAGTTCAAAGTAAGTAGCATTAATCTTGTTCTTTGGATTTATGGTTTTTGCTTCTTGTTTTGGTTGTTTTAATGATGGATTATGTTGTGATTGAATTAAGAGTTATCTTGGTGATGGATCATGGTGGAGTTGAAGTTGGATTATGCTAGGGTTAGGGTTACTTCTTAATCATGCTAGTTTAAGTTTGAAGTGATGGATTTGGATTATTTTGTATTTGATTTTGCAATCCTTATCATTATAAATGATTACAGTAATGTTGCTGTGGTTTTGGATGAATTAAAAAGTGATTTTGGTGGGTGGCTATGTGAAGAAAAGATCAAACTAGGAGATTTGGGGCTGGGAAACAGACCCAAAATAGGGGTCTGTTTATGAATAAACTGATATTTTGTGGGACTTGGGAAAATTATGATTTTTTGTGTGAAGATACGGTAATGTGTTAGCTTTTAATCGGCTCTGGAATTACTTAATTTTCAAGTTGTATAGACAAAGTTATGGCCATGTTACCGAAGACTGTGCAGAATACATCAAAACTAGGAGCTGTTTTGAACAGTAGATTTTACGAAAACACTGGTATTGATTGGATCATTAAAAATTTGTGATTTTTGGTGTGTGGATAGATCAATGAGTTGAATTTCACAGGCTTTTTGAATTGCCTTAATCCGAGTTCTTTGGAAAATGTTATCGTCGTTTTGCTACGACTACGCAGATTAAACTGAAATTATGCACGTCTATGTTCTACCCTAATTTTAGGGACTTTACTATGTGAATCATGCTTTGTGTCCTAAATAAAGTTTTTAGTGGACATTATGAGCTTTGCATATTGGGGTTTTACATCTTATTTGGAGGTCGGAAGTGAAAGATATGGATTTTCTAATGCAAATCATCAAATGGTAATATGAGTGAATATAGAAATCGTGACATTTGGAAATATTTTCAGAAGTTTCTATATAATTATGGGTATTGTAAGGAAATTACAAAGTGTAGTGAGTTCAACAAGTATGATTATGTATAGAAGCTTACTTGGGTTGAAAACCAAGTTAAATGAGTATGAAAATGAAATTTGGGAAGTGAGCAGAGTAATAACTCAAAATTAGTGTCCATCGAACCAAGCGGGTGTTATTTGAGCTTTTATGAACCTCACAACACCTCTCCTGATATTAAGCCTTTTATTATCCATTTCAGAAGCATTACACCTTCCATTATCCATTTCGGAAATATCAGAAATCCATATTTCATTTATATTAATTAAGATCTTTTCATTATCACCTCAATCATTCCAATTTGGTCTATTTTGTTTTAGTTTGTTGTATTTCAAGTTCAATAACCCTAATTGATTTATTTTTCAAATCATTTTGTTGTAACTTATCTTATATTGAATTATTGGAATTGTGGAAGCTTTTTAATTAATCAATTTCTATTACAACGAGAGTAAATATTGTTTACTAACTGCATTTACCTATAATTACATTTCTTTAGTAGAATCGGGGCCTAGTCTATCATTTCCATTGTGCATAAGTATTCTCAAGTGAAATATAATTTTAAAGACTTCAGGTACGTCTATTGTCTGTATCTTTAGAAATCAGAGTTCATTTATCAAAGCATCATATTTGGTAAGTACATCAATGAATTAGTTTACACAGTGATTTATCAGTTAATTAGTGACCCCATCAGTTATCATCTATAGGGTATTCGCCCTTCAGTTACCCACGCGGCTTAAGGCCAGGTCCTCGATCGGCTTAGAAGATGTGCACCTATCCATAGATCATAACAGTATCAAGGGGTTCACAATCAGATAATAAGTAGCAATGCAGTTTTATATTTATCTCATTTCCTGTTTTGACCTTAAATGAGTTGCAAAGCGGGCCCAATCAGTGTTTCAATGATCATTGAACAATTCAGGAATGCATGTACTGAGCTTTGACTCATAGTTCGAAATGTTTTTCATGTTTTGTTTTAGGCAAATACTCAGAGAATTGCCCTCATGCTAGCAAAGCAGCGGGAGAGAATAAGTTAAGCAAGGAAATCTGTATGAATCAGTGAGAATACAGTATATGTATACTTTTAAAGCTGTATTTTGAATTCTTCAGTGTATGAGGATGTAGATTACATGGTGAATTATCTTACTATGGTTTATAAACCTTACATTGGTTAACACTTGATTGTGAATGGATGATCATGTGTGAATGTGTACGGTTGAGGTTATGCTTAACTATGTTATTCCAGGACACATACTTCAAGCCTTATCCATTGAGATGGCGGTAACGCCCCTATCATTGGATTTATCAGATTACAATTTAGTGATTTATTAAGGAGAATATAAACAGCGAAACATGTTTAATTTGGGGCGTTACAGATTTGGTATCAGAGCTAGTTTGAGATTTTCTTTATGGGATATAGAGTATGGAGTTAAGATACTGAGAAATTGGTTAGTGAGGACTGAGGATTATTATGATATCCTTGAGATTTATGGCACTGGTAATGTCTGCTTCTGTCATACATATTCTACTCGTATATTCTTCTTTATCAGATGGATCCATAAAAACTATATATAGTTTGATCTCAAGCAGCAGATTTGACAGAGATTTTGAATAACAGGTTAAAGATGTTTCAATGCATTTAGTATGTATGGCCATATGAGCCACCCATCTGAATGGTATGTCATCCTTTAACTGGAATTGTTTATTTTTGGGATGTAAACCCTTGTACTCCGGGCGTGTGGCCCATAGAGTTTTAATCTCTGGTGTGTAGCCGTTGAGCTTGATTTGATATCCTTTTATACTTCTAATCAATACAGGGGATGTAATGTAAGGCTTTAAGCCTGAAAAATGGCCAATGTGCAGGCAAAACTCTGTCTGTTTCGGCCCAGAAATTTCATAATTACTAACACTCGTAGCCCTAGGGTTGGGGGTTGTTACAGATGTGTCCTATGACTCATTTTGAGGTTAAATGCATAGGGAAAACCAAGTATGGGCAGAATATACAAGTTTAATCAGCTTGATAGTTTTGATCATTGCACAAGGACCGACTTTGAGGTAACTTTTGTCCATGGTCACTATGATTTACACAAGAATTTTCCATCCTGACTTTAAGTTTTAGGAGATGTCATTTGGTTCTTCAAAGTTGTTAGACAAGTCAAAGTCTGTAAATTGCGCAGAATCCTAATGCATAAGTTATGAGTTTAGTCCAGTTGCAGCCTATGCATTTCATTAGATAGAGATGTTTTAGTTATTCTATGTCAAAGTATAAAAAGTAAGCTTTCCAATGACCCATATTGCAATACATTTGGAGACCAGTGGTTAATGAAATTTAGCCTAGAAGTCTGATGGTACAGACTGTTCAAGTTAGTGGATACATACAACTTTGAGCTTATATTTCCTCATATTATGGGCGTCATTTTGTGCATTTCTTGGATCCAAGTGGCAATTACTTCAATATGCTTCATTGATTGTAGATATTTTCTTTTGTAACTCACGAATTTCATCTAAGTGAGCTATATGAGGGTTCTTGATGTAATATCCTCTAAATTATAGGATTTCAGAGAGGCTTGTTCTATGGTACATCAGTTTGGAAACCATTAACTATCGACGATTCCATACAAGAGAAACCAAGGACACATTAGAGAGATATTTTGCTTCAATCCATTACAATTTAAGACTTGCTTAAATTGCCCAAACTCTTGCAAGCAGTCCATTGATTCTACCTCCATTTGTGAAATAGACATCACTCTAGAAAATATTTCACTGCACCTTCTGGTAATATACCATCTACCATTGTCCTTGTTGGATTATCAACTGTTGGATACTCCTCACTTTGACCAGGGGCTTCATCTTTTTATCTTCATGGCATCTCCCCATCAAGTTGCATTATCATTCACTCTCATGTTACATCTTCATCAGTTTTAGTCACCTTTTCCTATTTTTAAGAGCCCAAATGCTGCTAGTAGCTGGTTTATAATTGGGATGCACCCATGTCAATAGATGATAATTTTGTAGTACGCCTGAATAGAAGGTAGATCATAACTATACTTTGTGTAGGGGTTGATTATTGTCTAACTTGTGGAATCCATTGCTAAGGGAAACACGATGTGTCTACCCTTTTTGGCTGATTCAACCTCAGTTTCCTATTGAAGATCACTTTCATAAAGCTTAAGTTGGACAATCAAAATCTTTATCATGCATTTGGACTGCGTCAGTGAGAAATTTTGATGGGTACTGCCCCTTGGAAAAATGTCTTCAGCTGATTCATACTAAAGGATTCTAGAGTGGAAAGTGTGACCCAGTGGAACCAGAAGAATTGATTCGAGGAATAGAGAAAATCTTCACTGTAGTAGAGGTTCCAAAGGATAATAGGTGAACATTGAAATATTTTATCTAACGGGTGAAACCGATTGTTGGTGGAACACTTTTACGAATAGGCTCTGAGGGCATGACTTCATTTGGAGCCGATTTGTGAAAGAACTAATTACACTACTCCGGATTGCTAAGTGGGAACTAACAAATGCACGTGGTGTGGTAGCCCAGAGCACCTCATCGCTGCCTGCTCCCGAAGGCTGAAGGCTGTAGACAAGGGCTCCCACTTCCAAGGCCCGCAGCTGTAGGAAGGTCGTAGGTGTTAAGCAAGAAGGATACTGCCACCTTTGGTGCGGTAGGTACTGGAACTCTCCTTTAATTTTGAAACCATTTTGTGTTTTAATTGATTCAGTTGTCACTCATTCATTTATATTCACACGAGCTGCCATGTAAGTGAACCTTGAGAATAAGAAGGCAGAAACCAATTATGGAATCAAGTTATCCAACTACTTTAGAGTTAAGTGCTCCACATCTCATAAATTTGTTTCAATTACTATTGGTGAGATAGTTTTCCCTGAAGTTCTGATTTAATTTGACTCGTCAGACTTTGATATCATTTTGAAAATGATCTGGTTATGTACTTCTGGGGTCAAGATAGGTTGTGACCCTAAGGTTATTTAAAAAGATGAACAAGGGAGAGAAATATGTTTTATTGTCAAAGAGAGGAAAAACCTTATCCTTTAAATTCTTTTATGAGAACCAATGAGCTCTTATGTCAAGGATGTATTATGTATTGGTGTTATGCTAGTAACATTCAACCGAAGGAAGAAAAGGCATAAGATATCTCTATAGCTTGTGAATTTAGAGATGTTTTCCTGAAAAGTTACCGGGACTGCTCCGCAAAGAGAAATTGATGTTGAGATTGAATTAATCCCTGATGCTCAACCTATCTCCAAAATCCTGTATCGTATGGCCCCAATTGAGCTTAAAGAACTGAAGATTCAGTTAGAGAAGTCATTACAGAAGGGATTTATCATACCACGTGTGTCACTATGGGGTGCCCCAATTCTATTTGTAAAGAAGGAGAATGGAACCTGGAGGTTATTGATTACAGAGAGCTGAACAAGATCACCAGCAAAAACACATACCTATCGCCCTAAGTAGATGACTTATTTGATCAATTATCGGGAGCAGGAGTCTGATCTAAGATTAATTTGAAGTCAAGATACCATCAACTTAGGATTATACCCGAAAACATTCCCAAAACCACACTAAGGGCCATGTTTGGGTCACTATGAATTCATTGTGATGCCTATTGGCCTAATCAATGGCCCTGCGGCCTTTATGGATCTTATGAATAGAGTTTCATACCCTATTTAGACAAGTTTGTGGTGGTGTTTATAAAAGGACATCTTGAATTACTCCAAGAATAGAGATAAGCATATTGTTCATTTGGGACAGTGTTGCAGACCTTGAAGGGACATCAATTACATAACAACTACAAAAAGCATGAGTATTGATTAGAAGCAATGGTATTTATGGAGCATATGGCTTCAAATGAAGAGATTAAGGTTGATTTGCATAAGCTGAAAGCAGTTGCAAAGTGCCCAACACCCACCAATACACTAAGCCTAGAAACTGTTTGAGTTTAGCATGGACTTATCGAGTTCAGGAAGGATTTGACAAATATTGTCTTCCCTGACCAATTTGTTGAAGCCAGCTATAAATTTAGCAAGAAGATAAAGTGGTGGCTTATGCCTTCTAATAGCTCAGGTCTTATGAGAAGAATTACCCTACCCATTTCTCTAGTTTCTGCATTGAAAATTTAGAGACATTACTTATGTGGGGTACCATGCAAGAATCAATACTAATCATCAAAGCTTCAAGTATATCTTCACGTAGAAGAAGCTCCATCAATTGTGATAGATCCAATGTCAACCAAGAAAGGGAAATGTTATGGCAGACGCCCTAAATAGGAAGGCACAACATAACTTGAACGATGTAGTGATTACGCAACTGAATCTCTTGAGAAAGCTAGAGGTCTCGGACATTCAATTAGTGTTGAACAGGAAGGTGAATGTTCAATTGCCGGCGCTTACCTTACAGCCCTCCCTGATGGAGGAAATTAGAGTGAATCCGGATAGTGATCCTGAGCTCCAAAGAATAAAGCAAAATCTTAAGAAAGGGATTCAATTTCAATGGACTTTGTCATGGGATTCCCTCAGAGATAGTGTATGACTGAGATTAGAAATTTCAAGCCTGTTATGGCAAGCACTTCAAAGAGCCTTTAGAACTAGATTGAACTTTTACATTTCTTATCATCCTAAAACAGATGGGCAAGCATCTAAAAATATCAATGGATCAACTCTTCTAAGTTGGAGCCTATAGTGCTTCACGACCTACGACCAATATTTGTATTTGTAGAAAGTATGGAACTCCCAGTGGTCAACGTTGTGATAGCACTAGCAAAGAATCCTTCATTAAACATCAGGATAAAATGATGGCAGACATTGACAACAAATCATCTTATGGGTCATGAAGATCTTCTCCAGTGTTTAATAAGGTGACACATGTCAGAAGATTCCTGAAAATATCCTATTAAAAGTGACAGAAATGCTATGTTGATAAAAGAAGGAGATTTCTGGACTTTCATGTATATAGCAAGGTTCTTCAGAAAGTTTCATCAATTAAGGGTATAAGGAGGTTGAACTGTAAACTAAATTACGGTCAAGATCTTTTGGACCATGTCAGTTTATTAAACGGCTAAATTGCATAGCTTGTTTACCAGGTCTGCCTATATAGCTCAAACACGTGCATGATGTGTTTCTTGCCTTACAACTCAAGCAGTACATTTCATATCCTAATCACCCTGTCATAAGCAAACCCATTGCGGTCATTACGGGTCTTGTGCTTCAAGAGCACCCAATCTAGATATTAAATCCCAGGGTTCAGCAGTTAAGCATCAAGCAGATATCTCTAACCAAATTACTTTGGGCAAAGTATACCTCTTCAGAAGCTACTTGAGAATCTGACGAAGAAGTGAAAGCCGAGTATCCATATCTAGTTGAGATAACCTTGCATGTGAAAACAAAGTTCATAAGTTTCGAGGACGAAACTCTTTAAGGGGGGAAGGCTGTAATAGCCCGACCCTAAATCATGTTTATTTATTTAATTAAGTCATGTTATTAATTTCTACATTTATTTATCTCTTTTAATCATCCCGGTTGGAAGAATTCATTTGGGGCTCCACTTTGCAATTCGAGTTTCATTTACCGAAAATTTTTGAAAAAATTGATAGTAGGCCTCGATAATTATGATTTAAGTGATTAAATTATTTTTAATGACAACACAAGCATTTTAAACTCGCGCTTCGGAAAAAAAATAAACCAAAAAAAAAATAAATTTGCAAATGCACCCAGTTTTAGCTCTTTTTCGAACCCGAGCCCATCTAAGGCCGATTTCGGCCCAACGAGACTTGGGTACATTTGTTTAGCTAATTAGCCTTAATTAGGCCTAATTTATACTTAGTAAAAAGTAGCTTTTAGCACTTTAAATATCAACCAAGTTTTTTTTCTTCATTTTCCACCAAGCAAATATTGAAGTCACTTTCTCTCTCTTCTTCTCTCCTCCTTCTCTCTACCCAAGGCCCGCAGGCCCCCCAGCCCCTATTGCGGTGTTTTCTGACCACTTTCTAGCTAGCCTCTGGCGAGGATTGCAACCCTAACAACCTCCCTCCATTGGCTACCATCTTCCATCCTCAAAATCACCAAACATCTTCTCCATCACCACTTTTTTTCAAGTTCAAAGTAAGTAGCTTTAAGCTTGTTCTTTGGATTTATGGTTTTTGCTGCTTGTTTTGGTTGTTTTAATAATGGATCATGTTGTTTTGATTGAATTAAGAGTTATCTTGGTGATGGATCATGGTGGAGTTGAAGTTGGATTATGCTAGGGTTAGGGTTACTCCTTAATCATGCTAGTTTAAGTTTGAAGTGATGGATTTGGATTATTTTGTATTTGATTTGGCAATCCTTATCATTATAAATGATTATGGTAATGTTGATATGGTTTTGGATGAATTAAAGAGCGATTTTAGTGGGTGGTTACATGAAGAAAAGATGAAACTAGGTGATTTAGGGCTGAGAAACAGACCCAAAATAGGGGTCTGTTTATGAATAAACTGGTATATCGTGGGACATGGAAAAATTATGATTTCTGGTCTCAAGATACCTCAATGGGTTAGCTTTCAATGGGCTCTAGAATTACTTAATTCTGAGTTGTATAGACAAAGTTATAGCCACTTTACTGATGACTACACCGAATACATCGAAACTGGGAGCAGTTTTGAACAGTAAAATTTATGAAAACACTGGTATTGATTGGCTTATTGAAAATTTTTCATTTTTGGTGTGTGGATATATCAATGAGTTAACTTTCACATGCTTTTTGAATTGCCTTAATCCGAGTTATGTGGAAAAAGTTATGGTTGTTTTGCTACGACTGCGTAGATTGAACAGAAATTGTATACGTCTGCGTTCTACCCTAATTTTAGGGACTTTACTATGTGAATCATGCCTTGTGTCCTAAATTTTTGGTGGACATTATGCTCTTTTCATATTGGAGTTTTACATCTTATTTGGAGGTCGGGAGTGAAAGATATGGATTTTCTAATGCAGACCAACAAACGGCAATATGAGTGAATACAGAAATCGTGACATTTGAAAATATTTTCAGACGTTTCTATATAATTATGGGTATTGCAAGGAAATTACAAAGTGTAGTGAGTTCAACAAGTGTAATTATGTATAGAAGCTTACTTGGGTTGAAAACCAAGTTAAATGAGCATGAAACTGAAATTTGGGAAGTGAGCAGAGTAATGACTCAAAATCAGTGCCCATCGCACCAAGCTGGTGTTATTTGAGCTTTTATGAACCTCACAACACCTCTTTTGACATTAAGCCTTCTATTATCCATTTCAGAAGCATTACACTTTCCATTATCCATTTCGGAACTATCAGAAACCCATATTTCATTTATATCAATTAAGATCTTTTCATTATCACCTCAATCATTCCAATTTGGTCTATTTTGTTTCAGTTTGTTGTATTTCAAGTTCAATAACCCTAATTGATTTATTTTTCAAATCATTTTGTTGTAACTTATCTTATATTGAATTATTGGAATTGTGGAAGCTTTTTAATTAATCAATTTCCATTACAACGGGAGTAAATATTGTTTACTAACTGCATTTACCTATAATTACATTTCTTTAGCAGAATCGGGGCCTAGTCTATTGTTTCCATTATGCATAAGTATTATCAAGTGAAATATCATTTTAAAGACTTCAGGTGCGTCCATTGCCTGTATCTTTAGAAATCAGAGTTCATTTATCAAAGCATCATGTTTGGTAAGTACATCAATGAATCAGTTTACATAGTGACTTATCAGTTAATTAGTGACCCTGTCAGTTATCATCTATAGGGCATTCGCTCTTCAGTTACCCACGCGACTTCAGGCCAGGTCTTGGCAGGTGTACACCTATCCATAGATCGTAACAGTATCAAGGGGTTTACTATCAGATAATAAGTAGCAATGCAGTTTTATATTCATCTCATTCCCTGTTTTGACCTTAAATGAATTGCAAAACGGGCCCAATAAGTGTTTCAATGATCATTTAACAATTCAGGAATGCATGTACTGAGCTTCAGCTCACAGTTCGAAACGTTTTTTATGTTTTGTTTTAGGCAAATGCTTAGAGAATTTCCCTCATGCTAGCAAAGCAGCGAAAGAGAATAAGTTGAGCAAGGAAATCTGTATGAATCAGCGGTGATACAGTATATGCATACTTTAAAGCTGTATTTTGAATTCTTCGGTGCATGAGGATGCAGATTACGTAGTGAATTATCTTACTATGGTTTATAAACCTTACATTGGTTAACACTTGATTATGAATGGATGATCATGTGTGAATGTGTATGGTTGAAGTTATGCTTAACTATGTTATTCTAGGACACATGCTTCAAGCCTTGTCCATTGGGACGACGGTAACGCCCCTATCATTGGATTTATCATATTATAATTGAGTGATTTATTAAGGAGAATATAAACAGTGAAACATGTTTAATTTGGGGCGTTACAAAGAAAAAGATGAAATTTGTGTGGAAAGAGGAAATATTAAGTGAAAAGCGATGAATTTGGGTGAAAATGGGTGAAAACTGAGAAGAAATGAGGTAAGAATGAAGGTTGTAGTTATGGAGGTTTAAAGAGAGAAAATGGTGGTAGAGAAAGAGAGAGTCGTGAAGAAGATGAAGTGTGAGGGAAAATGATGGGGCACTGCGGTCAAAAACCTAGACCGTGGGCCGTAGCAGGTCATCACGGATCGTAGAGTTCACCACGGTCCATCCGTGGTGTCTGCTGACTCTGTTTTTTTTTTTCAATTTTTCTAGGTTGGCACCCCACGGCCGCGGTGCTGAGTATCCTACCCGTGGTGCCAAAACATTTTACATATATTTTTTTGTTCTTTTTTTATTTCTCTTTTTTTTTCACAAACTCTTTATTCTTTTGGATTTCTCTCATTTTTTTTCATTTTTTTAATTAAAAAACTAGAAAAATAATGAAAATCAAGCTAAGGAAAAGAAAAAAAAAAACGCTTGGGTTGTGTCTTAAGAAGTGCTCTTTTAAGGTGAAGAGCTTGACCCTTCTTCTATGCTTGTTCCTGATCAGTAAGTGTATAGACGTTGGCTTTATCACGGACCACAAAGTCAAACTTTTTCAATCAAAGGTACCATCGCAAAAGCTCGGGTTAAGGGTCCTTCGTCTTCATTAATTTACTCAATAATGCACTATCAGCATATAAAACAAAGTGCAGTCATAGCCTAACAGACGGACTACTACCAACTTATTCAACCCTCAAATCAAAATTTGCACCCAATCCTTCCATAGGGGACAAAGAGTGAATAGCCTGGGCAAAGCTGCAATAGTCGCTCATAGAAGACTCATTAGAAATATGGAGCTCAACCTTGGGCATGTTAGGCAGCATAGGAGTAACAAACCCCACCTTAACATACCTTTGGTCGGGGTCCTCAGGAGAAATCCAGTCAAAGTCAGGAGGATCTTCATAATTCAAGGCATCCTCCATATCAATCTCAAGGGAAGGGAAAAATTCATCCAATAGAGAAGAATTAGGAGAAACCACTTTCTGCTTCATATGACAAAACACAGCATAGCTCCCTTCCACCTAAAAAGTTATGCGACCCTTTCTTATATCAATGCTGTAACCAGTTGTGGCCAAAATGGGTTGACCTAGGAGAATTTGAGCGTCATCGGTCTCAGGTATATCAACTATGATAAAGCCCTCCAACACCCAAATATCTCCTATAGTGACTGGCACATTATCCAATTTACCTATGGGTTGCATCTCAGAACTGTCTGCTAATTGTCGTAAAAACGGTGCGGCTTGAAATGGTGCTAGGTGAAGCTTATGGAACAAAGAATATGGCATTATACTGACGCTTGCACCTAGATCATATAATGCTCTCCCAATTTCTACCTTTTCTATAATACAGGGGATATAAAAACTACCTGGGTCAGGGAGCATAGGTGGAAAAATTATGGGGATCTCTATAGTATCATTCTCTATCAATGTGGCAGTCTTACCACCATCATTCCTGTCCGTAGTTCCAACCATGATTATTTTCTTATCCTCTTCCATTGGTGTAAACTCAGCGTCAATAAAGTCCTCTACTTCTTCCTTCAAGGTAACATAATTACATTGGTCATGAGGGTTAGGTTCAGGTTATTAGGAAGTCTATCTAGGGGCATAGATGAAAAGCTAGCTTATTGGGAAATCTGGGCTTCCAAGATCTTGTTGTGAGTTGTAAGCACATGTACCTTAGAGGCTAATTGCTTAATTTACTCATCCTATTTTTGTTGTGTCATAAGCATACTTTCAATCATCGCTTCTAAATTAGACTTTTAGGATACTTGAGAAGAGAAAGGAGGTCTTTGAAAATCGGGAGGTGGTCTAGCATTCATTGGGGGCATATTTAAAGGGTTTGGATTAGACATATATGAGAAATTCGAATGATTTTTCCAAACCGGATTGTAGGTACTACAGTTATGGTCATTGGCCGGCCTCGAGTTAAAGTTTTGAACATGATTAATTTCACTAAGGTGTTGGGAAAAATGCTCCCAACTTGACAATTCAAAGTCACATGCTCAATAGAACTATAAATTTCACAAGGGGAAGGGGCACTAGAATTCACAGCATTAACATTCATTCGATCCAATCTTTAAGTCATGGCATCTAATGTAGCAGAAAGCGAAGTAAGCGCATCAACTTCAAGCTTACCTCTAACCCATTTGGGTTCGCCTCGTTTGATGGACCTTTGGAAATTGTTAAGTGCTATCTCCTCAATTAAGTTATAGGCTTCATCCTCAGTTTTGTTCATCAAGTTACCTCTTATCGTCGCATCAATAATGGATGTTGCAGGTTGGGTCACACCAGCGTTGGATGATTAGATAATCATCCAACGCTGAAGACCATAATGGGGGCATAAGCGCAGCAAATCTTTGAACCGCTCCCAGGCTTCGTGGAGCGTCTCTTCATCTTTTTGCGTAAAGTTGGTGATTTGATTCCTTAAGCTGACTGTTTTAACCGAAAGGAAAAACTTGGCGAGGAATGATCTTGTTAGCTCATCCCAAGTGGTAATACATCCTGATGGCAAAGAGTGTAATCAAGCCCTTGCTTTATCTCTCAATGAGAAGGGAAATAAATGCAATCAGATGGCATCAGTGCAGACTCCATTGAGCTTCAATGTGTAGATTCGGGTGTTTTAAAGGAGTTCCTCCAAACTGGGATTGTTGCATTGATAATTCATATTTTATATGTAATTTTCTCCTTCATTTCATCAACTTTTGAGTCTTTGAAATATATTTTATGAGATAATAATGCCTATTTTATGTGATTTTCAGGTGGAGAAATAGAAGAATTTAGGCAGAGTTATTCAGTTCTACTCGGATATCTCATATGTGTAAAGCCTAGAGTACAAGCTCAAGAGGAAAAAGAAAAAAACCAACCAAAGCTTCATCACTGCTAGCCCAGCGCCGCGGCCCAGAGTCTCGACCCAAATCTCCATATCAGCATCTCTCCTTCTCTTAGCCCTCTTCTCCCTTCGTCTGGGCCTGTTATGTTCGGCCCAGTTCACCTTCTCCCCCTTATCTCTCCACCCCTCCTTCCCGTGTGGGCTTAAGCTTGGTCGGCCCAAACGCTCCACTAGTCCCACATTAGCCCTGCTGCTTCATCTCCATTTTTCCCACATGGCTCATTTTTAACCTAGTCAAATGCCATTAATCAAGATTAATTTTATACTTATGACTAGCCATAACCATGCATGTAACATCCCAAATTAATTGGAATTAATTTCCATTAATTTTGGGGGTATCCTAAGGGGTAGATTTTCCACTATAAAAGGGGCCATAGGTACACACACACACATTCATCCACTCTCTTGCTCAAGCACCTTCTTGCTCTTCCATCTTTCATTTTTAGAGAGAATCTTTGTAAAACAAGATCATTTGGGTTGAGGGGTTAAGAAGAAAATAAGTTTCGCTAGCTATTTTTCTCTTCTCTTCTCATCTTATTTGTGAGTCAAATTTGAGAGTTTACACTAAGTTTCATAATTTTGTGCAATTGAGTATAAAGTTTGGACATAGGAAGTAAAATATACCAATTCCAATGGTGTTTTCACCAACTATGGCCGGCTAAACTACTCATTCTAGGATTAGGATGGATCCTTGGTAATAATATTATTTTGCTAATTTCTTATGGGGTTATTTTTATCTCTTTTGCATAAACTTGAGTTTACATTTGATCATCCTCTACTCATGCATTTTAATACTAATGTTTAATCATGTTGATGACACTAGTTTAATTTGTTATCTCAATTAAATATTAGACCTTATAGGCTAATATGATGGTTATGTAATTGGGCTTAAAATTATAATTGTTTAAATTGAATAATTTATGCTAGAAATTAGATGAGTTATGTCTAAAAAGAATAATTCATACTAAACCACTAGATAAATTATGTCACTTTATAATTATAATCATTTTTTTTTAATTTATGACATAATGCTTGTAGCTTAGGTTGAACAAGAGACAAATTGAATCCCCATTTGAATTAGTAATTAATATTGGCATCAAAGGTGAAATCCGAAGCCCTAGATTTTTCTCCTATTTGAATTCTCTCTACTTTGCTACTCACTTACTCTTCTTTTGTTCCCTAAATTATATTGATTATCGAACTCATAAAATTGTGATTATTCTTTATAATTGGAAAGGTTAAGTTTAAGAATCACTATTGTTCCCCGTGAGATCGACACCCTAATACTTGCTAGTCTACAATTAACCTTGTGCACTTGCAAGTAAAAAGGGTTTTAAAACTAGAACATAAAATTCACATCAAGTTTTTGGCGCCGTTGCCGGGGGTCAAATAGTGATTTTTGAATTTTCTCTTCCTTTTATTTATTTATTTTTCCCCCCCTTCCCTGCTAATCTAACAAATTTGTTTATTTATTCTCCATCCCCTTCCCTTTTCTTTTTTATTTCATTCACCAATCCCTCCTAATCTAATCATTTTATTTTTATTTTTCCTGCTCCTTTCTAATCTAACTATTTTCCCTATCCCTTCTAACCCAATCTATTTTTTTCCCCCTCTTCCCCACTAATCTAACAACCTAATCTAACTTTTTTTATTTATTTTATTTATTGTACCTAATCTAACAATCCCTTCTCCTTTTATTTTTTTTATTTTGCTTTATTTTGCTTTTATTATTATTATTATTATTTTATTTTACCCTTCCCTTGGTTCTTCCTTTTATTTGTTTATTTTTATTTTTATTTTTTTTCTCTTTCTTCTTATTTTTCTCTTTTTATCTCTCTTTTTTTTTCCTTTTATTTTGTTTGATGGTTATTATTGTGGTGATTACATTCTTTTCTTTTTGTTGTTTGGTGGTATATGCTTGGTAGACGTTCTTTGTGCTTAGATCTTGAACCATATAATCCTGAAATTGAACGCTCTCTTCGTGAGATAAGAGCTAAGAAATCAGAATCTAAGAACAAAATGACTGAAGAACAACCAACCTCACCACCTAAGCAACTTGAGGAATATTTCACTCCTGCCACTTATGACTCACCAACTAGAACCTGTATGCCCATTGTTACAGTGCCATTTGCGATTAAACATTCTCTTATCCAAACGCTTCCGTCGTTTTATGGGCTAGAGTCTGAAAATCCTTTCAAGCATGTTGATGCATTCTTAGAGATTTGCTCTATCTGTGTTTTTAAATAATATCTCTAATGATGCTCTTCGCTTGCAACTTTTTTCTTTTTCTTTAAAAGATAAAGCTAAAGCTTGGTTGGACACTAAGACTAATATCACCACTTGGGATCAATTGCAAAAGAAATTCTTGAAAAAGTTTTTCTCTATTGGTAAACTAACTACGTGCTATAACCACCTTCTCACAGAATAAAAATGAGCAATCGCATGAAAGTTGGGAACGATTTAAAGAATTATTGCGATGTTGTCCTCATCACGAGGTACCTATGTGGCAACTTGTGCAGAGTTTTTACTCTGGTTTAGATGAGCATAATAGGCAGATGGTTGATGCATCATGTGGTGGTAGTTTCTTGTACAAAACTCCTGAAGAAGATTGGGAACTATTTGAACATTTGAGTGAAAATTCACACTTGCATGCTGCTTCCTCACATTCTGATTTGCCTAGACAATTAAAAGTAAAGGAGGAATTTATGAGGTTTCACATTCAATTAACCCTTCTAGTAAAGTTAATGCTTTAGTAAGAAATTTGATCAATTGTTGCATATGAATAAAGTGCCTAATGCCCCTAATATGCAAGATGTGTGTTCAATTTGTGCTAGTCCCATGCATGCTTCTATTGATTGTCCATGTATTGGTAAGTCTGACTGTATGACTGAACAAGTGAATGCTGCCCAAGGATTTCCTCCATCCAACAACCCTTATTCTAATACCTATAATCATGGTTGGAGGAATCATCCTAATTTTTCATGGAGGTCTCAAAATGTTAAGAATCCTCAAGTACCGTCTTACAGACCTACCCTTCTTGGTTTTCAAAACCAGAGATATGCTCCTCCCTCTTCCCATCAAGCTCCATCTGGGAGCTCTGATATCGGCAAGGTACTTTTTGCTCTTGATACCTTGACTTCTGTTGTGCAAAATATGGATGCTAAGGTCCAAGGAATTGAGTCTAAAATACATATTGTTGACTCTCACTCACACTCTATAGCTAAGTTAGAAACCCAACTTGGGCAACTAGCTATAGCTGTAGGTAAAAGAGAAGAAGGAAAACTTCCTAGTCACCCCATCCAGAACTCTAAAGGCCAACAATTTGAACAATTGAAAGCTGTAATAGTTCTTAGGAGTGGTAAAGAAGTAGATAACAAAGTGAGTGAGAACAAACATGATAAAGATGAAAGCCCTGAGACCATGGAGAGTGACCTTGAGATTGTAAAAGAGAATGACCCATCCCCTTCTCCTGCGGTGTCTGACCACACTATGACATATGCGCCTAGGGTTCCTTATCCTCAAGCTTTGGATGCTCCATTCCCTTCTAAGAAAGACAAGCAAAGAGATGATATCCTTGAAACCTTCAAGCAAGTTAAGATCAATCTTCCCCTCTTAGAAGCGATTAGGCAAGTCCCGGCCTATGTTAAGTTCCTTAAAGACATGTGTACTTTTAAAAGAAAATCTAAAGATGACAAGTCTAAAAAGGTTCTTCTAAGTGAACAAGTGAGTTCGATTCTGAAATGTGATACTCCACCTAAGTTCAAGGATCCTGGTTTCCCCACCATTTCATGTTTTATTGACAATCACAAAATTAAAAGGGCACTTTTAGATTTGGGTTCGAGCGTCAATTTGATACCATATTCTGTTTACTTAGAGTTGGGATTAGTTGAACTGCAACCTTCCAACTGTACCCTTTAGCTTGCTGATAGGTTGGTTAGGACTCCTAGAGGGCGAATAGATGATGTCTTGGTACAAATTGATAAAGGATTTTTTTCCTGTTGACTTTGTTGTGTTAGACATGGACACTACTCATGCCTCTAAGCAAATCCCTCTTATTTTAGGACGTCCCTTCCTAGCCACAGCTAATGCTACCATTAACTATAGATCGGGAGTGATGGATGTCTCGGTCATAAACATGCGGGTTAGGCTTAACATTTTCAAAGCCTCTGCTTGATATTGTCTGGCTGAAGACATTAAACTTAGCGCTTGTTGGGAGGCAACCCAATCTTTTTAGGTGATTTTGAGTCTTTTATTATTTTTTTATTCTTTATTATTATTTTTTTAATCAAGGTGTGCTTGTGTTTTTGGGTGTGATTCTTCACTTGGTTTTTGGCTTTTGAGGTTGGTGATGGTTGTGAAGGTACTTTGGGAGTTTGATTGTTGAGCTTATATGGAAACAACTTTCCTCATGCTATCAGGTTGTATTGCTCTTTTCTCCATTTTCTTTTATCTTATTGTTTTCTACATTGAGGACAATGTGAGGTTTAGGCGTGGGGGGAAGGCTAAATGACGATGAAAATATTGAGAAAGATTAAACTTGAAAATTTATGGGTGAAGTTGATTTTGGGAAGAGATTGAGTGTCCTAATTGTGCATGTCTTATCCCTATCATGTGGATTTGTTTCATGTGAGCCATGCTCACTAGAGATTATTTCTAGCTTTGACTAGTTGGAGGCCATAATTTTTGTTGTGCTAATGTCACTATGTAGTCGATTTTGAGTATGAGATGTAACCCCATTTACAATGTCGTGATGAATATTCGATAATCATTGAGTTTTCCATTGACTTTTCAATTTAAAAAAAAAAAGAAAATCAAATAAATTAAGTTAATTGAGTTCTGATTTCGGTACCAATGTTTAGGCCCTATTTATATCCATATCTTTAATTACCTGAATATATACTAAGTACTTATCTGAGTGTTATCTTTATTCATATCTTTATCCACTCAAAGAAAGCACATGAAATCAAGTAACTTTTGAAAAAAAAATTCAAAGTCTCAAAAAGAGGAATAAAAAAGAGAGGAAAAAAAATCAATTGATTTGGTATTAGGGACTCGATTTTGAAAAATGCTCTTGTGATTTTTGTCATGTGGGGTGAAATTTTGTGCTTATGGTTTGCTACATAGTTTCCTTATGTACTTAATTTGCTTGAATCTTGGCCTATTGACTTAGTTGGAATTGGAAATTTCAGATAATGAGTTGTGGGTTGGTAGTGAATTGATATATGTAATTTGGAGTGGGCATTCATAGTTGGGTCACTTGATTTTCTTCCTTAATCTTATTCAATTGATGGTTTAAATGAATATATTCATTAATGATATTCTTTGCTCGAGGACTAGCAAAGGTTTGGTGTGGGGGGGTTGATAATTCATATGTTATATGTAATTTTCTCCTTCATTTCACCAACTTTTGAATCTTTGAAATATATTTTATGAGATAATAATGCCTATTTTATATGATTTTCATGTGGAAATAAAATAGAAGAATTTAGGCGGAGTTATCCAGTTCTACTCGGATATCTCATATGTGCAAAGCCCAGAGTACAAGCTCAAGAGGAAAAAGAAAAAAACCAACCAAAGCTTCATCACCACCAGCCCAGCGCCGTGGCCCAGAATCTCGGCCCAAATCTCCACATCAGCATCTCTCCTTCTCCCAGCCCTCTTCTCCCTCCGTCTGAGCCTGTTATGTTCGGCCCAGTTCACCTTCTCCCCCTTATCTCTCCACCCCTCCTTCCCGTGTGGGCTTAAGCTTGGTCGGCCCAAACGCTCCACTAGTCCCACATTAGCCTAGCTGCTTCATCTCCATTTTTCCCACATGGCTCATTTTTAACCTAGTCAAATGCCATTAATCAAGATTAATTTTATACTTATGACTAACCATAACCATGCATGTAACATCCCAAATTAATTGGAATTAATTTCCATTAATTTTGAGGGTATCCTAAGGGGTGGATTTTCCACTATAAAAGGGGCCATAGGTACACACACACACACATTCATCCACTCTCTTACTCAAGCACCTTCTTGCTCTTCCATCTTTTATTTTTAGAGATAATCTTTGTAAGACAAGATCATTTGGGTTGAGGGGTTAAGAAGAAAATAAGCTTCGCTAGCTATTTTTCTCTTCTCTTCTCATCTTATTTGTGAGTCAAATTTGAGAGTCTACACTAAGTTTATAATTTTGTACAATTGAGTATAAGGTTTGGACATAGGAAGTAAAATATACCAATTCCAATGGTGTTTTCACCAACTATGGCCAGCTAAACTACTCATTCTAGGATTTGGATGGATCCTTGGTAATAATATTATTTTGCTAATTTCTTATGGGGTTATTTTTGTCTCTTTTGCATAAACTTGAGTTTACATTTGATCATCCTCTACTCATGCATTTTAATACTAATGTTTAATCATGTTGATGACACTAGTTTAATTTGCTATCTCAAATAAATATTAGACCTTGTAGGCTAATATGAGGGTTATGTAATTGGGCTTAAAATTATAATTATTTAAATTGAATAATTTATACTAGAAATTAGATGAGTTATGTCTAAAAAGAATAATTCATACTAAACCACTAGATAAATTATGTCACTTTATAATTATAATCATTTTTTTAATTTATGACCTAATGCTTATAGCTTAGGTTGAACAAGAGACAAATTGAATCCCCATTTGAATTAGTAATTAATATTGTCATCAAAGGTGAAATCCGAAGTCCTAGATTTTTCTTCTATTTGAATTATCTCTACTTTGCTACTCACTTGCTCTTCTTTTGTTCCTTAAATTATATTGATAATCAAACTCATAAAATTGTGATTATTCTGTATAATCGGAAAGATTAAGTTTAAGAATCACTATTGTTCCCCGTGGGATCGACACCCTAATACTCGCTAGTCTATAATTAACCTTGTACACTTGCAAGTAAAAAGGGTTTTAAAACTAGAACATAAAATCCACATCATGCAAGGTGAAGATGAGTGCCGGTTTGAGCTCGAAATTATTGGCATAAACAGTAGGGCGAGCAATACTTCAGGTGATCCCTTGGACTCTAGGGGTAACGAAATCTCAAAATGTCCTTCTTTGGTCACCTCCTCCTCCTACCATGTTTTTTGGATTCCTTCTTGTCGCGTGTCGTTGTTCTTCAGTCCTTTGCTTTTCCTTCTTAAGTGGAAAGTCCTTTCAATCTCAGGATCAAGTTCGTACAAAATTGGACTTCACATAAAAGGGAAAAATTCCAGCAAGCACTATCACCAACAATGCCAGCATAATCAAACAAGAAAATAAATGGAAAATAAAAGTAAAAAGCAATAAAATACTCAGTCACTTTTGCAAGACCAACTCAATAGTTAACAGATTGAGTCCTTGGCAACGACGCCAAAAACCGTGACCACTGTCGCAAGCGTATAGGTAGTCGTAATATAGATAAAAAGATCGTTCCTCAGGGACCAATGCAATCTATCGAGCTTTGTCTATCAAAATATGCTAAGTAAAATTCTAATTCAACTTTACCTATCAAAATATGCTAAGTAAAATTCTAATTCAAGGGGTTTCGGTTTAACAACTTCTAATGCACTAATTTTAAATCAATTAAGGAAAAATGCCTAAAAATTTATGTAGTCACAAAATTTGATTGGATCAAAATGATAAGCATGTGCTTTTCTCTAATCGGTTAATCCTAAAGAATTACAATCTCTCCAAAAAATTTAGTCTATCCTCTCAACATCAACCAAATTTGTCTAAACTAAGCAAAAGTCATTGTTTCAAACTAATTTTTCTTAATTCAAGTTGAATATCTTCAATGACACTCTATGCCCACCTAACATGCAAATTTCTCTTTCGAGATGGCGTTATGATAGGTCTTATCAAGCAGTCTAACAATCAAATATCACATTTAGGTTTTTCACTCAATTTTTTCAAGTGTACAAGTGAACTTTGGCCAAAAATACACTCACAACAATGATAATCACTTGATAGAACGAAATCAAACCAATCATGAAATAAGCACAATTCTATAGATTAAAATATGATCCAACTACACTTTCATAAACTACTAAATCCTTAGGCAAAATAAACTACTCACACATGCTTAAAGATTAAACAACTAACCAATATTTGTCGAAATTTGAAAGGAAGGGCTTGACTAAGATAGCCTTTCAACCAAGGGCTTCAAACCGCCTCAAAATCAAGCACTCACACTCCATATTTCTCACTAAAACAATAGCCAAACTAAAAATCTTAACTAAAAAGAACAAAATTTGAGAAAGAAAATGAGTTATGCTATCTAAGCTCTCTCTGCATTGCTGCTGAACAATGCCATTTTATAGAAAAACTCGGATCATTTCAGCCATACAGCTGAAGGAAAACGAAGAAGTAACGGTTTCACACTACACTCCGACCACGATCTTGGCTGGAACCGATTTTCTGCTCTTTTCTTACTCTATGGGCGTAGCATCACATGGGTGTCCGGGGGGGTCAAAATACATCCAATAAGGGTTAAGGCTTGGGTAAAAAGGCCTAAAATCCTGTAAAACACATCAAACAAACATGCCCAAGCATAAATCAAGAATAGGAGTATAGATTATGACTTAAAGCACATAATTGTCCTAAAAATGTGGCAAAATAGCACTAAAATGATATATACATTAAGCACTTATCAGACTCCTTTCGAGGAGCCTTGTGTTGAGAAGTGTGTTGAGGTCATGCCTCATGATTTGGAACTTGTTGATCCAGTCTCTATTGAGTGTCCACCTAAGTCCATTCCCACTTCTATCGTCCTGCCCCATCATCATTGTTTCACTCTTCTATGGATACTTCAATGTCCACCTCGCTAGAGTCCGAGACTTGCATGATTTATGCTCCTAATTTAGATTGAACTCATGAGCTTGATGTGACTATAGGACTTGAGGATTTGGTAGAGCATTTACGATTCATACCTGATTTGCGTATTCATTTTCTTTATGAAACCTCTAGGCCCTTATCCACTACATTGAATGATGTTTGCTATGTGCGTAACTCTTATGATTGGGCCCAACGCTTTTATAAGCTCAAGATAGCTCTCACTTTTATTCTCGTGATGTGCTTTCATTAGAAAATCCTCCTTGTTGCTAATGGTTTTAACTTCTTTGAGGATTGTTCAAGCTTATTTGATAAGTTGCTTTAGGCATTGATGGGGATTGGTATACATGGCAAAATGATAATAAAATGGAGTGGCTGATGCTCCATGGACCTCCTCAACATCATTTGAGTGAGGCATAGTTTAGGTGCACTGAGCACCTAACCTGGTATGATCGTTCCAACTCTTCTCTCTTCCCTTTTTTATTTTCTTGCTTTCTTTTTATGCATAGTTGTGGATGCCTAGGATTGTGATTTTCTATAGGTGATCAATTTTAAGGTGAAATTTGGGGTTTGATGAGCCAAGATGGCTATGATCACCCTTATTTGATTTGTGTATTTTGTTTAATGTGTGTTTGTTGGTCGTGTGTTTTGTTTTATGAATATTTTTTGGTTTTGTTTGGTTTTGCACTTGTTAGTGGTGTCATAAGTTTCTATATACTTGTGAATTCATGTTTAGTTTGTGGTTGGATTGCTAATTTGTTTGCTTTTTGATGCCTTAGTTCCGACAATGAGGACACTATGGAGTTTTAGCATGGGGGTGAGGTGGCCATTATTATGTATATTTGAAATTTTAGAAAAAAGCTCAAAAAGATTTTTCTTTTTCTTTTTTGTGTTTTCATTAGTAGGAGATTAATTGGAATGTTTTCATTTGTAAAAACAAAGAAGGTTGGAAAATGCAAAATCTTGGAAGCCTTGAAGTGTGTGAACTTGATTATGATATATGGCTTAACTGGAATGTTTAAATTGTGTTTGGTATGTGAATAAAGTTAGTGGATGCCTACTATAATCCAAGAAGGTATAGTGTGTGAAAGTATATTAAAAGGATTAAGATTATAACCTAAGTGATGCTATGTAAATGAATAATTAAAAAGTACATTTTGTTTATGGCTCTACTAGAAAGAACTCGTCCAATCAAGCCTTAACATTAATCAAATGTTAAGAAAACTAAGTTTAAATACACAAATTCTTTGCTTATTATTGATTAAATTTAATCATATTGAGCAACCAATTTCTAAATATTTAAAGTTGATAAATAAGAAAAAGTATCAATTTGGCGATGTTAGATAACAATAATAATAATAATAATAATAATAATAATCATCATCATCATCATCATCATCATCATATAAGCCTGGGTAAAGTAAATCACATCCTAGTAGGTGAGTTGATTAAGGCGAACAATAGATAATTAGGATAAGGTTTTAACTAAAAATATTTCATTTGGATCAAAATAGGAGGCTGACCATTTCCATGTGTTATCCATGCCATTGGCTAATTGTTGCACACAAGGGAAGAACTCCAAGTGAATGTACGTTTACTAGCGGTGACTTTCGAAAATGCATATGTTCTCTTGTGAGCATCAAAATCGGATTATAGTATTTAATGGAGCATTTTCAAGCAGTGTTTTTTCATATAATGACATCATACCACATCATATCAATTCATATCAATTATACATGGTCAGTGTCAATAGGCTTCAGTGGCCCAGACTTTCCGATTGGTCTGGATATGTGCAAATGAATGAGGAAATCTCAATGATCACAATTATCACCTAAAGGGCTTACCCTTACAATAAACAACAATAGTTTTACATGTGTTCTCCCTCCCTTCTATTTCAAACTAAACTGAATTGAGAGATAGATGCCTTTTAAAACAAGTTTTTGATCTTTACAATGTAGAGGTAAATGGATTGGACTTGGGCTCACTCTTCAAACATTTAGTGTTTCAGCAGTTTCAAATAAATACTAATGGAGATACCTTCAACCGACTCGAAAGTGGCATCATAAAGTAAGGGAATGAGTCTAGCAAACTCAAAGTGATAGTCTCTTGAAGTTTTCACCTAGGCGATTATTTGATTTTGCTAGGTGAAACATACAAATCTAATAATTCATGTTTTAGGCTTTGGTAGAAGGATTGCGTCAAACACATTTAAGACATTAATCTTTAAAGTATTCATAAGAACTATTGAGTAGTGTTGACCTAGTACCAACATTGAGCCGTGTCCATCATTTAGACAACAGTGACACTTCGACTCAAGTCTTTCACTGCATCAATCACTGATTGTCAATTAATTACATTAACGACATGATTAAAAGTTGGTGTTGTAAGACCTAATCCTATTGCTTTTAAATGAAACATGCTTTTCAAAAAATTATGCTTAGCATGATTAATTCATATTATCTAGCATAATAACATGGTTAGCCGCGTATCGTATTAAATTGATAACATGGCTTAGTATGCTTAATTAATGACATTAATCAGCATGAATGATGCCTACGAAAAATTATGCTAGTATATTTAAATGTAATGCATTGCTTATTGAAATCTCTCCCTCTGAACTAATTATAGAGATAAGGTAGGAACTTTGAACAGCAAACTTGCTAAATGTTTCGACTTTCGAATGAAAGATAAACTTGGTTATAAATGCACAGGCTGGCAAATATCAAAACTCTACAGCAGTTACATTATGCAACAATGAGTTTAAAGTTATATAATTAAAATTCTTATACTTAAGTTGCTTGCTTGTTTTATTACTCATTCTCAATGCTAAGCCTTAAACCTGGCAATAGAAGAAAAGACAACCTCGCCCTTAAGTCAGGTAACCTTAAATGAAGCTTGGGGAATTTTGAATATTTCCTTGATATGAAATTGAAGGTATTAAATCCAGAAACTCGAATAATTATGCACTAACTAGTTATTTTTGGATTTGGAATAATGTGGTCTTGTGAAAGTAATTTATTGATAAAATGCATAATATGTGAAAACTGTAATTATGAGATATTTATGTAACATGCTCTTTATTATTGCAGAGGAATGTGTGTTCAATTCAATTTCAATGATTATGCATAAATATCATAATTTCGTTTGTTGAGATATTTACATTTAATATTGTCCTTATATAACACTTGAAAATATCCACATCTTCACCAATTTGAATGCATAAGCTAAGTTTAAATCATACAAGAAGAATTCAAATAGAAAGGAGTTTTTCCTTCAAGTTTGAGTATTTCCCGAAGAGGAGTAAGTAAATTCTCACCAGAAAAAAATAAAAACAAAGCCTCAGTCAAGAATAACGCAGTTATCACTTTCAAAGAGGAAGATAAAGCAAGGCTGTCTTTCCATTTTGCTAAACAATGATCAACACTTCAAATGACCAGCATTTCAAGCTTAAACTTGACCTAAGGTGCCAATTGAAGAAACCCAAGATTTGTCCTCACCTAGTTAGCACTAGACATAACCTTCAAAAAAGGGTTAAAGGCCCCAGATCAAAACGCACGTTTTAGAGACAATAAGCCACTCATCAGCAGATTATGTCTAACAGCTAAATGACATCTCCAACTATTTTCCAAACTTCAAGGAACCTATAAATAGAAGACCAACTAGCTGAAGGTTGCAAGTGACACATTTAGAACTCTACTCAAATCTTAAAGTGATCTCTTGTACTCAAAGAGTTCTACTACACTCAAATTTTATTGCAAACACCAGATTCATAAGCTCAGGATTAAACCTATTATAAGTTTACGTGTGCACATTGTCACCCAGTGATACAAATACGTAACCTTCTCGAGGGAGAAATAGTACCACACTTGGATCTGATTTTTTATTTGAACAGAATTCTAAAAAGCATTAATAGCTCTTATAGATTTGAAAACTTTAAAAAAGATTCCAAACTTGGATTAAAACTTGAGTTTTGAGTGTTTTTCTAGCATTAGGGGGTTGAACTTGACATCTTGAGTGTGAGTGACTAAGGGAATAACTAATGGGGTAGTGTAAAGACCACGACCCAGAATCCCAGGTGCGGTCCTCCACGAATAGTTGAACCCACTTGCTAGGTGTATATCTAGAAGTGATTTTTTTTTTATTTCAACAGGAGATGGACTAGACTGTAACACAAAGGGGGTTGTTTGGCCTATAAGGCTGGGCAGCAATCCTGATCTAGGATCCTGACCGAGATCTTTGGCTAATGTCGGGCCCACTCTTCTAACCCGGTTTTCCAGTAGTCTCATTGGCTGAGCTAAGACACTAAATTGTTATACTAGCCCAAGAACACGACACAGTTCCTAGATGAATATAGAATCCTAATTTCTGGCTCAAACACAGCTACTGTTAGGAACCCTAAAATTGCCTAATCCGAACAAAGAAAAGATTTAACAGGAAATAAATAAAATAGAAAATTTAATTACTAAAGTCGCCAGGGGGTCTTTAGGAAAACGTAAAAATCAGATCTACTTTCTAACACGAACCATAAACTGGAAGGAACACCAAAAGAGACAAAAGGTTTGCTTTAAAAATGTTATTGAAAGGCCCCTGAACAATCATTAGAGTGGCAACTACTTAACTCCGTAAGCTTAAACTAAGGATCCAGATTTAGCAGCTATGGTACAGTGACGTCATGGTGTGCACCATGTCACTGTTGGCCTCTATTAATCAATGTGGGAAATTAAAATCTAATTACATTGCTTAAGTGACTTAGAAAATCCCAGGATTGAGAATATCAAACCTTGACTTATGCCTTAGATGGTTTTGAGGATAGATTTTAGAAAGGTTTGGTTAGCCTCCCTAAACCTCTCAGTATTTTATCAAAGTATTCTGAGATTTTGGTTTTGCCCTCTCCAATTTTCTAATATGTCAAATTTTTGTGTTGCTGTTCTAATTTTCTAATGTGTCATTCAAGTGTTTCTCTATGCACTTAAAGCGAGCGAGAATGTCAAGGCCCGCTTTCATGGCGTTTAAAGGGATCATATGAGTTACTTTAGAGAAAGGAGACCTAATTCAACTCTTAGTAACCTTAATAAATGGATGCACCAATCTAGATAAAAGAGCAATAGCTAAGACACATTTTAGAAATAGACAAAGACCATGAGAACTCAAATAGAGGCCTTCCTGCTGCCAAGTAACCACCCAGTTCTTCGCCAGGGCTAGGTCGGGTTTTTTCTGCTCCCACAGTATGGGCCAGGCTAGGCAGAAAATGGTGCAGCTTGTTTTGGCTATAGCTTTCTCCTCTTGCATCTGCTTTTAGTATTTTTTCCCTAGAAGCTTATTGAGTTTATTTTTTGAGGAGATTAATTTCATAATTGTTAGATAATGTGCAGGAATATATGAGCAAAATGATGAAAAAGGGTCACTTTCAGTGCACATCTTCATAATCAACATAGATATTTTATGTTGATTGTCGGATTTTTATGCATACTATGTCATTACAAAAATTATTCAATGATGAATATTAACACCTAAACTCAGTAATTTAATACACCCTAGAGTGACGTGAAAATGTGGAATAAATCTCAACTAGATGCCGAACATTGCCAATTTGAGCCTATTTGGGCTTGTGGGTTCTTTTAGCCTTTAGTGGGCAACTTCGGCTTTGGTTGCATGAGCTAAGGGATGTTAGCACATGTTTAAGCTATTCTTTTTGAATATTTGGCAGTCTTCAACTTTTATCTAATTAGTTTATCATCGTCAGACCTTTTATAAAAAGGAGACACTTTTTAGGTATCTACAATTAGCGCCCCCCCCCCCACTTTTATCAAGTCTGAGTAAGGCAAAAGTCAAACTAGATAGCATGTGTGCTTACTTGTTTAGTGCATTGCTTTTTCTTTTTGCCACTCTAGTGGACCCTTCGTCGATTCAGCAGACCCATACTTGGTCCAGCAGACCCTTTGCTAGTTTGGCTATTCTGAATTGTTGATATACACACACACACATGTACACTACTATGCCCTAAAAATTCCAATTCATTTTCATTCTAACCTTTATCCTATTTAATGCAATTGAAAATAATCTAGTGGGCATCACTGTCGTATGTCATTATGAAATACAAGGCAAAGGGGATTTACTGAGGTGAAAAAAATAAAATCCATAGTTAACTATCAAAAATCATGGTGAAACTCAATCAACCACAAGTCCAACATTTATTCCATGTAAATAAAAGCTCAACTAGAGCTTCTATTA